>JARFJB010000288.1:132500-544937 GCA_036346205.1 Vesta saturnalis | reverse complement strand
TATGTTGCAGTAATGAATGAATGTTGGTACTTTCGATGACCGAGGTTGCTTGAGTCCTGCCTTCCTGGGCTTCCGAATGGGGCAGAATTGTATTCCTGGCAGATCTTGCTCTTCATAGTCTTGATTTTAGCATTGACGAATTTTTGTCCCCAGAATCCTTTTCGAGCGGATCGACGAATCGATGTGGGCGTCTCGCCCTACTCACCTGGGGTATAGCGTCTGTTTTAGAACTCGTCATTTTAAGGGTTTAGCCGTTAAAACGCCACGCTTGGCTAGTGCGTGTTGGCGAGTACTCAAGGAATAAAGGAGAAAGTGACCGGCAGCCCTAACCGAAGAATATTAAGGAGTCCATGGTAAAGCTGGTGGTATTGCATCGGGCGGCATGGGGTATACCTACATGCTTTCCACCTATGTATGTATACAGTCGTTCAGCTTACAGACCATTTCCATTACTTCGACCATAGTCAAAATGCATATCTGCCATTTCCATATTTGTAAAATTTTCCTAATTTTTTGTTTGAAGACACTAAAACTATTTAGTTATTGACATTAATTTTGTAGCAAACTAATAATGAAAAAATGCTAGTTTGACATTTTTTGCGCGATGGTTGTATATTATTTAAAAACAGTAACCTACTAGCTAATGTATCAATAGAAATTAAAAATACACAATTGGCAATAAAAATGTTTTATTTTTTTGCTCAAAACGTGTGCCCTGCGAAAAAAAATTCAAGGGACCAATTTAATTCAGAATTGATGGCGGATTTCTACAAAATATCAAAACGGAAAAAGTCAGTGGCGCATCATTATTTTTATTAAAAGGTTGTGACGTTCTCGCACGAACGCCGCTGGTGCAAGTAGAAATATTCGAATCACCAAAAATTCGCATTTATCCTCCAAAGCGTTTTGCAAATTTCTAGTCAATCAATATCTTTAAAACTCTCTGAATTAATAAAAATATAAATAAAAATTAGAATTTAAACACTGTATCTCGGAAACGAAGCATATTTCGACCTGCATTTACAGGAACTTTTTCACAAAATAACTTCGGCAATCACCTCCTAAAATCTTTCGCACTTATTTTATTTACAAACACCCTGTATATAAAACTGAAATTTGAGCAAGGTAAATAACTAGCTTTTAAAACGAGTAATTGCTAATAATATTAGTTGTATAATTAGAATTAAGGTATGACGGTTAAAGTTTGTGAGTCAAATTATTAATTAATATGAAAATAGATCAATAAGATGATAGCTAATGTAGCAATAGTTGCAAGGAAAACTACGGAAAAACGGGATGTGCGACGGCGAGATTGACGATTGGTAGAAACGTGGCAGGAAAAGAGACCTTATTGTTCATTGGTATATGTCCAGGGATCGAACTAGTAGAGTTGTGGTAACACGGCCTACTTAGTATTCGGGACGTAATGGGTTCGATTCCCGTTACCGTCTACCCTGTATGAGGTTTTCCTCATACACATGTAGCAGCATGGTCACCGCGTATCCGCACACCATGTGCGGCTATTTAGACGAATTCTACTATAGTATTTCCCCTCAGAACCCTAACTCCGTTCCTTCGATCCTATCTTGACGCACCCATCCTTAATCCCACCATGCATACGTAATGTATGTATGTATGTGAATCCATGATTGTGACTGAAGGAGCGTGGAAAGCTCATTCAGCCCTCTCTCCCATTGGCGAGGAATGAAATACGTGGCTTTTTCCATTTCCCTTTATGTCCTGGGAAGAAACAATAAAACCGGTTGCTGTTTCTCGCAAACTGTTATTCACAACTAACGGTTTCATTCGAAGAAATTTATTAGAGAATAGTGAACAAAAATATACTAAGCAATTAAAAATCAAGAAATAAAGAACATTTGAAGATTATTCAATTTTTTGAGAAGTTTTATATATTAATCATTGGTGTACAGGTTTATTTTATTAATGGTATTAATTAGTGAAATGTTTATAGTGTTTTTATGGTTGATTTGTAATACATTTTGAAATCGGTTGACAGATGAGAGTTTTAAACTTTGTTTCTGAGGTAATTACTTAACTATTGTAATTAATAAAGTTAATTATGTGCTATCACCCTGTTTAATATGTTGTGTAAAATTATTTTATTTACAACATACAGGAATTTATTGATCTAGCGACGTAAATTAAATGTGATCTAAAGTTTAGTTAAAGTAAAATTAAAATAATTAGCTTTTTATTTTTGATAGTGTATTTGTATTTATGTTTTACATAAATCTATATGTAGTTGAAATCAAAATTAAAATTGTATTAAACGTACTCCATTGTCTTTTCACTGTAAAATAACACTTACAATTATTAACAGAGCTATTTCTTTGTTACATTTGACTACATTTTAATTGATATGTCAAGTTTCTATTTGTGAATGCTTTTATCAATTTCAAATTAAAGTTTTTCACAACTACACTTGCATCATAATTTGATTAAATTTTGTTAAATTTTCTTTGATTATGACATTCTTCTCTGTTAACCTTGGACAGTTAGAGGGTGTTCTGATTTGTCATCTTCAAGGCAGTTTAACAACTTTTAATTTATTAAGGATCTAATTATTCTTTACTAAAGTTGTATTCCATAGTTTGCTTTATACGTTTATCAAACTGTTATAATAATAACAGACATATGTTTCGTTTTCATGTCTTCATATTTCATAAATTTGTTTCAACATCTTAAACAATTCTAAAAGATTTTACTACTACTAACTGTAAGTGTTATCGAAACGTATAGATTTGTGTAAAATATAAATACAAAAGTACACTATTAAACACCAAAAAAAGCTAAGTATTACTAAGTTTACTTTTTCATAAATAAAATTAATTAAAATTTTTAGAATAGTAAAAAATCGTGGTTGTTATTGTTACGAAAATTGTCGCGTTTTGCGATGTTTCGTTTGTCACATCGTGTGTAACAGGAAGTTGGAAGTATTTTACATAAATTGGCCTTATATACTAATAAAATTTAATTCATACTTAAACGGTTATGGTGGCATACACAGTATAATTGATTTTTTTTATTTACATTTTAGATGATTGCATTAAAGATAGAGGTCGTTTCTATCAAGGAAAAGTAAATAAAACCAAAGATGGTTTAGACTGCCAAAGGTGGGATGTACAAACTCCTCATTACCATGTACGACCACCAAACGTTTTTCCTGAAAGTCAGAATGCCGAAAATTATTGCCGTAATGCAGGTGGTGAAGAGCATGTTCCTTGGTGTTTTACTACAAACTCTTCAGTAAGATGGCAATACTGTGACATTCCTCGTTGCACAGATTCAGTTGTTAAAGATGATGCATTGTTAACACCAAAATTTTGCTTATCATTTGCGGAGCTGGATTATTAAGTATTATTATTTTAATGTTAATTGTATTTTTATATGTCGAAGTATTCATAAGCGACGTAGAGGTATGGACGCACAGGTACTGGTGAAGTTACCATAGATCTTGATAAGTTACCAACAACATGTCATATCATAGGTATGTTGCACATTTTATAAGTTATAAGTTTATGTATTATTTTTATAGAACAGGAATTACGTTAAATCCAAAATTGGAACAATTTGAGTATCCAAGAAATGATATCATTTATATACGAGACTTAGGACAAGGTGCTTTTGGACGAGTTTTTCAAGCAAAAGCTCCAGCGCTTATTCCAGGTGAAGATTTTACTGTGGTTGCTGTGAAAATGTTAAAGAAGAAGCATCAGATGACTTACAAGAGGATTTTGAAAAGGAAGCTTGTTTATTGTCAGAATTTGATCATCCTAATATCGTAAAGTTATTAGGAGTGTGCGCAATGGGAAGACCAATGTGCTTGTTATTTGAGTATATGGGAAGAGGAGACTTAAATGAATTTTTAAGGTTATTGTCAAATTTTGTTTTGTTGCTTTGTTCATTGCAAAGTTTGTAGATAGGTAGGTCTTGTATACAAACTAAAACACGTCCATATTATCTCATAATGGACAGGCTAGATTTTCTTGTTTTTCTTTTACAGTAATTCTCATTAAAGGCGTTAATTGAATTTACAAGATATTGCTAGAGTTGAAGCCTGATCTTTTAGTACATGTAAAAGTTATTAAGAATATATTAAAATGTTAATTTAATGTACTGAGAAGACAACTTGTCTAATAATAATAAGAACAAGACTGCTTTTATTCACAATAATTACATAAGAAAAAAAATAACTACTGCTGAAACGAACTTCAGTACTCGTAAGCAAAATAAAAAAGGCGCGTAAATAATATCTAGGATTGCTATAGCATTGAATTTCTACGAAAAAATACGGTTCTTTTAAACATATGCCAGACGACTGTTGAAACTCATAAAATACCTGGTATTGTTTTTAAATTTAAAAGTTAATCCAACTTTTAAAAGTTAATCCAACTTTTATTTTTGGTACCACATTAAATTTTAAGTTAAATTGACAATTTAACAGCAAATTAAAAATTTAATCTGACTTTTACCATTGTTACTATATTTAATTTTAATTGTAATTAATTGACCCTAAACGTAGGTAATTAAAGTCGGGAGGGCTAACAGGGTCATTATCGTTATTTATTAATTACCCTTCAATTAAATAAAAGTTATACGAAACTAACCATATGGGGTACTATAAAACTTATGCACGATCTTTTTTAATTAGGGTAATAAATATCCTGCTTTGTTTTCAGTACAATTACTGTATTCAGCAATCGTACAAAAAAATGTTTTTCTTGTATGATGCAATGTAAACAAATTAATGCTTTCTTTTCAGCTCTAATATTGTACAACTTCATAGGTGGGAGGCATGTATACCCCATGTCGCCTGGTGCAATACCACCACCTTTACCATGGGCTCTTGAATATTGGTGCTCCAATTTTCTGAGTTCGGTACTGGTCACTTTGTCCTTTATTCCCTATGTACTCGCCAACACGCACTAGCCAAGCGTGGCGTTTTAACGGCTAAACCCTTAAAATGACGAGTTCTAAGACAGACGCTATACCCCACATCGATTCGTCGATCCGTCCCAAGGATTTTGGGGGGGGGGGGGGGCAAAAATTCACCTACGATCAAGACTAAGAAGAGCAAGATCTGCCAGGAATACCAAATAAATTAGTCTTTGAATGAATCCCATTTTTATTCAATTACTCAAACAGGGTTGTGAGGTCTAGTCTACAATTGATACGAGTGACGGTGTATCCCTCACATTAAACCCCAAATACTCAATCTCTCTAATCAGAGAATTGAACACTATGCATTTTGGATATAAGTGCTGGGCTCTCTATGACAGTAGTGGTTATTTCTATAACTTCTATTTGTATACCGGAAAAACTGTAGCCAAAAATGATCGAGAAGATTTGACGTTAGGCTAGAGAGTCGTGCTTGACATGTTAGACTGCATTTTGTATCCAACAAGTCATCATATATATTATGACAGCCTTCTTACGCGTAGGGATCTGCTGATTCATTTACACACATTGGGGTTTTGTGCTACTGGAACTTTGTGAGAGAATAGGTTAGCTTCGTGGTCTATAAAAGATTCTAAATCCTTAGGGAAGCAAGAACGGGGATCATTTGATTATCGGTTTGATACAAATGCCCAAATTCTGATAGTCAAATAAGTGCGTTACAGTCGCTTCAAACTTCGTTAAGATAGAGCCTCTTCCTCAATCCAATAGATGCGACAGAAAAGCAAATGAAAAGAGACATACCACAACCTCGCTTGATTAAACACTATAATTCATACATGTGTGGGGTGGACCAACATGACTGGTTAGTTGGAAAACATGCCATTCATGTGAGAGCAAAGAAATGGTACTGGCCTTTGTTCATTAGAGTAATTGACATGGCACTTGTGAATTCATTGTTGATTTATAAAGTAGTACAAAAATCAGATATAAGTTTGAAAGATTTCTGAAGAACTGTAGCCATGTCATATATAAACTAAACCGTAAACCATCCCTTGGAATTCCCCCGAACATCATTATCTAAGGTCTTCAAAGATGTGAGATACGACAATCATGATCAAACATGATAAACAAAGACGCTGTCAGGGAGAAAATTATAAATCAAAGCACTGTCACTTTGTGAACGAAAATTCTTATTTTGATACCCCTAACGCCCAGCGTCCTATTTATAGGACGCGCTATCTAAATTACTTAAACAAAGAAATTTTTTTTCAATGTTTTTAATCTTCAATTTGACCTTACTAATTGATTTATAAACCAAAATATTTAATTTTTGAAAAAATAAAAAGTTGGACCTTAATGGGTTAATCTTGTAATCTGCCCTTGTTCAGGCGTGATGAAAGCTGTGCATAGCCTTCAAACTTATATCAATAGGGAGGCGCGATCTTTTTTTTTATACACGATCTTTTTTTTTATACACGATCTTTTTTTTTAATTCGGTTTAATGAATATCCTGTTTTGTTTTCAGTGCAGTGACTATATTCTACAATTGTAGAAAACAATTTTTTTTCATGTATGATGCAGTTTAAACTAATTAATGTTTCCTTTTTAACATTCTACAACTTCATAGATAGAAGGCATGTATACTCCATGTCGCCCGGTGCAACACCACCACTATTACCATGGGCTCCTTAACATTGGTGCGCCAATTTTCTGAGTTCGGTAAGGTCTGCAGGTCACTTATCTCCTTTATTACTTAGGTACTCGCCAACACGCACTATCCAAGCGTAGCGGTTTAATGGCTAAACCCTTAAAATGAAATGACGAGTTCTAAAACAGACGCTATACCCCAGGTGAGTAGGGCGAGACGTCCTAAAATGCACCCCTAAAAAGTTATACGTTCTCAAAGTTCAATTTAAAATGTAGAAAAAACTTGAGTTCTAAGCCATTCATATTTACAGCAGGAAATGATCGGTCTTTCTTGGCAGACACAAGGCAACACTGCGTTTTGTCAGCGTTGAACGTGAGTAGATTATTCCTTCCCCATTCAAGGACACGTTCTAAGTCACTGTTGATCGAGGCTGCCATTTTCACCTTAACGTCATGACTAGACGTATTGTTGTGGGAAAACTGAGAAGAACTACAATGTAGAGGGCTGTCGTCTGCAAAGCAATGGGTCGAGTTAGTTGTTGAGGAAATGAGGTCATTTATGTATAGCAGGAAAAGTGTGGGAGCTATCACTGATCCTTGGGGTACTCCCGCGTTAATAGCAGTTTCTTTCGAAAAGAAGCCATCGACAACAACATGTAGACGTCTTTTGTCAAGAAAGCTGGATATCCAATTGATGAGCGTATCCGAACGAAGTGGGCTTGACAAGTAGGAACTTGTGCCAAATCTGGTCAAAAGCCTTTGCAATATCTAAAGCTACTACGACTGTTTCACCGGACCTCTCTAATGTGTTATTCCAAAGTTGGGTGACATATGAAAGAAGATCACCCGTTGAACGACTCTGTATGAACCTATACTGGTGGTCGTTTAGGAGTTTATCAGACTCGAGAAACGAAAGTAGTTGGTGGTTGATAGCTTTCTTCATGATTTTTGGCAGTGATAGCTATTGGTCGATAGTTTGAGGGATCGGTTTTGTCGCCCTTTTTAGGAATAGGTTGGACATTTGCCAAATTCCACGATGAGGGAAACTCACCAGATGATATGGAAATCGAAAAGTTTTGACAACACAGGTACTAGCTCGGGGTCGCATTTTTGAAGACCGATAGCTCGAATACCGTCAGGGTCAGTCGCCTTGTTTGAGTCAAGTTTATTGATAATTGATTCCAGGAGCGTGTAACGAATGTGGATTGGTTTAATAGCGTATGGGGTAGATTTCAGAATCATTGATACACGAATTTGATGCAAAGTAATCGACAAAGAGGTTGGCTTTTTCAGCAGGATCAGCTACTACAGCTCCGTCGCGAAACATGATGGGAGGAAAGCAAGATGTACTAAAGCTTTTACTGATGGCTTTAGCTAATGACCAAAATTTACGACCACCCAAAGGACATGAGATTAATTATTTGCATTTATGTTCTTCAAACATCTTTTTTTGGTGATGATGCTTTTTCAACTATTCCTTGCGTGATTTTCGATGGATTTATTTGATTTCCATTTAGTATAGAGTTTATACTTTTGAGATAACGCATCAGTGCAAGCCTTATTAAACCAGGGTTAGGACCTACACGATTGTTTTTTGGGAATGTATAACTCCATACCCATCAAGATAACTTTAGTAAGGTCAAATTGAAGATTAAAAACATTGAAAAAAAATTTCTTTGTTTAAGTAATTTAGATATAGCGCGTCCTATAAATAGGACGCTGGGCGTTAGGGGTATCAAAATAAGAATTTTCGTTCACAAAGTGACAGTGCTTTGATTTATAATTTTCTCCCTGACAGCGTCTTTGTTTATCATGTTTGATCATGATTGTCGTATCTCACATCTTTGAAGACCTTAGATAATGATGTTCGGGGCATTCCAAGGGATGGTTTACGGTTTAGTTTATATATGACATGGCTACAGTTCTTCAGAAATCTTTCAAACTTATATCTGATTTTTGTACTACTTTATAAATCAACAATGAATTCACAAGTGCCATGTCAATTACTCTAATGAACAAAGGCCAGTACCATTTCTTTGCTCTCACATGAATGGCATGTTTTCCAACTAACCAGTCATGTTGGTCCACCCCACACATGTATGAATTATAGTTTTTAATCAAGCGAGGTTGTGGTATGTCTCTTTTCATTTGCTTTTCTGTCGCATCTATTGGATTGAGGAAGAGGCTCTATCTTAACGAAGTTTGAAGCGACTGTAACGCACTTATTTGACTATCAGAATTTGGGCATTTGTATCAAACCGATAATCAAATGATCCCCGTTCTTGCTTCCCTAAGGATTTAGAATCTTTTATAGACCAGAAGCTAACCTATTCTCTCACAAAGTTCCAGTAGCACAAAACCCCAATGTTGTAAATGAATCAGCAGATCCCTACGCGTAAGAAGGCTGTCATATATATATGATGACTTGTTGGATACAAATGCAGTCTAACATGTCAATGACGACTCTCTAGCCTAACGTCAAATCTTCTCGATCATTTTTGGCTACAGTTTTTCCGGTATACAAATAGAAGTTATAGAAATAACCACTACTGTCATAGAGAGCCCAGCACTTATATCCAAAATGCATAGTGTTCAATTCTCTGATTAGAGAGATTGAGTATTTGGGGTTTAATGTGAGGGATACACCGTCACTCGTATCAATTGTAGACTAGACCTCACAACCCTGTTTGAGTAATTGAATAAAAATGGGATTCATTCAAAGACTAATTTATTTGGTATCATTTACACCTTATATACAGATTTTAACATTATGTAGTTTATTGTTTGACCCAGTTAATAGGTCATGTTAATTCACTTAAGCGCCTTTTTGTGCTTACTAGTTATAATGTACATCATATGTGTGTATAATTTCAACCTTGCACATTTTTGTATCAGCATGTTTGTTGCAATAATTAACCTGCTTTATATTCATTCTACTTACTAATCGTTTTATATATTTCTTAATTGTTATGTCTTAATTCTAATTATATTTCTCAATTTATTACTAAAAAATTGTTAAAATATCCTGTTTAATCTATGCAAGATTAAACATCCTGCCGGGCCCGAAGTTCATGTTCAATTGCAGATTGAACATTTTGCCGCGACAAGGTGGTTGGGATGGTGTAAATTTGTTCTATCTGGAATCTTTCTTCTTCTGTTTCTCCGGGTGTTTTGTTTCGATGTATTTTTGTCCATGCCTTGTATGCCCCTCAGATTGCTAGGGCTATTCCTGGTAGTATTGCTGTACTTGCGAGACTGTTTATTCTGGAATGTGATGATATCTTCTCCCAGTGGGTGTTGATTACATCTTGTTGGATTGCTTCTTCTTTGTTTTAAATCACTTAGTTGATCTGTTGCCTTTAGTATGGTTTCCTTCTGAGTGGTGTTAACTTGAGTTTTGTGTTGGATTGTGTCTGCCATGTTTATTTACACTGGTTTGTGATAACTTGTAACTACTGATTCACTGTCCTGGCGTGTCAGACTTAGAATACTTTGTTTTGTTTGAACTAAGCACTCTGATGATATTTGGATGATGCCAGTTTGGTTTAACGTAATGTCTTGTCTTACTCCATACTGCTCCTTTGACCACATCTTTTATTATGAACATCCATGTGTTGGGCATGTATAGTTGTTTCCAGATTATTCCATCTATTTTGTGTATTGATGTCCTGCATGAATTCTTGTCCACTCGTTGGTATAGTTTATCTGTTATACAATTTGGTCTCTGCTCTATGCTGTTTACTACTGTAGGTGTGCATATCATTGTATGTCTTCCGATGAATACACTGTTTCTTAGTTCTTCGTCTGATAGCTGGAAGTAGAGTTGAGAGTTGTATTCTACGGCAATGACTCCAGCTCCTACTTCTATTATCCCATATGTCCCGTTTTTGATCTTCTGTGGTATCGGAGTTATTTTCAATACGACATACTGCATGATTTCTGGAATGATGAAGTATCCTGATACATGGATTTGCTGTTCATCTTGTTTTACAGACATCTTTATTATTGGACGTGTTGGTATTTGTATGTTGGATGGTAGCTTTTTTGATGCTGATGTTACAAGCTCCTTTATATGAACTTCAGTGATAAGGTCGTAAAAGCTGCCTTGACCACGATTTACGTCTAGGATTTTGTTGTAATGGTTATATATTTCGTTGATGAGGTTTACTGCTATTTGATATGAGTTTAGAATGTGTAAGTTTAGCTGGTTTTCATCTATGGTCTTGTACCATTTTTCCATTGTGGATATTGCGTCCAGTCCCAGGTTTAGTTTCTTCATGAAGCTTTCGAGTTGTCTGTGGAGTCTTATTTCTGCGTTGTTAAATGTTGATAGTGCTGATAGCATGAATTTGGTTTGACGGTCTGCTGTTTTCATTAATTCTTGTTGGTTCTTGGTTAATGCGTTGATGTCCTTGTATACTTCGTCATTTACTCCAAATATTGATGTCAGAATGTCCCCTAGCATACCCCTTTTCTTTTTTGAGTGGATAATTGCTCGTATTCCTTCTTGTAACCATTTTAGTTGTTTACTTAATTCACTTGTGTGATGAGTCAGCTCCTTGCGGTGTATTTCTTCTGATATTCTTGTGGCTTCCCGGCACAGCTTGTCAAACCCTTGTGTAGCGTGTACTGCTTCTATGATATCCTCTTCAATATTAACTGTGTTGAATTGTAGATCGATCCGGAATGTACCTCTTCCGATTCGTGCATTACCTATATGCTCTATGTATAGGCCTGGATCTGGATGTTCCATTGTAAAATTCGCTCTTGCAACTGTCAACGTTGTTAAGAGTTCAAGTGCTACTTGTAGTACGTGATATTGTTTTCGTTTCTTCCTTGCCCGGATGTCTTCGTGCTCGTGTTGTTTTTTGGCCGGAGAGTGTATGGGGATCAAGTTCCGAATATGCCTTTTGCTGGTTTTACCATCTGGTTTGCGGGTTGTTACGATGCGAACCTTGCCATCTGCTGCTGAATGGACTTCTGTTACTTTCTCTAATGGCCACTTAGCGGGGTGTAAATTTTCGTCCTTTACTAACACTATGTCGTCTACTATCACGTTTTCCTCGCTTTGCTTCCATTTGTACCTTTGTTGCAGACTGCTTAAATATTCCGATGACCAAATTTTCCAAAAGTCCGCCTTCATTTTCTGCACTAGTTTCCATCTTGTTCTTAAATTTTCTTCAATGGTGTTTGTTGTGTGTTGTAATGGACCTACCAGCGCTTCTCCAGTTAAA
This sequence comes from Vesta saturnalis, assembly GCA_036346205.1. Taxonomy (NCBI): domain Eukaryota; kingdom Metazoa; phylum Arthropoda; class Insecta; order Coleoptera; family Lampyridae; genus Vesta; species Vesta saturnalis. Next base: position 533,136 of record JARFJB010000288.1, on the reverse strand, counting down.
AAATGGCCAGGAGTTAATATTATACCTCCTGGTTCCGTTGTAATTGATATTAATGGTCTTGAGTTTAGACATACTTCTATTTGGTGCATTAGTGTAGTTAGTTCTTTGTATGTTAATGTTGCTTCTCCAATAACTCGCCCCATGTGGTGTTTGACTGATTTCACTCCGGTTTACCATAGGCCGCCAGCATGTGGTGTGGACGGTGGTATGAAGTGCCATTTTATCCTAACTGTTGATTCTTGGGTTCTCACTTCTTCCATTATTGCCTGAACTTCATTTTGAAGCATGTTATTTGCTCCTACAAAATTTGTACCATTGTCACTATATATGTGTGTGCAAGGACCTCTCCTGGATGTAAATCTTCTCATAGTTGCTAGGAATGTTTCTGTGGTCATGTCACTTACTGCTTCAAGATGTATTGCCTTGGTTGTTAGGCAGATGAATATTGCGATGTATCCTTTATATGCTTTGTGTCCTCTTCCTTTCCATGATCTTATTTGAATTGGACCGGCGTAATCTATCCCTGTATGTGTGAATGGTGAACATCAGATGCCACGCAATACGACGGTGCACAACGTGTCAGTAGCCGCACCACACATTACTACACCAGGAATACAAAAAACCTGCAACACACCAGCAAACAAAATTGGCAGTCGCAAGATTACTACAGCTAGAGAAGAAATTTTTAAAAGACAACAATTTGAAGACAGGTTACAAAAAATTCATGGACGAATACCTCCAACTAGGGCACACGAAACTAGCCACCAACCCAAATGAAGACAGGGTGTACATACCACATCAGGCAGTTGTGAAAAAAGCCAATACAACGACCAAGCTGCGAGTAGTATTTGACGCATCATCTAAGGACTGCAACGGGAAGAGTCTAAACGAGATGATGCACGTATGACCAAGATTACAACAGGATCTATGGGACCTCTTAGTAAGATGGAGAAAACATCGCTACGTGCTCATGGCTGACGTAGAGAAGATGTACCGTCAGATCAAACTTGACGAAGAAGATTACAAATACCACACTATCCTGTGGAGAACCACACCAAGGGAACCAATCGAAGAGTATCAACTTACAACCGTTACATATGGAACAGCTTCCGCACCTTACCTAGTGGTAAGGACACTACAACAACTGCAGTAACACTGAAAGATTATTACGTGGACGACCTGTTAACTGGAACCATAACAATAGAAGACGCAAAAACTTTACAGGAAGAATTAATCACATTATTAGCGAAAGGGGGGTTTACGTTAAGAAAATGGGCAGGAAATCACAATGAACTATGTAAAGAAGGAAAAGGAACATCGGAGCCACTGGATATCAACCAAAACGAATGAAGAAAATCCCTAGGAGTGAGATGGCTACCAGATCAAGACAGCTTTTAATTCAAGGTAGCACTCAACAACAAAACATTAACAAAAAGAAGCATACTGTCAGAAAAAGCAAAAATCTTCAACCCGCTAGAGTGGGTCAGTCCAATAACAATAACAACCAAACTTATAATACAAGAATTATGGATAAGCGCAATCAAGTGGGATCCAAAACTACCTGACAACATAGCAGCAAAATGGGTGAAGTTCCAGGATGAATTAAAAGCTATAGAAGAACTAAAGATACCAAGATGGATCCACCACACTCAAGACGAGTTACAGTTACACGGGTTCTGCGATGCATCAGAAAAAGCATACGGTGCAGCAATATATGCGAGAACCAGTCAAGGGGAAGTAACGTTACTCACAGCAAAATCAAGAGTAGCACCTGTCAAGACAAAAGCGAGCATACCCAAGTTAGAAATATGCGCAGCAGTACTATTAGCAAAACTATTGAGGAGAACAACAGAAGCAGTAGAAATTCCAAACATAACTGTGTTTGCATGGAGCGACTCCATGATAACAATAGCATGGATCAAAGGGGAGCCATCCAGATGGAAAACGTTCGTAGCCAATCTTCTCTTCTTCCTTCCTTTAACTCCCTAGTGGAGCATAGGGCGTCAGTTTACGTCTCTTTGGCGTTAACGATGATGATAGAATCGCCAGTCCTATGCATCTTGGGTTGCATTTACCATTTTCTGTACTAGTTGTTTCCATCTGTCTTTGTCCGTCGCTATTTGTTTTGCTTCTCTCCAAGTCAGCTTCCCCTTTTTTAACTCTCTATTGATCATTCTTTTCCAAGTTTCTTTAGGTCTTCCCACTTTCCTCCTCCCGGGTATCGTGTAATCCAAAGCTTGTCGTGTTATATTATTATGTGTTTTTCTTAGGGTATGTCCAATCCACCTCCATTTTCTTTGTTGTATAATTTTTTCGATTTCTTCTTCTCCTGTCATTTTCCACTGGTCATTGTTGGATATTCTTTCTGGCCAAAAAATTTTGCATATTCTTCTCAGACACTTATTTATAAAACACTGCACTTTGTTTATTGATGTTTTTGTTAAAGTCCACGTTTCCGAACCGTACAGTAAAACACTTTTAACGTTTGAGTTAAATAATTTAAGTTTTGTTTTTAACATTATTTCATTTGCTTGCCAAATCTTTATTAGCATATTAAATGCATTCCGTGCCTTTTCTATTCTATGGAAAATGTCTGTTTCACTGCCTCCTTTTATACTGATTATACTGCCGAGATAACATAACTCTTCTACTTCTTCTATTTCATTTTCTTCTATTCAAGATACTTTCGTCTCGCTTCGTTAGAAGTTTTGTTTTTCTTCCATTTATTTTTAGTCCTACTTGTTCAGCTGCTTTTTATAATCTTTCCGTTTTTATCTGCATGTGTTGTTTTGTTATGGTTAATATGTCACATATGTCATCTGCGAACTCTAAATCTTCTAATTTATTAAATCTTTTCCAGTTTATACCCGTTCTATTATCTTCTGTTTTTTTCATTATCCAATCCATGACTATTAAGAATAGAAGTGGTGACAAAATACATCCTTGTCTTACTCCGCTTTCAATTGTAATTGGTTCTGTGAGGATTCCTTCATGTTCTATCTTAACCCTATATCCTTTGTACAACAACTTTATTATTCTAATAAATTTATTTGGTATTCCGTATTTCTCTAGAATTTCCCACATTTTAGTTCTATTAATTAAGTCAAATGCTTTTTCAAAATCTATGCAATTTATTTGTATGTTTTGTTCCATTTCATTTGTTTCTTCTAGAATTATTCTTAATGTATTAATTTGGTCAATACATGATCTTCCAGATCTAAAGCCAGCTTGGTTGTCTCAAGTCTTTTGTCTACAGCATTTTTAATTCTTTCTATGATTAGTCCCGTCATAACCTTACTGGCGGTGCTTAGTAGCGTTATTGGTCTCCAGTTCTCGCATCTTGACAGATCTCCTTTTTTTGGTACTTTGATTATTATCCCGGTAGCGCAATCTTCTGGGATTTGTTCTTTTTCCCAGATCTTTTTAAGGAGTATATATAGTGCATCCACTGAAACTTGCATATTTACTTTTATTAGTTCTGACGGTATGTTATCAATTCCTGGTGATTTTCCATTTTTTAGTTTTGTTATAGCCTTTTTAATTTCTTCTTTTGTAAACTCTTCTTTATTGATGTCTAATTGTTCCACATTCGGTTCTTCTTCGTCATTTACTTGGTCTCTCTCTCTCTATTAACGTACATATCACTAAAGTACTCTACCCATCTCTTTACTATTTCTGTTTTTGTTCTGTAGATTTCTTCTTGTTTTCCTCTCATTTTGTTTGTTTGTATATGCTTCCTTCCTATTAACATTATAGTAATTTCATCTAATTTTCTCATGTCATATTTACTGGCTGCTTCTTGTGCTAAATTACCCATATATTGTCTTTTGTCTCTTCTAGCTGCTCTCTTAATTTCTTTGTTCTTATTCCAATATTCTTCTTTGAGTTTTACTTTTCCAATTTCGTGTTTGTTTCGGATCATTTTTGCCTTAATTTCTCTCCTTTCTTCTATTTTTTTAGCCGTGTCTCTGGATATCCATCTTTTATTTTTCGTCTCTTTATATCCCACTATTTCACTTGCTGTTTTTTCTAATGCTTGCCGGTATGCTTGCCATATTTGTTCAATCTGTAGATATTCGAAATGTGCAATGTTTCCAATATTCTGTTGTATTTGGTTTTGAGAGTTTTCTATACATTCCCTGTTATTACTTAGTAGTTCTACATTATATTTCCTCCTTCTCTCACCTACGAATTTTTGTGCTTTTAATTTTATTTTTAACTTGGCTCTTATTAGTTCTTGGTCCGAACCCACATCAGCTCCCCTTAATGCTGTAACATCTTGTAGCGAGTTCTTCCATTTTCTTTCAATAAGTATGTGATCTATTAAATTTTTTATTTTTCCATTAGGTGAGGTCCATGTTGTTTTATGGATATTCTTATGTTTAAACATAGTGCTGCCTATTACCAAGTTATTAAGTGTACAGAACTCTATTAGTCTTTCCCCGTTTTCGTTTTTTTCTCCTATTCCATTTTTTCCCATTATCTGTTCATTTCCTCTATTATCTTGTCCTACTTTTGCATTCCAATCTCCGATTAACAATTTAATGTCACGCTTATATTTTGTTTGTAATCTATGAAGTGTTGCTTGTATTTATTCGTAGAATTGTTCGCTTTTGTCATCTTCTTGGTTATTTGTTTTATTTGTCGGTGTATATACCTGTATAACCAGGATGTTTCTAAATTTTGCTGTGAATCTCGCCCACATTAATCTATCTGAGATTGCCTCCCATTCCAATAAGCAATTTTTTATTGTTTTATCTATCATGATTGCCACTCCTCTTTCTCTCTTACATGTTTCTAGTTCTGAGCCTGAGAATAGCAGAACATTACCGTTTTCTATATTTATAGATCCCTCAGATTTCCATTTTGTTTCACTAATACCCAGTATTTTTATATTATATCTTTCCATTTCTACCGCTATTTGGTTTATTTTACTACTTTCGTACATGGTCCTCACATTCCATGCACCCACAAAAAGCCTTTTCCTACTATCAAACTCATTGTTTTCTATTCTTTTGGTACTGTTTAGTTTTTGTTTTTGTTTATTTGCGATTTCCCTTTCATTTCCATTTTCTTTTGCTCGAGTCGTTATCATTTCTTGTCCTTGTTCATTGCATGTCATCATCGTTGTTTCCGTCAGGCTAGTCTCATTTATTAGTTTTTTGAACTATATTGTAGTCGTGATGTCTTAGTAATATTCCGTAGAGTTACATTTGAATCTTCCTCCGCCAGTAGAGGACTGTTCTCTGTATTCTCCTTTCTTCCTTTGCCTTGGGGTGCTAGTAAAGTCTGCATCCAGTTTTTCTTTTTTATAGTACCTCCACTGGGAGATTTTTCGCCTTCATCATCTGTAGATCTTTCTCTTTTCTTTCTTTCCTCTTTGTTTTCCTCTGTATTCTATCTAATGCTTATTATTTCTTCTTCATTACCCATAATTTCTTCTTCCTTCCATTCCTCCCCATTTATTATTAACTTGTCTCTTATTATCATCGCTCTGTTTCCTCTTTTCCTGGCTTCCATCATGTATGGAATCAGTCTTCTCCTGATTTCCCTGGTTCTTTTATTCAGATCCTCACACCCAAATTTTTGTTCCCTTTAATCCAGCAAGGTTCTTCAATATTTCCATTTTTTTCAATTTTGTTGTCAACTCTACTTTCAGTGGTCTATTTCCATTTCCTTTCCATACCCCTACTCTGTGTATGGAGTCTATCTCATATTCCTCTACTACAACTCCTATTTTTTTAATTATTTCTTCCAGAAATTCCTTTTTCATTGTTTTTATGTCTTCTTTGTTCTCTTCCGCGATACCAAAAATGATTATATTTCTTCTTCTTACTTCATTTTCAAGTATTTCTATTCTTGATTCTTGATGTTCCAATTTTTTTATTTTTTCTGCTTGTTGTTTGGCTATTGTATTTGTTCCATCTATTTTCTTTTCCATTGCTATCAACTGGTTCATAATATCTTGTAATGTTATCTCTTTGCCTTCCGCCATGTTACAAGATGTGATGCGGAATTAATTATTACGATATTCACTGCTGTTTTATTTGTGTTTAAATAAAAGTGAAAACAAAAATATTATTATTATTTTTGTGAATAATGAATTATCCCGAGTCAACCCTGTTTTTATTAATTATTAACGATGGCATTTATTTTACACTCTTTATTTATCACTTTTTATTTAAATGTTCGTTATTACCAGGAAACGACTTTTAAAAACGGGGTTCGTTTTGAACACCTTTAATATTTAATTTCGTATTTAATTTCTAATGCCGGTCCTGTTTAGCAATATGGATAAGTTATATTATTGTAAATATTTTTATTCAGTTTAAATTCAATTTAAATTCAATTTATTGTCATTTGATTTATTTTTAATCTTATCACCCGAACCTTGACTTTTATATTACTATTACTTTCTCAAAAATTAATGAAATTTTATTTCGCACTTTCAACTTTCAGATTACACAGGTTACACCTTGTTTACTAGCCACTTAACTCTTTTTATTTTTAATTATAGTATTTCTTCGGAAAACTAACATTTTCTTAGGAGCATATGTTTAACCTCTAACACTGTACTCTGGTCGAACATAACTCTCATAGCCAATAGGGTTATGGAAATCAATTATAGACTAGACCTTACAACCCTGTTTGAGTAATTCAATAAAAATGGGATTCATTCAAAGACTAATTTATTTGGTATTATTTACACCTTATATACAGATTTTAACATTACATAGTTTATTGTTTGACCCAGTTAATAGGTCATGTTAATTCACTTAAGCGCCTTTTTGTGCTTACTAGTTATAATGTGTGTATACGTAATTTCAATCTTGCACATTTTTGTATCAGCATGTTTGTTGCAATAATTAACCTGCTTTATATTCATTCTACTTACTAATCCTTTTATATATTTCTTAATTGTAATGTCTTAATTCTAATTATATTTCTCAATTTATTACTGAAAAATTGTTAAAATATCCTGTTTAATCTATGCAAGATTAAACAGATAGGGTTGCCACATATAAATTGTTTTAGACCATGTTCTCTAAAATATATTTGATAATCATTTCATCAACTGACAAATTTTTCTCCGCCCACAAACCTCTTCAGTGAGTAAACGTCTTTTTTTAGATTTATTTGAGCTAGATTTTTCTTTATTCGAAAGCTGAAGAAGGTCCAGGTTCATTTATGGTAGATTCTTCCAGTGTTTCAGAATTATCAGGTAGTCGAAATTCCACTACAATTTCTCCTGGCACATCATTGACTTCTACTGTTCCTAATTCATCATCACTTAGCTCATGTGGATCTGGTGGAAGAACTACTGAATTTATGTCTTCAGCTATCATAAAATTGGGATTGTTTACAATATCCTCCATTTCTGGTAATGTTAACGCTTTTCATTTTGGGTTTACCATTTTGAACTGCAGAGTAAATTCTTACCTTATTTATATTTAAGAACAAAGTATTCTAGAAAGTGTATAAGCCTTGTACTTTATGGTTTTGGAAAGTAATGACGAGTCATGGTGACAACATACAGACTAAAAAATATTATATTTAGCTTTGAAATGAATTTCGTGTAAAGTAAAATCTGTGACTTTAAAATCTGTCAGGTTCTATGTAGCAAGCAATCGCTCTAGCTTATCTTCGAGCTAAAGTAATTGTTAAGAAAGACTTGTTGGTTTTAATTTTTAAAAAATCTGTCTTTTATTTTGTTGAAGGATCAGGTAGCAGACAGAAACTTTACCTTCGATTCTTATAGGTCGCTAGTCAAAATGTGTCTCATTAATGTTTATTTTATTAATTGGAAATACTGTTTTATTAATTATAAAAAAAAATATTTATTTACTCTCTTTTTCATTTTATTTTTATTCTATATTTAAATTGTTTTTTTTATTATTAACAACTTCATTTTTTTACAGTCACACTACTATTTTTTTAAACATATTATTCTGTTTTTTAACAGTGGTAACACATAAAACATTAATATGTTACATTTTCTCCTGCAATGTACTATTTAATGTGAAATGTATGTGAATTTAATTACAAATACTTGTCTTTCTTGGGATTTTTAAATTGTGTATTTGAGGATGAATTATACAAAATTTATACGTTTCGATAACATGTACAGTTATTGCCCTTACCAATAATAACTGTATTAATACACAGTTTAAAGCTTAAAAAAAGATAAGTATATGTAATTTTGAGTTTAAACCTTGAAAGTTTCCTTTTTCATAAATTCATTATATTTAAATGTATTTTTAGACAATGCTCACCTAACAACCACATAAGAGGAATAGAAATGGAAGAGTGTCGTGAACATCAACTTACACATTTAGATCTGTTAAATATTGCTTTACAAATAGCATCTGGTATGGTTTACCTTTCAGATAGAAAATTTGTTCACAGAGATTTAGCGACTCGAAACTGTTTAATAAATGATGCGATGGTAGTAAAAATTGCGGATTTTGGGCTATCTCAAAAATTTACCTACAGGTATCACTTTTGCATCTTTTAAACAACAATTACAAATTTTCTTACATTTTAAGGATTATTATAAAGGAGATGAACATGACGCTATTCCTGTCAGATGGATGCCACTAGAAAGTATTTTATATAATAAATACACAGCAGAATCTGATGTTTGGGCATTTGGTGTTTGTTTATGGGAAATTTTTTCATTTGCATTGCAACCATATTTTGGCATGACACACGAAGAAGTCGTACGTTTTTTGAAGGCTGAAAATGTGTTATCATGTCCTGATAATACACCTACTCTTGTATATGAACTTATGAGACAATGTTGGCAACAAAAACCTGCTAATAGGCCCAGTTTTCGGACAATACATTGCACAATTACTACGATTTACAATAATATGCAACCGGTTCCTTTCTTTTCTTAATTTTATTTCTGTTTTTAATTATGTTATTATCACATAATTAATATTTTTATTAGGCACATGCCTGTAATTGTTGAATATGAATTCAACTTGTTTGAATAATAAATGTTGTTGGTTGTGAAAATTAGGCAGTTCAATTTTTGTTATTCCATCCAAAGGTTACATTCTTTTTTATTTATAAGACTTAATTGCTTTTTTACTCTTACTACAAGATCTGTTATTGTATAGTTTAGTATTAAGGAAAATTTTGTTTATTTAAATTGTAATTGTGAATTTACGTCTTGTGTATTTTATATGATCGTCAAAGAGTGTTTCTATATTTATATACTTACATGTTTATTAATAAAAGTAAATAAAAAAGTACACACTATAGTGATCTTTTTTATTTAACATATTCATGTGCACTATCTAAAATGATCAGTACTAACCATTAATTACATACAAACATACTGTGTGTCCCATTAGTGTGTAAAAGTCCCATATCTCTGTTTGTAGACTAAATTCAAAAAATTGTTTATAGCAAAGTTGCAGCCAGCTATGAGCTTCACATTTTAAAATTAACAAGGAATATACAGGGTGCTTTATAACAACGTGGGTAACTAAAGTTGATTTTTTTAAATGGAACACCCTGTATTTTATGAATTTGAGTTGCACTTACATTACCCATCATGCCAATATGTTATAGTGGCTATTTTAATAGTTATGACCAATTTTAGGTAAAAAACATTATTATTTTTAATGGTCCACCCTATATTTTTCATGGTATTTGAATAGACCTTTATTAACTCATTCATTTTTGTGAACAATTTCCTATATCTAGCGCTTTCCGTTTTTTGGATATTCCAATTAAATAATGAAATACGCATGTTTCATTATTTTTTAATGGGATCAAGTAGCTAATTTTATACCAAAGTATAAATCATTTGGTCAAAAAGTCATATGATGGAGAATAAACAATTATCTTGAGCCATAACCATGCAAAAAGTAAAATTTTGAGTTTCCTTATTCTTAGTTAAATTTATCAAGTGCGTTAGTTCTTAGTTAAATTTTGCACATCAAGTTTTCCCATTCTCCTATTCTCATTTATTTCTTTTGATTTGTTTACTTTTATGTTAAATAATTTTATTATTTCATGAGTTTTTTCCCCTAATTTTTTAAATTACTATTTAATTGAAATTATTAAAACAATAAAAAAGTGAGTATTTTTTCTTAAAATTGAAAATATCTAAAAAACGGAAAGTGGTAGGTATAGGGAATGGTTCACAAAAATGAATAAGTTAATAAAGGTTTATTCAAACACCATATGAAATATGGAGTGGCCCATTTAAAATAATGAAGAAAATTTTATAAGCGTGTTATGACTCACCCTGTATGCAAATAATTAATAATTAAAAAATAATTTTTTGTATGAATGTACATCATAATAAGAAATCATAAATGTTTTTTTATTAATTAACTTGGGCTGTACAGGGCGTTGAAATAATAACGTTTTTTATTTAAAATTTGTCATAACTTTTAAAATACTTTATATTGGCGTGATGGGTAATGTAAGTGCTATTCAAATTCATAATAATACACAGGGTGTTCCATTAAAAAAAACAACTTTCGTTGACCACGCTGTTATACAGCACCCTGTATATTCCTTATTAATTTTAAAATGTGAAGCTCATAGCTGGCTACCATTTTGCTATAAACAATTTTTTGATATCTAGTCTACAAATGGAGATATGGGACTTTTACACACTAAAGGGACACCCTGTATATTACGAACTTGCTGAATCCCACAAAAAACTTGCTGTAGAGAAGTTTCCTTGTATAGAAATAACACTTTCTCATATATTTATTTCAGTGCACATAATTTCAGTGGAAATTTGTCATTAAAGTGAAGATACTCTGGTCTCTACCACAGTTATAGAAATAATTATATTTTATTGGTGTCAATTTGTTCAGTGATGTCACTAGGTCCCCGCAGGTACAGCGGGTGGGGAGGGCAACTTAGCTCTGAAAGTATGGATTTAAGTGATTTCTCAATTTCTGCTAGTAACGTGATTTCAGAGCGATGTAACAAAAATTATGACTGGGAAGTAATATGTTTACGATACGACATCAAAACAGAGCTTATAGCACGAAATATAAATACAGGTCGCTGTTTTTAAATGTATAAGTGTTCACGGCTTTTGTTTCACTATGATGACTAACTGACTATGAGATGAATTAAGAACTACCCACTACAAAAACAAACTCATAAGTTTGTTCTTAAATTAGTTAATCAGTTAAAGTTTCGTCTTTCCTTCATGTAGTTCAGTGCATATTTAATAAACTCAAAACTAACAGTTAGCACTAAGTAGTCGTATATTACTATAATTAAACTATCAGCATTGGAAGTTTGTGATCTGTGGTTATAAAGTATTGTCATTATCAGTAATAATGCAGAGACAATGTGACAGTGGTGCTTTTAAGCAGAAGAGAAAAAGGAATGGAGGATATTGGCCAAAAATGCCAAAGATTACTGAATTTTTTCATTTACGTTCATCACCTGTGGTCATGCATTGACAACCCAATTTGTATGCTCACTCACGTTATTACTTATGAAAAATTTATGTTGGTTTGGCTTAAAGAATTTGTTATATTCAAATTTTCCCTTGTTATTTAGAAATATTTGTGTCTGTCAATCAGATGAGAAATGTAAGGAAATCACTATTCCTTGAAATTATCTTCCGAACTTTTCCGACGTGTCCGGATAATTTCAGAAATTCAAGTAAATAAATGATGAATACTGTAATGAATTGCAATAAATATCCATATTTGTCCTTGCCGACTGGAATGGAACTAAATATGGACAATAAGGCTTTGTAATGTGTAAAAATGTTTTAAAGAAATTTGATGTATTGTAATTATTGGCTGTCATTGAAGTTATAATAATAGCATTGACTGCTTTTTGAAATTGATTTATTCAACCATTTACAACAATTTTTGTTATTTATGTTATAAAGTATATCTTATGACAGGTGTACTTCGCACCGTTTGATGTTAGTAGTATAGCTACCAGGGACCTGGCTCATATAGGGTAATTACATGGGAAAGAGGGAGAATGTAGGTACCATACGAAATTTACCCAAGAAAGGAGAGGACAGTGATAGTTCAAATCTTGGCTAAGATTTGTTTCTTAACTAAGTGGTTTCTTTTCAGGCTAAGGTGTGACCAGGTTCAAAACTCGACTAATGGGTTGGTGGGATTGTGGTTTATACCTGAGGAGTCATATCTAAGCTAACCGCTCGTGTAAAGCTAGGGTTCGCTTATCAGCTAAAATAGAGATTTTTATCTTGGATAAGTGCGTTTCCACTAAAATGGTTCATACACAGTCTAAGGTAGGGATTTGTTTATCGGTAAAGTAGAGGAGTTCTTGTCTCGGAGAATTGCGACTCTGCTAAAGTTTTCGATTCCAACTAGAAAGATTTTAAGCGCAATCTTGACAGATCCGATGATACCTTCTGCTGCTTGCTTACTGGATTTACTTTGTCCTAGAACTTATTACTTCATATTACGTTACCTTTTGAAATCGTCCTATCAGAAACCGGTTACCTACAACATACTTATTACAGAACAATCTATTTGTGAAAAAAACTCCTGCTGACATTGGACTGGATAAGTCTCCTGACATAATGGTACGAAGGCTTTGTGAAAAGTACTAACGCAAAGGTGAAAGTATGAGCTCTCAAAGATTAAGAGGTACGAACAATTGGCTCTCCTTTATAAAGCAGTAAAATCAGGTCTTTAGATAGATCTTTAGTCTATAATTCTTACAAAACTCATGATCACAAAGGTGTGAAATTGGTGGCTCCTAAAGGACAAGCGGGTTTTCGAAAACATTGCTGGTTCCGGTAAGAGGAATACCACTGTCCTGGTTTAGGGAAACTCGAATGGGGACAAATTGTCTCCTTTTATCACCTTCAGAGGAAAGTAGATTTGACAAAACTGGATTACAGGTGCCGTCGACACCCCACAAAAGAAAGGCTGGATGGATAGTGAAATTGTTTATAGGAGGTTTACTGATATTTTCTTGTCGTTCGTTAAGCCACTTGAAGGAAGGAGAGGCAGAAAAAAGTAATTATCGCATAGGATGGTACAGGTGTACATATCAGTTATGTTCTATGTAAGAAAGCCATGATAATGGGGTTGTTCTATTAAATCTATGTCTACAATTGTATACATTCTCTTGATAAATGCGTTTTTAACCCAATTAGAACTCGATGGAATAATGAAGTGATAAAATTTAATAGAGATTTTCCTTAAAAGGTATTACTTACCAAATTCCTTTTCTATAAAAATTAACATGTTAGAGGTTCATCAGAAAATATGAAACTATTCAATGTAATACGGAAACATGAAAGTCATCTGCAGCAACAGCAACATCTTCAATAGCTGTACGCATACTAAAGGCTCGAAAAAACGCCGGTGCAAACCAAAAAACGGACCAGAATCCTCCTCAAAATCATAGAAAAAAACGGCAAAAGGCCTACAATATGTGGGAGATCTGAATTTGATGTGGACATTATTATAAAGAGCGAGTTCGACTGTGAAGAGGAAGACTGTGGCAAAGAAAAGAATCCTACTGTTAAAGAGGGCTGTTCTCAGAATGATGACACTAATCTTGAAAATGAGGATGAAAACTGTACAGACCACTTACTCTAGGAAAGGACTGAAACCTGTTGAAGTAAATCAATGGTCCATTCATACTTGTGCAGTTTATGTACAGCAATTGCATAAAGTAAAAACATTTGGTTCGAATTTCTGAAATATAGTGTAATAATCAGTTTAAAGTTATGTAAAGAGCCAGAATCCTTTACAAAAAAATGTTTAATTAATTATTATTTGTTAATTATACAATTTTAATTAAATTGCAGGAATCCCAAATAATGAATCTTTAGCCCTTCGACGTTATTACGAAAATTTTGCTACGTCCCTTAAGTCCCTTAAAATCTCAGAATTAGCATCACTACCAGAAGCCGTTCCCGCCTTCCGCGGACTTTAATAAAACTGCGAGACGCGCTACAGGCGTTCTCATTCCGGGCTCATTCCCGCATTCAATAGCCTGGGTCTCTTCGAAGACTCAGCTCGTTTTCATCGCCATTCCCCGTTTAGTTAACTTAACTCCGTCCGCCTGAAATTACTTCAGTCCACCTGGGCCGACTGCTACTTAAATCTGTGGTCACCTGCATGTAAGTTTTATTACACAACTTACACATACATTCGTGGAAGGTGCAACGCCGAGTGTCATTCCCGACGTCGTCTTTCGTTTTTCACTTACGCCGCCGAATAGAAAGGCTGCCTGTCTAAGTTTTACCGACCCCAAGGTATCGATTAAGAAGTGCAACGGACCGCAGCCCAGAATCTGTTAATCGATACTCAGCACATATGTTACACAACTCACACAAACACGCCGCACCAGGCTACCTAAATAATGTGCAGGGAGTCCATGAGTTGAAAGTAACAAGCCGTCCACAAGTAATTCTTTATTTCGGTCACTCCGCTCCGTAAACTGCGATAGCGTAAAACGAGTGAGTATTAAACTTCTATCTCACTTAACGTAATTACCCGTTTAAAATTAGTTTTTCAAAAGTTGACTTATCTGAAGTCCGGAAACCGCATTCGATCCTGCTTGCCCATCGCGAGATAACAATTTTCTCGTGATAACCTAGATCAAAGAACCAGCTCCCCCGTCGCGAGAGAATCTAGAGGATAAAATAAATCCTGTATTTAAACCATTCGTTAAATAACGATGCATGTAAAACGTTCAGCTATCTTGCCCGCTCGTGTATTAAACAGTTCTGTAAACTGAAAGTTCCTGAAGGTTTAAATACCTTACACCGCCCCAGTTAGCTGCCCCATCGCTACTACGGTAGGGCTGAACGGTGTATCCAAGCTGTGGACGAATTAATCGTTACTGCCCGTATATTCAATAGGAGAATATTTAGTATTCAATTTCCCGTGTGTAAATAAGTCTAACTAGTTACGAAATGTAACCAGGACATATTCTAATTGCCCGTAATTAACGTTAAACATTAATTAGGAAGACTACAGTTAGTTAATAAACTCCTGTAAATATTAGATATGTTAAATTTCCTTTCATAAAAATAAGATGTAAAAGTTGCAATTATATGATACGAATACGATTTCTATTATAAAAATAGTTCTAAAGAATTGTAGAAATACAAGTTTTTTATGTCCCTTTAAATTTATCGACTTTCTGTGTCACTTAGAAGTAGGTATATTAAAACCATTCACCTCTTTCTTATCACTTTGAAAATATTATCCCATCTCGAAATCAGGAGAATCAGGGCAAAAGACCAAAAATCTGTACATGTCACCTTCACCACCAAAAGATCTACTTGCGCACCAATTTACCCCAATGGACAACCTATTCCTCAACATACTAAAGTTAAATACCTAGGCATCACCTTAGACAGAATATTAATATGGAGACTCGACAGAGAAACAAAAAAGAAGCAACTAAACATCAAATTAAGGCAGCTGTATTGGATAATTGGAAGAAGGTCACAACTCGCACTAGCAAATAAAGTGCTCGTGTACAAAGCAATATTAAAGCCAATATGTAGTTATGGAGTGCAGCTCTGGAGATCTGCTGCTAACTCTAATATAGATATACTAGCAAGATTCCAGTCTAAGGTTCTACGACAACTTACAAACGACTCGTGGTACGTGACCAAGGCGACACTAAGAAGAGACCTACAGATACCAACGGTCAAAGAGATTGCCAATCAACTCAGTGCGATACGCAGTGCATCCAAATCAGTTAGCGCGTAACCTTCTCGAAGAATCAAATCAGGCGCGGAGACTTAAACGTTTCAAAACGTCGGACATACGAAATAGGCTTTAGCAGCAGTAATCAAAATAGACTGACAATGGAGACTAAAATAAGTCTTATTTGAGATGTAATTTGTAGAGGCAGGAATCATTGGATGACCTGCCTACATGTTATGTTTATTGTTTTTGTTATTAATATTCAACGTAACCTCATTTACTTATTGTCCCTGGACAGATTGTAAATTGTTCTGGAGTTAAAAAAAAAAAATAACGGTATATAACCAGCTGATTTCTGTCGTTTTCTACCAGACAGGAAAGGACTTGAAATATCCTCGTATTTCTTATTTAATTTTCTTTTTGTTTTATTTGGAGTATATATTTTGTTGTTTTAATTACTCACTTGTAAATGTATAGAATGTAAGTTAGTTTAAGTGCGCAATATTTAGCTATTATACTGATACTGGAAAAATATATTCACAAAACCCTTTTAGCTTCATTAATCGGTGTGGAAAAAACTAGTAACAAGCGACCGGGCCAGTGACTATATAGGACTAAGGCTAAGGGTATACTGATGTCTGCCCTAACTCAAGACGGTCTTGGCCGCAAAATATTACGGCACTTACCCGACCAAGTCTCAGATTATTCACCGACATATGCAAAAAATGCATAACATTCTTCTACTTCCTGACGGACTGGAAATCGGCTTCCACCGCTGCTCACCAGCGGTGAACCCACCAAAGCATTCAATCATGAGCAATGCAATTTGACTGGATATTAAGCAAGCAATTGACAGGCTTTGACAGTACTTTAACAACTGGGCAAACCCGTGAAAAGCCTTCGTCAACCCAACCAAAACACAAGCGACCCTCTTCGGGCATCCAAACTTCCACGAAGACAAATTTTCCAATCTTGCCAACAGTATGATTCATACTCCAGCAAGAAGCCACTTACGTACGAATCCTTTTCACAAAAACCCTAACCTGACTCCTCGATGTACAAAGAACACTAGACAGGATACCAAATCGGCAAATCTACTGGACGCCCTCCGGGGTCAAATCAGAGGTTCCCACACCAAAACAGTACAATATCCCTACAAAACGTACATACTCCCTGTTATGGGTTACCGAGCACACTTATACACATATAAACCCTAACCAACTATCGTCGATCGCCTCCTGTGAACGCCGAATACTTAGACGAATACACAGGCTACCATTAAAATACCCTAATACACACGACCCATTACAGATAGAATACAAACATAACAAAGAAGGTTTGCACACAGAAAAAAATCCCTACCAGAGAGATCTTTACCGCCTCGACCTCTTTCCTCCATTACCACGCAAAAACCTAAACTCAAATTCAAACGACCTCCCACCATCCTAACCTTCTTGACGACTTCCCCAAGAAGAATGCCTGGATAACACCCCATATAACCTCCGCATCCCACCATATGGGAGAAGACGGGATACAAGGAGAGGAGTGGGTATACGGAGGTGTAAAGGTAGCAAAAAGGATGACGATGATAATTAACAAAATATGGAAAGAGGAAGGCTTAGTGGGAAGATGGAGAGAAGGAGTAATATATCCGGTATACAAAAAGGGGACAGAAAAGAAGTGAAAAATTACAGGGTAGTGACATATTATAGTAGTTTTTTGGGTATCAACAATTTATTATCTTTAGATGGGTAATAATCCAAAGAGGTGAAAACTGTTCCTTTCAAAACACCTATACAACCAAAATACGGAGAAATACATTAATTTTGTTACCTAATAGTTATTTTGTCATGGAATTGCGCCGTTTGTGCCAAAGGGTTGAGCCAGATGTGATCGTACGTTTTTGGATGTGAGGCGTGCTCTTCGTGGTGTGTGTCCAAATGATAGCAGGTCACCGGATTATTGGTCATTTCTCCATCTTCCCGGAATAAATTTCCCATTTTCTTCTCTATCAATTAATCCACTCGGTGTGTAAAGAAGATTTGATGCAGATCGTTTTCGCAAAAAATTATGTAAATAGATAGCGGTTAAAACTACCTTCTTAGCCTTTTCCGGTTGTAGTAGTATTGATTTTTCAAAACCCGAAATACCGAACTAGCTACTCCGAAAGCATTCTCTACGACTACGGGCACTGTACAAGCGATAATTAAAAATTCTTTCAACAGAATCAACTGGTAGAGTACCTCTAAATGGTGTCGTAGTATAATCATTTAACTCAAATGCTTGGTCTCCTAATATACTGTAGGGAACCTCAATACTGTAAGGCATTTGTAGTGCTATTGGGTCTGGTATATTCAGACCCTTGTTCTCTAATTTATAACTGAGTATTTTTGAACACTCCCCCATCCGGAAATCTTCCAGGGCAGCCAATATCGATGTATAAAAAATGTAATTTGCATCAACTAAAGCAATTAACACAATACTACTTGTAATTGTAATATTCAGTGCCGCTGCTCCTGATGCTTGTAGCTGCACGTGTTTCCCATCCATGGCACCTAGTACATGAGGAAAGTTCCACTTGTCTTCAAATTCCTTTGCTACAGCTAACCATTCTTCATTTGAAGAGAGTACCTAAAATAAAACAATAACAATATAATAGCATAGTATTAATCATACACATCGTTTTACAGGATGTCATGCAGTGTGGTTCTGAAGAAACTCAAGAAGAATCAACTAACAATCGACCAAGAAAAAACGTCGAATTATGGTCCTAATGATAAAGGACAAAATGAAGTGCTACTTGATGCGTATTCCATTTTGAAAAAAACATCGGTAACACCATCTGATCATTATCAAACGTTTGGAAACCAAGTAGCTTGTGAACCACGAAAATATGATAGTGAAACCCTACGACATGTGAAAAGAGCCATATTAGATAAATTGTTTCGGACAGATATTGGAGAACTCACCCCTACTCATAACGTCCATAATACAATGGTGGATACTACTTAACCTCCGGTGCATTGACTTCTTCTCATCATAGCTGGTAAACGTCGGTTTCGTTTTTTTTAAATAATTGTTGCCATCACAATATAAACAGCGACAGCAATTTGTACATTTCGTCGCGCCATGTTAACTACTAGTTTCAATCCATGCGTCGTTTCTGGTGGTTTGCCTGCTCGCACTGAGCATTCGAGGTTAGTAGAATGGAACAATGAATGTCTGTCTAAGGCGGATGGGTCGAGGCATGCTCGATGCGAGCAGCCGCACATTGTCGATACCTGCCTTAAGATTAGCTATAATTTGGATCAGTTTGTACAATTGATATTGAAACTGATATTTAAACCGTTTACAAAAATTTCTATTCATGCAGATAAGGCATGCGCAATTTGTCATCGGCACCACACCCTATGTCTTCCTTTGTTCCTTTGTTTACCGCCTTCTTAGATATTTAGATTTTTCAGACGTAATCTACCTTAGTTTTAGTGCAATTATTATGGGAAATTATTTTATAGCAAGTTTAAATAAATATTTACATTAGGTAATATATGGAAATGTAGCATGGTCACTACTTCCTAAGCTTGTGTCTATCGGATTAAGTACGCTTGAGTGGAAGCCGGACTCCTAACGCTTCTATTGGATAGAGATTTACACCAAGAAAGATATAGTTATTATTCACAAATCTTGATGAAAAACAAAAATGCAATATGTTCAAATATTCTATTATTGCATGTTAATAGTTTCCAAATTCTATTTCGGTCTTTCATCAAAATTTGTGAATAATTATCTTTTTCTGTATCCAATGGAAGTGTTTTTATTATTGAAGTCTGCTTTCATTCCAGTGTACATAATCGTATAAGCACAAGCTTAAAACATTTTGACTAAACCTATACTTCATTTTTTAACTAGGAGGAGTAAACTCAGAAGACTGATTTACAATAGAAAATATCACTAAATTTAGTAACCAAAACTATTTGTTGCTAATTTTGAATTTTTAAGAATAGGTAAACATTATTCACAGATAGGCAGGGCCCGCTCCAGGGGGCGGACAACCCGGACATTTGTCCGGGGCGGCTAATCTAAAGGGCGGCATGCCTTATAAATTATTTTGTTTAAGTTTTGGAGCACTATAATCAAATGAGTATGATTAAAGACATTCAATTAATTAAATAAAGAAATAACATAAGTAGCACAATTAAATATAATTGATCTTTTTTGTTTGTTTATTATATATATTTAATAAATAAATGAAAAAGTTCTGAGTTTAGACAGTTGCAATTATTTTTCACAATTTGTGGTGGGAGGGTTTTGACTACAAATAGAAGTCGCCCAGTCTTGTTAAATATATCACAAAGCAAGTGGTTTCCTTGTGAAATATATTCCACTGACCATTTATAGTAAGATTACCTCTATCAACTATTAGTAGAATTAATCTTATTTATAGTAACCCTGTTGACAATGCATTGGGATGGAAATCGTACAGTAAATTTTTTATGTGAACTCCATGACGTAATTCCATTTACTGCGCGAGAAAATAAGTGCGGAAAAAAACAGTGCCGGTGCATATAAAGTTTATAATATATACACTATCGTTATAACAACAATTCTTACCTCAAATAAATTATTGTTTGTAGCCTTAAAAGACTCTGATTATTATATATCGCTCAAAACAAGCAAAGACAACAATAATCACAAAAACTTCGTACGTGCGAAAACAAACTAAGTTTGTCAAATTATTGTACTCCCCTACAATTTTAAAAATGAGATCGTCCGAACGAATATTGGTATCTGCGCAGTATGACGTCATGTAGTTCTCATAAAAATTTTTCTCTATCACTTCATTTTTGCAACCGGACTACTCGGCTCGCACGTCGCACCGGACCGGACACAAGGATTTTTAGAGACTAAAACATAGTGCTAAAGAAAAATGTTTACAGCATTGTATACATGAAGAGAGTGTTAAAATTTAATAAAATTTAAAAAAAACCGACTTACGTCGGATTTTAAAACCGGCAGTGGCTCGACGGCGCGCATGTTAAAGAGAACCTGATAAGTGGCGGCGCATGTCTAATGCGCTTGTCTTTACGGAACGGTTCGCGGATCTATTTTATGTTAAGTTCTTTTGCTCAGGACGAATGCAAAGCACTCTTGCACTTATAGTTTACTTATCGCAACTCGTCGACCGTTGGTCTGTTTTTATTATTCTACAAAAATGTAAGTATGTATTATACTTCATAATTTAATTACTTTATACAATGATATTTTTTATTATTACGTCTCAGTGGTGTAAACGTAACTGAGTCAAGTTAGAAGTGATCAATTGGAAAGCGATTTCAACTTTTGTCTTGCTGTTGCTACTTATAACTACCAGTACCTACCTACTAATATTGCTATTTACTTGATGTAAGTTTCTATTTCATTTAATTGCTTTTTGTAATTAGGTATCAGATAATTTATTTTAATTCATTTATTGGCGTCCAGATTAAGTGGTTTTGAGCTCAGAACAATGTCACCTGAAAGTATGCAGGCTTTCTCGAAAACATATATACATATTTCAATGACAGATTCTCTGAGTAGAAATATGGAGAAAAATGTCTCTAAAGATATATGACCAGCTCCTCGCTCCTGCAGTAATAAGATCTTGCAAAATTTGCGACTTTTTAAACATATTTTTACTGTTTCCTACCAGAGGGCTGAAATTTTTCGCACAAAATATGAAAGTTTTACTGATTCCAGAATCCAAGTTAACTCAGTGGTTCATAATAAAATTCAAGTCTGTTGTATTTTTTTTCTTAAAATTTAAAAAAAACACTTGTTTTTTGGGGAGGATAAATCTTCACGTTTAATTTTTATTATTATATTTGTTTAATTGAAGATATCTCACTCTGTTTAAGAATGTCTGCTGATAGAAGAAGAAAACTATCTGGTTACCAATATGAAAGACGCAGGATGGAAAAGGAAACCGAAAGGCAAAAAATCCAACATCGGAATTGTCAGGGAGTAATGACGACCAAAGTCTAGACGATATTTCGGAATCAACAGGAACTGGCGCAATTCCGCCGCCAAGTACTATAAAAATTGGCAGCAACCTGGCACTTACGGACAGCGCTCTGCAAAGTTTAAGCACAGATCCAGCATTGTGGCCAACAATTTTAGGAGAGGGTGAAAGAAGTTTCTTGGTAAAACAAGGTCTATCTAAACCATTGCACAATTAGAAATTCCCTTCCGATGACTCTGGTCGAAAATTTAGTGCACATTATTATAGTCGAATTTTAAGCAATGGAGAGCAAGTTGCAAGATACTGGCTAGTGTACTCTATTTCAAAAAACTGTATATACTGCTTTTGCTAGAAAATGTTCTGTCGTGTGATCAGTTCCCTTTCAAAAGGAGGTTTTAAAAGTTGGAGACACCTCGTTAAAACATTACAAGACCATGAAATTTCTAAATACCACATCCAGGCCCAAAAAATCATGGCTAGAACTGAGTCAAAAATTAAAGTGTTGTAAAACTATAGATGCGGCTGCACAAGAAATTATTAATGCTGAAACAAATCATTGGTACGAGGTGCTTCTAAGAATCATTGCAATCACTAACATGCTCGGTAAAAGTTGTCTAGCTTTTCAAGATACAAGCGACAAGTTGTTTGAGCATAATAACGGTAACTTTTTAAAAATAATTGAGCTGCTGTCTAAATTTGATCCCATTATGGAAGAGCACGTGCGCAGAGTACTCAAAAAAGAAGAGAGTAAAGCTCACTATCTCGGGAAAAATATACTTTTCTTGATAATGGTGGAGGAGTATCAGACAAAATTTGCTTATACATGTTTAAGATGCACTGCTCTTCCGTCACCAAACTCAAGCGTGTACTTATTTTTACGGGAGATGCATTCAGCCTGGTTGTGCGTGGCGTCGAGTCCATATTTCAAAAAATAGGCACTTGATAAGAAAATACTGAATTTAGTTCTTAAACGAACTGTTTTGTTTAGTTAAAATTTAGGTAAACATACATAAAACACAAAAAAAGGAAGAATGAAGTATAAAAACGTAAAAAGGCAAACACATGTGCAACTGACAGTTAAAATTGGCAATTTAGAAATTTCCCTAGTGTAAACAAGACGACACGTGAGCCAATTGAAAGTGATCTTTTTTGCGGCAATTATTTGAAACGCTTCTCCTAGTTAAAACATTAATTATAGATATTTGTAAATACTGACTTACAATTAGTAAGAAAATCATATTATTGATTGTAAAAATCCAAGTGAGCACTATTTTAAATCTGTAAATCAACTCATGGTGAGAGAAAATGTTATCTTACAATTACCTGTAAATATATAGTTTAATCCATGCCGGACCCCCCTTATTATCCATAGAAATAAAGTACTCTAAAAAATAAGAAAAATAAAGTTTACTTTTATTCTATTTCATCACCTCCCCATTCAGAGTCCTGGTTCCGGGAATTTTTTCCACCCCTTTTGGAATATCATATTAATTAATATCATTAATTTGAATTAGCATTTGATCTTACTAAAATAATTAAGTTTACTTTTTAACGCTTTTCATAAAATTCAAATATGTTTGATTAATTTAAGATCTTTGGTATTAGGATCAGCCGGAAATGATTTATCAATTTTAAATTACAGAGTGATCAATCTCAAGTGTATACCACGTGATCAAAATATTTAAGTTGGTACCACTGATAGGTTGGTAAGAAGCTGTATTGCTCTAGCTACTCTAGAGCATGGTTCGAGTAAAAACTATGATCAGTTTCAAATCTGTATGAAGGTCATGAACTTATACATATTATAAAATATTATCTTAATTTAAATAATGACTATTTTGTATTTGATTAGACTGCATCCCTATAAAATACAACAAAATAAATAAAATATTATTTAATGATTGGATTAAATCATTACAAAATAATGAATCTTAAGTATTTAAATGTTATAATTTCATTATAATTAAATAAAATTTACAGTACATGTTTATGGAATGACAATGTCTTTTACAATTTTTTGTTTAACTCCTTAGGTACACATTAGTTATCACACTTTGCTTTACAGCATATGTTCAAAATGATCGCCATTAAATTGTAAATATAAGTTCACCTTACGTTGCATATTCGCAAATACATTTTGTAACATTTCGGCACCAATATTATGAACTTCGTGAGTTATAGCATCTCGCAATTCTTGAAGAGTATGCAATCTTCTGCTGAACACTGTTTTTTAAATAACCACAAAGAAAAAAGTCTAACGGTATCAAGTCTGATGAATTCGGTGGCCAACGATTTACACTAATGATTCTATCTTCAAAGAAGTCTCGTAAATAATTAATTGTAGCCTGTGCAGTATGTGGGGTAGCGTTTCGTAATTTACGATCATCCAAATTATTAATAAATGGTTCTAAAAGTATTTCCCTGTATCTTGCCGCAGTAATTGTGCCATCGAAAAATACTGGTCCAAATATTCGTTGTCGCGACATTGCTATCCAGACACCGACCTTGATAGGGTGTAAGGTAGTTTCTCGAAATACATGTGGATTTTCTGCAGACCACGTACGATAATTTTGGCTATTTATGTAACCGGACAGATGAAACCCAGCTTCATCAGAAAAAAAGATACATCCAGTAAATCATTGTTCATCGTATTGTTGAACCATTGACAGTAGTTTACTCTAAGCTGAAAATCTCTATCTCGCAACTGTTGTAATACCGACACCTTTTACGGGTACAAATATAAATTATTTATGTAAAATTATGTTTGTATGGTAAAATTTTTCATACGTGTTTGTGCAGATAGTTTTCGCAAAGATTTATTGGGGCTTGCATTCATCCTTGCTTGGATATCTGCTAAGGTGTCTTCTGTTAAGACAGTAGCTGAAGCTTCACGTTTGCCTTTTAAAACACTACCAGTTTCCATGAATCGAGCTATCAATCGATTACGATGTTGACTAAATGCTTCGTAACTAATATTTTCATTTGGGTACTCAACAGTAAATTGACCGATGCATGATTGCAATGAATAATTCCATTGCCCATTACCATCTTGGAAGCGGCTACGAAAATGAGCCACAACAATGAATGTGTCGTATTCGATTGAAAACGGCATGACGGTTAAATTCTATATCACAATTTGAA
Source organism: Vesta saturnalis (assembly GCA_036346205.1). Classification (NCBI taxonomy): domain Eukaryota; kingdom Metazoa; phylum Arthropoda; class Insecta; order Coleoptera; family Lampyridae; genus Vesta; species Vesta saturnalis. Next base: position 508,338 of record JARFJB010000288.1, on the reverse strand, counting down.
ATTCAGAATATATCATTTGTCTTGATATAGACAGTTTGTAAATAACTCAAGAAAATAAATAAGTGAAAAACGAAGGTATAATATGACATAAACTGACATAAACTAAAACGACTAAAACCACACTAAAAATCCAAAGCAGCCAACTGCAAAACACAACAATATTAACAACTAGGGATTTTTGTCATACCACTACAGTACACTTGAGATTGATGACGTTGTATGTACCTGTACTTTTTCATGCGAGTTTCACCGATTATATAAAAATTAAAATTGATTCTAAATGATTCAGTTTTAAGAAGTTTTGCAGCAATTCTGTAAAATAAAATAAATACACATAGTTTCGATTTGGTGTGAAACTAATTTAAGAAATTCTTCAAATAGTAAACATAAATTAGATACATTTTAAACTATACCCGACTAGAAGAGATGACTCCTGTGAAGTTAGCAATAGATTTCCAGCCGTTTTCAGCAATAAATTTTGCATGTTAGGGTGCATATTTAATCTGAAGCTAGCAATAACTTCCAGCAATAAATATACAAATTAGTTAAGACACCTATTTTAAACGATTTTCTTTTTGATATTTAACCCCTATACAATAAGGAGTGTGTATGTACCCGTGTATACATAATATCCGGTAATCTAGCACCCCCTCCGCCACATTTCAAAATAAATTACAGTGTATAATTAAGTGCTAATTTATTGCAGACTAATTATCGTTTTTTCAACTTTTTTGCTTTTCACTTTTAGCAGAAATTCGATTTTAATGGCGGGGGTGCTCAGTTAACATTAAGGTAGCGTCCCCACTTACACAAAAATACGTTCATGCGCCGGATAACTAATAAACACACTATAATTGTTTGCTAACTAATTGCTTGATTTTTACTAAAACACAAAAGGCCTAATATTAACGATTTATTAACTGTGCTATAACAATAATTTCCCAACCATAAATACACACTATGATGTAAAGTTACCCATGTGAAGCTAGAACAAATTATTAGCATTAGATTTAACATATTCGGGCGCATATTCAGCACTAAATATGCAAATATTATTACTTATCCATTTTAAAAGAAAAATCTAACTTAATTGTACGTATGAGTGTACGCTAGGGTTAGTATGAACTAAAAGTAGGACTAAATAACGCTTATTTGCGAGAAATTGTGTGAATATTTATTTATTTAATCGCAAGATTTCAGACGGGAAACTCTGTCCTTCGTTAGGCGTAACATCAAAGTGACAAATATTGATAAGGTAACATTAAAATGACAAGTATTGGTAAGATAACTAGTGACTTAAAATTAAATCACTGTTGTAGACTGTATAACTTTCAGTTCATGAAAATGCAAAACCAAGTATCGGACAGTTTATATTTATTATCCCTGTTCAAATTCTTAGCATTTCAATAGCTTCTCAAATCTTCTTTAAATACCAATTCCTACAATAGTCAGAATTCTTGTATTTTCAAATTTTATATTGTGCAGAGTGTTTAAGGCATGTTGAGCAATTGCTGATTTAGTAGAAGGAAGTAAACGTACGTGTCTTTTGTGTTCTGTTAACCTGGTGTTACCGTTTCTTCGAGTTTCACCAATGCAGACTTTACCACATGTATGTAATAGTATTTGGTCTTTGGCAAAATTTTAATACTGCTTTTATTAGCTAGGTACTTTTATATTATGCTTTTGTGATATTTCACCAATTTTATTCGTTGTGTTTCCAAGGAAAGTAAAATGGCAAATTTATTTGAAATTGTAGATTTATCATCCGTAGGCATCGTTTGTCGTGGTTGTAATACCTTTTTAATTTGTTGTGTGTTGAAACCTTTCCAAGATGGTTTAATTCATGTTGTTTATCTGGATGATAGTGTGATGAAACATTAATATGATCTGTATGTGTTGGCTTACAATATACGGAGTCTGTTAGACTTTTATCTGGGTTTCTTTCAATAAGACCATCAATGAATGGAAGGCAACCATCTTTTTCTTATTGTATTATAAATTTAATATTTGTGTGTTGATTGTTTAAATGGTTTAGGAACACTATTAATTCTTCTTCTTCAAAAGGCCAGATAGCTAAAATATCATTAATATCTCGTAAACGTAAACATCAACACCTAAGAACCTATGTATAATGTTAATTAATAAAAACGTCCGAATGTTATATACTTAGATCATATACAGCGTGACCCAAAATGAATGGGGTCAAGTTGAATTTCGCGCCACGTAATTTGATAGTTTTGGATTTCTTCAATTGGTAACCATGTAAAATATTTGTTGATATTTGCATTCATTGCCGGCACGTCACTTACGAATTTTGTAAATTATCTCTATTAGTTCTGTTTTATCTGCCTAAATAGATTTATCAAGAACTGTTTTTTTCAGAACAAACAGCTTTGTTGTGTTTTCAATAAGGTAAGAGTAAACATAAAATTGAGGTTACGATGTGTAATTTTTGTATTTTATTTACATTAGAAAATGCCTTTATCCCAGGAGCTGTTATTTTAAAAGCTCATTATCGAACTGGTACGCGTAACAAAGATGGAAGCTGGACCTATTCGCTGCCGTCATGCCGGCAACAATTTGAAGAAGCATTTCCCAATGTTCATATACCATACAAAACATTTGTTAAAGAGAAGCATAGAATTGTTTCACATTTTGATGCTCATAATTGTATCTATAAGAAGAAGTCAACGGGCTGACCACAAGTGTTAAGTGAAGAAACTGTAAATGATTTACAACAACGAATAGAACGAAGTCCTAGTAAATCGTTGAGAAAATTAAGTGCACAATCAGGTGAGTTTCTTACACTTCTAAATTTTAGTTTTTTATTACTAAAAACAAATTACAATAATTATTAATGCCCACAAATTGAGTGTTTAAGTTAATATTTATGTTCTTTAAATTTATGTTTAATTTGTTTTGCAGGTGTGGCTTATTCTACTTGTCGCAGAGCATTGAAAGTGAATTTGCATATGTACCCTTACAAAGTGGCAGCTGTGCAATAATTGTTACCTGCTGATGATGGTCAACGTTTACAATACTGTGGATGGTTCCACAATAATCTGAACAACGACGATGTTCTCAATTTGACATTTATGTCGGATGAGGTATGGTTTCACTTGCCTGGTTACATAAATAATCATAATTTTCGGAGTTGGGCAGCTGACAATCCACACAATTTTGTTGAACACAATCTTCACCCATTCAAATAGGAGTCTGGATTGCACTGTCAAGACGTAGGATAATTGGACCATATTTTTTTAATGATACTATAAATGCTGAATGTTATCGAACACACAGATTGCAACCATTCATAGAAGAGTTGCATGATGATGAAATCAGAAATGGGTATTTTCAGCAGGACAATGCACCGCCACATGTTGCTAATACCAGCATAGTTTCTTTACAACAATTTTTTGATGAGAGACTAATCAGCAGAGGGATTTTGCCAGCACGTTCGCCTGATTTGACGCCTTTAGATTTCTTTTTATTTGGACATTTCGAAAATAAAGTGTTTCAAAACCTTTTACATATTTTAGAAGAATCACAAGAAGTTCAAAACATCGATGGAAACACTTTGGTAGCTTTATTTGAAAAGACGAGTAAATTTGCGTATAGCCAATGATGCCCATCATTTAACATTTACTGTAGTTTTTTGTCTAAATTTATGCATACTATAAACATTATTATAAGTTTTTGTTATGAACGAATGAGTTCAAAGGTAATATGTAATTAAAATTATTATTAATTTTATTAAATACATAATAAAAGTTTATCAGTAGTTTGAATCACACCTGTACTTTCTAGAGTACTCTAGCAAGTACAGGTCGTAGGTTCAAACTGAGGTAAACTTTATTTATGTATTTAATAAAATTAATAATCATTAATACTATAAACATGTTTGAATAGGAATTTAGCTACACTATATTTTTTATTTAACAATCGCATTCAACTTTGTATCTAGTCCTAATTTATTTTTGTACATCTGATTTAGACAATACAATAGAGGCCTTGTTAGAGTGAAAAAATACACAATTGTTTTGAGTTAACTTACATAAAAACGGAATATTTAAAAAAATGGAAATTCGTTTTATGAAATAAAGTTTAATTAGAATATTGAAATATGTACTTCGTAACCCCTATAAGGGCTATGTCTATGTATAAACTAAAGGAAATGACGCAGTCCTATCAACTGCAAAATTTCAAATTTGCGGGAAATTCAAATTGACCCCATTCTTTTTGGCTCACACTGTATACTGGGGAGTATATATGATCTAAGGTTATACAGCTATCGATATCTTACGTTCAGCTCCACGCACAGTTCACTCCTAGGACTGTTAAATTGTCAATTGGCAAATTTTATTTATATAGATATTGTTTAACTGCTTTAGAAAAGTTGCAGTTTTTTTGAAAAGTAAAATAGATATTCAATGAATGATGTCTCGCTTTAGGTATTTTTTACATAACGGTTTAATATGTTTATGTCCTCACTATATACTTTGGTATATTTCTATTGAAAGCTTTTGTATATTTCTGTTCAAATGTGCTGAAACAATACATTAAAAAACTATAAATGATTTTGTTCAATAAAATAACTTAAAAAATGTTGCGGTTTCAAAAATTTTAGTTATTTCAATTAAAGAGTAACGTATAATTCTTCTTCCGCATGTATTCATATATGTTAGTTATTAGTATTATCTTCAGTCTCAATTATTGGTGCACTTACGTACAGTTATAATCGCAATCAACGTATTGCATTTACACATCCCACCCAGTTGCATTGTTTTAATTGTTAAACAAATTTTAATATATCCTATCATTATGATACTTTGTGATGTTTTCTTTTTCTGAGCAATTATTATTATTAATATGCAAAAAATTCATTTACTTAATCGGTGTTCTGGATATCCACTGGTGTTTTTATTAATAATAAATGTAATAAACCGCAATAGGGAGAATTTATCTATCCAACTCCATTTAGATGGTAATTATAAGAGAAAAGTTTGCACATAATTGCACTACATTTTCAAAATAATTATCATTTGCTTTTTTAAATATAAATGTAATTAGAGACAATACTGCACGAATCACCAAAATCTCATTAGATAAATATTTGCACTTGCTTTGGTAGCGATGTCTAATCCACCTGAATAATAATAATAAAGGATATGCCTAACTATACAATTTGAAGAAATGTTACGCCGTCGATGATGGAAATAATAATACGTATATATTGAAAATTGTTGATGCTTCAATGCAAAACATTACAGCGTCGGTACGTTTTGCGTTTGGGCCATCGTAGGCGCAACAACGTGAAGATGTTTACATACAGAAAGCAACGTGCGTTTTTTTTCAAGACTACGTAAAAGTTTGATTTCGATTTTAACCTTAACGGTGGGAGATATGCCAAAATTTTGATAGAAATCTTCAGTTTTATCCAAAGTAATTTCGTTTATTAGGTGATGGCCGTCTCTATACATCGGCTTTCGAGAGAAAATGGGTCTTACACAAAATCTGTGCTTACGTTTTTTATTTCTATTTTTATAACGAAGGTAAAGATAATTTAACATTAATAATTCGTTTTCATTATTCATTTTAGAAAATAGATTGCGCGGTTTCCTATGATTGAGGATATGTATGAATTTAAAATCAAAGAAACTACTCTAATATATTATTATAAATTTTTGTTATGAACGAATAAGTTCAAAGGTTCAAGCCCCAATCGATGTAAATTTTGTCTTTATGTATGTAGCACATATAATAATAATTTTTAATTACTCTAATATACTTTATTCTTTCTAAATACTTGCGTTCTTTTTCTTTTTGTCCGCCGCAAACATTTCAAATTAACCACAACCAAAACGCTATAATGGAAATCCTGATTTATTCTGCAAATCTGCGATTAATCCTCAACTGGCAACTCTGCGTTATTATAACGCACGTTCATAATACAGCCTTTTTTTTAATAGAAATACTACATATACAAATCCAATAGTAGCAATATAATCATAAATAATATGGCAAAACTGTACCCGCCGTACATGGATTACTTTCACTGTCATAAAATGAAATCATAACGACATTTTATGCAAAAATGTACTAACACATCACGTTTCCATATATCCTAATATTAATTAAAAATAAATGTTTTAAATATTAAACATGCAACTTGCCAGCAATTGTTTCACTAAAGCGCCTTCTAGGTATAATTAATTACAGTTTCATGTCAGTTTGTGTTAACCTCTCGTCAGAATAATAGTTATTTAATTCTACACATATTTAATTGGTGTTTAACTAACATTAATAGCAAATTAAAACTATGGAAGAGATTACTTTACCCAATCGCAAATATAATTATAGAAAAATTTCCCATATTCTTGAAAGGATGGATAAACGCAGCTACACTATACAAGAATTACAAAAATCAGTGTTTCCTTTTATAAAAAAATTATTGTACAGCGGAGATTATCGAGTAGAGGGTATAAAAGTTTTGAGTAAAGTAATTTATTCCATGCCATTTAGAGTTATACACCAGAATTTTAAAACATGGCTTGTTCCTTGTACCTCCTTTCTTCCGAGAGCAACTGGTCAACAATTAAAAGTTATTGGTAAGTTTTAAACTGTAAAATAACAGCAGTTAATATGATTGTTTTAGTTAAAATACTTAAAGTATGTTATAAATTAAAAACTTTTAATGCTTTTTTCCTCAAATATTTACCCAGAGTGGTAGAAGCTTGCTTATCAGTAGATTATAACGATAATTCCTTAATACACGGCCAAGTTGATTGCCTAAGAACAATTACGTTCATGTACTCTAAAGCATTGAAAGGTTACCAAAAGAGAATTGAGGAGTTCGCGTGCTCTTTTATATCAACCGGTCATTCAAAAATGATTGTAACTTTTGCAGGCTATATTTACTACAATCTTCATCAAGTATGTATAATTTTGAGATATTTATTATTGTGTACATACTTATATCATAGGTTCGTCCTAAATCCACACATACTGTGCAATTTCTCAAGATATGTGCTTCGGTACATAAAGCATATGATGGTCTATTTTATAAGCTTGATCTGAACATACCTAATTCTGGCGACATTAAACCTTTTAATGACAAATATTTCAATTTTGTTAATAATCCTAATATTAGAGGAACTGATCATTACAAAACATACTTACAGATAAGAAATCTTTTAGCTTTTTTGCGCAGTCCATTGGAGTAAGTGTCACATTCAAATTTAACTTCATTTGATAAATATGTATTTACATTAAAGGCAATCCTCAAACGATGTAGATATATCAATGGTAATGGATATAATTGAAAGAGGTTTATGGGCAGGCATGTATGATTTTGATGACCCAATTAAAGATGATACCGAGTTTTGCGATTTATTAAAAAATCTTGAAATCGATCTCTTGAAATTATTTTATTTTGCAGTTAAACAGTAAGTATGTATTCACCACAAACATTTAAAAATTGTTTTATATAGTTTTAGGCAACCGTTAAATCACATGCATTATAGAGTACTAACACTTATTGTGAGGGCTCAAGAAGTAGGACAAAAGATGATTTATCAACAATCCCTGTAATAAATTTAAAGCAAAAAAACGTTGATTGACTTTATTGCACTTTTTTAGCATTTACAAACACAATTTGTACATGGTGATTTCTATAATTTCGACTTGGTTTCGTAGAAAAAACTTTAAGCTTACCGACGATGTAATTGCATTATGTAGAAAAATGCTTATGTATATGCTCAATGAATTATATCCCATAAATGCTTTGTTGGTAAGTAAATAAAACCATATAGTGTTTCCAAGTACGGCATCAGCTGACGCCACAAACTCCGCTCAAGCAGCTGATGCGGGTCAGCCTTTGTTAGTGTTTATGTGGAGTATTGAGGAAAATTCATGTTTATTTAATAAAAATATCGTTTTTGAAAGTATGTTCTGTTGAATGGAGTTAAGACTGTGTGAATTAAACACTTGTGTGGTGAAGTTTCATTTTTGTATTCGGCTTAGACCACAATTAATTATAAATATTGTACGGCGTTTCTTACCAAGAAACCTAAAGCTTTATTAAATAATCAATTTTAAGCGAAAAAGTACAAATCTACGATTTACCACACAAGGGCTATGTACCTACGTCTACTGATCATTCATGAATTACTTTTTTATATTAAACTGTACATAAACAAAAACTATAAGTACACTATACATGTATACAAGTTGTAACACTAATGACCTCATCTTTATTAGAAATTTAATAATGGTAATTTAGGTTAACTCGCAATCAAATGTTTTAAGAAACGTTACTCAAACTAAACCTAAATTTTTCTTAGTACACATGTGAAATTAAATCCAAGTACTTTGTTGTTGCAAATAAGGAAATTGAAGTGGACTGTATTTATCTATTTATTTTGCAAATAACACTCTTTTGAAAATGCTTAGTTATTTCCGAAACTGTATACACGTTATAAAGATTTGAAGACTCACCCCCATATGTTGCAGTAGTAGCTTCACCGGCCAGTGGTTCTCTTAGGCCTTCCGTCTTGCGCTGATAATGGTGGTAATGATAAAAAAAAAAACACGGGGCTTGGTAAAACCGCAAAATTGCACTTTTCTTGTTAAATGCGAAACGAAGAATGTTCTTATCATGCTACTTGAGCTATCTCATCCGAACAACGTGTATTTTATCAATTGTAATTGTAAATAATTTAAACAAATTTAAATCCTAAATGCAGGCAACTTAACTTGCAACAACATAAGCCGCCCACCAAACACCTTGTGTTTTTAGTAAAAGGAATAAAATATTTATATAATAAGCATAAAAAGAAGAAAATCTTATAATCAATTTAATTAAACATAATCAAGTAGTTTCTTGAAAAAAAAAATGAAAAAATAAGTAATGGAAAGAAATTTGTAATAAAAAAATTACTATTAGGTATTAGGCAGAGGGCACAGTTTTAATACTGGTCTTCTGACCAACAAAGTTGGTGCGTTGTCGCTGTAAAAAGTAGAAACGGTACCTCTTCAAGCCAGAAAATGGCAAAAAGCGGCCATAAAACTGTCTGTCGATAGTTCTTGCGTGAGTTCAAGATGTATGGCCTTTATGACCATGCAAACAAAAACGCAAATATAAGCTTTAAAAACCTTTGCACCTCGGGATCTGTAAATAGTTATAAAAAATGGTCCACAAAAGTTAATGGCCACGTGAGAAAAAGGTTTTAATTGAGAAATTCTAGGCGTAGGCAGGTCTCCCATAATTGGAGAGGCATAAAATTTGGGGCGTGCTTTGAAGCAACGCAAACAGCGTGAAACAACCTTGTGAATGGCCTTACGTGCGGACACAATTCAGAACTGTTGCAAAATTAAGTTATGTAGGGTTTTCATCCCCGGATGTAAATATTGCTTGTGGGTATGCTCAATAAGGAGCGTGGTGAGTCGATGGGAACTAGGTAAAAGCAAAGGATGCTTGGCCGAATAGGCTAAATCGGAATTTCTAAGGCGGCCGCCCACCCTGAGGAACCCATCTGGATCCAGGAAAGGTGCGAGCTTCCGGAACGGTTTAGGCAGCAATCGATTGTGAATAATTTTTTCAATTATTTCGGAAAACGCCAACGATTGCACATAGTTTACGAGGCACAGTAAACACCTATGTAGTTCGTCAGGGGTAGGAGAACCAAATAATCGTTCATCAGCATCTCGCCTGAAGTTGCTGGAAACGCGAAAACAGTAAGATAAAATTCTTTGAATTTTTGAAAGTGACGAAAATTTCAAGTAGATTAAGAACATTGTCTTCGATACGTAAATTAAAAGCGGACTGTTTTTCTTCTTTAGAGATTTCATCCATATTTAAGGGAGGAATATGAAATGTATCCGCAAGTCTCCATTCTGTACTAGTCATCGAAAGAAAAGATGGCCCATTCCAACACAATTCATTTTTTAGTAGTTCTGAAGGGACCATCCCTCTAGAAGCGCAGTCTGCAGGGTTTAAAGCTGATAGGATATATCTCCACGTGGTGTAAGGGAGCAGTCTCTTGAATATTATTTACCACGTTCGCCACAAAAGTCTTCCGGCGACTCGGAGACGATTTCAGCCACGAAAGTACAACCCGTGAGTCAGACCATGCAGTAATTTCGTCGAAAATAATTTGTTCTGCATAAACGTTTTTTATGAAAGAAATAAAGTCCGCTAAAAGTTTAGCGGAAAAGAGCTCGAGTTTAGGAATGGTTAGGGATTTTAAAGGTGCAACCTTCCCTTTGGCGCTAACCAGGAAAACAGAAATATGGTCGTTAGTTTGAACTCGAAAATAAACTACTGCGCCATAGCCAATCATTGATCCGCCGCAAAAACCGTGAAGTTCGCATCTTTGAAAATGATCTAATAATACGCGACGCGGAAGTTTGAGGCCGGAAAGCTCTGAAAGTTCATTTTTAAGTTGACTCCATGAGTCTGTAATATTTTGATTGGGTTTATCGTCCCAGTCTATCTTGGAAGCCCACAAACGTTGGATAATATATTTGGCAGCAAGAAGAATAGGACATAAAAAGCCCAATGGATCAAAAATTCTCCCTATTTCTGAAAGAATGGTGCGCTTTGTTAGGGGCCTATCACCGATTTGGCACTTATAAGAAAATGAATCTGAATGTGGTTGCCATTGAAGACCTAAAACTTTTAAGTAATGCGGTTTCTCTTTGTCAAATGACAGTGTCATTTGGCGCTCAGAATTTGGGATAGCCGCTTACAAGTCAGGTAAGTTACTAGCCCACTTACGGAGTTCAAAACACCCTAATTTTAGTAGATTAATTAACTGATCTTGTAAGGAAAGGGCTTCTGAAACAGAACAGGAAGTTCCTATGACATCATCGACATAAATTTGATTTTTTATAAGCTTACTAGCTTGTGGAAAACGATCTACCTCTAGATCGGCAAGTTCGTTCAGAGTGCGCATGGCTAAATACGGGCTACAATTCAAACCGAAAGTGACTGTATTCAAAACCCATTCGGACAGAGCATTCTCAGGTGAAAATCGCCAACGAATTTTTTGGTAATTTCTGTGCGAAGGCGTAATCAAAACCTGACGGAACATTTGTTTGATATCCGCGATAAATACGATAGGATGTATTCGAAAAATAAATAAAAGTGAAAATATGTCCCTTTGTAATTTTGGCCCTGGAAGTAAAGTGCCATTTAAACTTAAACCCATAGGTCCTTTAGCAGACGCGTCCCATACTACGCGAAGCTTTGTAGTGGTACTTTCTTTTCTTTGTACGCAGTGGTGGGGTAAATAAAAGGAAGGAGAATAATTCGTATTTGGCGGAATAAGCGTCATATGGCCATTCTCTAAATAATCCCTCATAAAATTGGAATACGCTAGGTATAATTCGGGGTTTTTTAGTAATCTGGCTTCTAACATTAGGAATCTTCGTACAGTTTGGGAGTAGGTGTCCCCTAAGTCAGGTTCAGAATTTTTGAAAGGTTAAGATACCGTAAATCCCCCAGATGAGTCTCTGGTAACCGTTTCTTTAAATGTGCGTTCACATTTTATTTCATCTGGGGAAAGGAATGTTTTTGAGGGTAATTACTCTACTTCCCAGAATTTAGGGATAATAGAATCTAGGTGCAGTTTGGAATGGGTGAAAAGGTGTTCCTGTGTGTGTCAGAGGTTGGCTTGTTAATTTTACCTACAAGAACCCATCCAAAAGCGGTTTCTAAAGCTGTAGGCTGGCCGACATCTCCAAAAATGCGACCATTTAACAAAATTTGACTGAACACGTCAGCTCCTACCAGCAAATCCACCGGGCTTGAGAGGGAGAATTTATAGTCGACTAGCTGCAAGCTTTTTAAATGATCCCATTATTTAATTTGTAAGTTAAAGGAAGGTATGTCAGAACAAACACTTTGAGCTACAATTGCATCGAAATTAAATTTCGGTCCAGAAATATTTTGAGGTTTTATGGTACAATTGGTAATCCCTTGGAGGAGAGCGAAGACATGTGGTTTAGACCAAAAATAGTAGTTGAAAACTGGCGTCTTTGTAAATTTAGACGGCGGAAACAGCGTTCACTCGTGAAATTTAATTGGCTTCCGGAATCAATCAAAATACGCACCGTTTGAAAATTCCCTCTACTGTCGTGGATATCTACGACTGACGTTGCCAAAAGGACTGTAGTTAAAGCATTGAAAGTGTTAGCAATGGTCGTAAACTGGTCACTGGCGGTCACAACGCTTGCAGCAGGATCGTGGGCAGCAATAGAATTGGGACCTGGAACAGGTTAGAAATATGCAGGGTTGAATGGTATCTATAATGACAAGTGCGGCAACGAAAGGAAGAATTACAACGGCGTACGGTGTAAGAAAGTGCTACACAATTTGTTCTGGCTCACATATGTGCTTCTCTCATTTTTTGTAGGAGTTTTGGTGATTTGGAAAGAACGTGTGCTTCTTTACACAGGTATCAAGTTAGGCCAGGATCAGAGTACGCAACAGACGCGCTATTACAATGTGAAAATGTAGGCTTATTGTACGTTCTTTGGGAAATCTTTGTATTGGAATTGGTGACTGTGGATATGGATTTCATCGGCTTGGAACTAGTTAAATACTGAACCGATTCAAGTGCTTTGCAGTTGCTTTCTAAAAATTGATTACAGGTTATCGTACGTCGGGATGTCTACTTTACTATATTGAATTTCGAACTTGGTTCGACTGTTAATATCTAATTTTTCCAAGAGTATGTGGAAAAGTATGAAATCCCAAGATTCGGTATTAAACTCTAGGGCCTTTAAAATTGCCAAATACTGTGAAAATGTATTTAGTAGATTTCGCAAATCCTTTGCAGATACCGTTCTTAAAGTAGCCGATAAGATTGCATTTAAGGCATTGAATGCTAAAAGCCGCTTATTCTCGTAGCGAGCAATTAATTTGTTGTAGGCGATCATATAGTTGTCGCTCGAAATTGAAATACCACTTAGTAATTTCAAAGGCTCGCCTTCCAAGTAAGAAATTAAATATTGTATTTTTTCTACGTTAGATAGCTTAGTGTTTTGATCTATCAGATTTTTATACAAGTCGAAAAACGTAGGCCAAAGAGTCTGATGGCCTTTGAAAGTGCTAAGTGTTATTTTTGGTAATTTTAACCCGGCTTCGGCGTCACCGGAGATCTTTTGTTTAGTAGGCGTGGGCAGTACCGTAGCTGCCTCGTCTGCTTTAGCAATCTTGCTGTAAATGAGCTTACACTCATTGTAAAAATTATCAGTTTCTTTACGAACAGCATCTTGTAATAAAAATTCGTCGTCGTCCACTAACATAATAATTTCGTTATGGACTTCATCGAATTTGTCATGGTTCGGCTGTAAATTTTGGTAAACAACTCGAAATTTTTCACGGGATTCAAGTTCGCCTTGAGCTTTAACACCCAAACGATATATCTCTGTAATACGCGAAGCGTAAGTTGCTCTCTTTTTCTCTAATTTTTTGCTTGCTTCAAGAGGCATTTTAAAATTTTTATTAGGTAAATGAAAATGGAAAGAAAGTATTGTAAGTGCAAGGTTACTGGCTCAACCCAATTTTAGTAGAAAAGTATGTAATGTAAAATTGAAATGTACTAAATTGAGATTGATCCGTAAACGGATTATAATGGAAATAAATTTTAGCTGTGTTCAATTAAAACAGAAAATAAAATATGGTAGCTTAAATTGAACACAATTAAGGGACACATGCGATGGTTCGTAATAAATAAAGGTGATGTACCAATGCAGATAACGATAATTATGTTGGTTTGGCCTTGCCTCAATTGATTTGATTGTAACATAAACCAAAAACCAACCCGTTAGTATAATAATTGTAATGTAATAATTGATATCGGTTCTTATCTTTTCACAAGACACCCACTTAAAAAGGCTTAAACTATATTGATTTGTAATTAAATAATTATCCAAAGCTCTAATCCGGCTCGAAGGACCAGCAATGTTGTTGCAAAGAAGGAAATTGAAGTGGACTGTATTTATCTATTCATTTTGCAAACAATACTCTTTTGAAAATGCTTAGTTATTTCCGAAACTGTATACACGTTATAAAGATTTGAAGACTCACCCCCATATGTTGCAGTAGTAGCTTCACCGGCCAGTGGTCCTCTTAGGGCTTCCGTCTTGCGCTGATAATGGTGGTAATGATAGAAAAAACACACGCGGCTTGGTAAAACCGCAAAATTGTACTTTTCTTGTTAAATGCGAAACGAAGAATGTTCTTATCACGCTGCTTGAGCTATCTCATCCGAACAAGGTGTATTTTATCAACTGTAATTGTAAATAATTTAAACAAATTTAAATCCTAAATGCAGGCAACTTAACTTCCAACAACATACTTTATTTGTAATCAGATTTTATCTAAAAAAAGGAAGTATTTGTCACTTTCTCAAAAGAACGAGTTTATTACGGTAATAAAAGTGAAAAACATTAATGAATTCTTAATTCAATAAATTAAGAGAAGATCAACCCTGTACTGGTTTAAGTTACTTTCAATGACCGCATAATAAACTTGATGTGCTATATAACACAGCACAAAATCTTGTCATATTTTAACCTTGCATTTCACCCATTCCACAGAAAATTGTTCACAGAATGTCACCGACCACAAGCAAGCTCATCATAATTAAAGATTTTTGAAATTACAAAGAATAATTTTATCGCTTTGTCCCTTGGAATATTTTTTTGCCAAACCGTTCAGCTGTTTTTTGACATTTGACGTGCCCGTCTGACGTCACGAGGAAAATCTCAATTACATCACATTGAAAATGTAGTGTATATAACATTTACAAAATAAGTATGCTTTTAATTATAACTATACCTGTACCTAATGTGGTTTTCTCAGGCTACAAGGAGGCTTGATACGGCATAGTCTCACCTGGATCAGTAGATTGTGTTCCTGCAGTTATAAAGCAATTTATGTTATATAAGACTTTCATGCACGTCTTGTTTAGAAGGGAGAAAATTTTAAAGTAATTCCATAGTTTGCAGGACTGTCTGTAAGGAGTACATAATTGTTTACTCATTTTCGGATTACGCTGACTTATGATCCAACCCCAGTGTTGCCAATGGAAATTCATATTTGTTAGCTAACTAGATTACTTCTCTATGCTGGTGAAGATTGTCATAGCTCCGATCAAAACTTAACTTTTCCAAGGACATCCGTTATTTTAACGCTATTGTTTTTTTGCCAGTATCTTATAGTCCGTCATTACAAGTTTCCAGTTATTCAAACAATTCTCATCGTTTTTTTTTGATAAACCAGGTTTATCACTGCCCGTGTTGTCTTAGTTGACTTAGGTGGTCTCATTTGATTTAAGCACTGGGTTATTACCTTATTATATAGGTTACGTAAAAATGAGCGATAAGTCCACACCCTCCGGGAGCGCTTCTTTTATTCAACGAATCTAGGGTTTGTTTAACCCTTTTGACACGACTTTTGGCTATTAAGTTATTTTTTTTACTTACTGTATAAATATATTATTGCAAATAATAAGTATATATTTGTAAATTTTAGATAAAAAGATAAATTTTTTTTACGAAAAAGTTGCTTGGGTCAAATATATCCCTGCAGTAAAAGAATGTGGGAAAAGTTCGTCTCAGTCGTAATAAAACAAGGTATACTTAGAAAATAACATTTATTTTCATTTCATACATACATACTACAGGGATAAATATATCTCATGTTACAATCCACAACAGGGACTTATCCCATTCCAATGTATTTTAAAGCGTTGTTTCAATTTCCGTGTTCTTCAATATAATCTTGGGACAAATATGTCAACGTAGTGTCGGAAGGGTTAAGCTCAACCATCGTAAATGGTACATTAAGCGATTATTTGCGTGAGTTCGACAAGTCGTTAAATTTTTAAAACCTGGAATGTCTGTCTAGGTACTCTTTTCCGTCTTGAAACTTCTCTTCAAACGATTCTTTACTATTATACGGCGGTCGTCCAGAGCTCCAACGTGATACCAACTTCGAAACGGTATAAAATAACTTTTAATGAAGGCATGTGCGAGTAAAGGACTTCAAATTTATTTTTGTGGACTATTTTTTTGCTTTTTTTGTTCATACCAGTTTTGAGCATTTTCCACCGTAATTATAATTCAAACGGATTTTGTTTGCTATCTTAATTTTGCGTTGCATTGATTAAGCGCTAGTAGTTGCGTACTGTCCTTTTGGCGTTTGTAAAATATAACAATATCCCTTATGTAGATTTACAAATTGTCCCATCATGTTAGCAAATTGCAGTCGTTATTCCATCTTTTAATTTAATGACACAGAAATGTGTTAATTGTGTCCACAAAATTGGAGTCATCCAATAGAAATGCATCCGATTCGGCTCTCGGAACGAATTCTTTTCACATCTTTCACTAAAGGCATCGATAACTGCCAGGTGGTCCGATAAAGAGGGTTTATGGTAGACATCAGTCATGTTTTACAGCAATTTTTGCGAATTGTATACCGTATACAAGTTGGAAACGTTCAGAGGAAATAAACGTAAACCCCTCTTTGCTATGAAATGGTACTAGAAATCTTCTGGAGAAAAAGTACTTATTACTGTTTGGAGTATCTTAGCAGCCTATCTCTCCACAAAGACGATCTATGGCAGGATTTAAGGTGCCGTTAAATCATCAGCTGTTATGATTGCCTCTTTGTTCACACTGTATATGTCCAAGAACAGATTATTTAATATATACAGAGCAATGCGTAGGTCGTGTGGTAATTAAATATTCTATAGAATTCCAATTCATGGTGTTAATACTATTACTATTGATTGTGGAAAGTTAGCCGTATTATCAAGATCAATGCTATAAAAATTCGTTGGCGAAAGCTATAAACGTGCAAATACCCATCTATCCCTATACCACCACCAATAAACGACATAGACGACAGTAGTTTCAAATTGTTTCTTTAATTTTTGTTTTATTATAAAATGAGGGATACATACATTATCGCGGACATGATTAGCTTTTTGGCAGGCACGAAAATCTGATTAATGTTCACACCCCCTTTATTTTCAATGAACTCTTGGACCAACTACTTTGTCGCACAATACATATAAATTTTACTGTTACTCATTCGCGACGTAAAAATAATGTTTTTTGAACGTATCATTTTGCCCGTTGCAATTATCTTCAATGGCAGTAGAAATAACGGCCTGGTTTTTCTTAGGAAATGCCGATACAAAACAAACATCTCAAACACTTAAAATCGATTGTAGTTAAATTTCATTCACGTGTTTATGATCTAAATGTCTTGACCCCAGTGGTTTTGGACGTGGTGGATCTGCGGGGTAAGGGGTAAGTGGGGTAAATGTGGTTTTCTTTCGGCTGCGAAAACTCAAAAAATTGAAAAGCGGTTGTATTCAAACTTAACATAAGTATTTAGCACCCATATTCCTAAATCCCAGCTTTTGGTGGTGTTAGATCTGCGAGGTAAGGAGTAACACAGCTTATGAGATTTTTTATCCATAATAACTAAAAAAATGAATAAGTAAAGAAGTAAAGATTCATTCTATTCAAACTGTATACATGTGTTTAACACATAAACGTGTGGATCGCTGTGATTTTTAGTGGTGGTCGTGTTGCGGGGTAAGGAGTACGAAAATAAAACGCACCAATCCTTACGGAAGATGCAATTTGTTAATTTGCAATACGCAATAATTTGGTTTAACAAATGATGAATTATTTTTTAGATTATATCTCATAATATGTATAAATTAAAAAGAATGATTTTGCCTTAATTGCTATTAAATTCTAATCATTTACAAGACGTTTAACAGATGCTTTTACTAGCTCAATTGGTTTATGGCCTTTTCTAAATGTTATTACTTTTAGGCGCATATAGAAATTGATTTGAAGCTGATAAGGGGTAACCTTTGTTAATTCAATAAACATTTGTATTTAAAAAAATTAAATTTATAAAGAACGTGTTACGTCGTGTAAAGTAAATACAGGATTTTGAATTATACAAAGATTTATTTAGTAAATTTCTTTGATATATCTTCATACAGAACAAGAATACAACTGAAATTTTCTAGCTTAGGTAATTTTAATATACATCCCTTTCTCCTTTTCAACGGAAAACCGCCCGCCGCGTTATTGTTAGGATACTACATTTTGATTGCATAGAAGTTATAGTTAAAATTTAATAAATCTATTGCATTTTACTCTTCAGTTACTCGATTTGTGTTGAATTGACTAAAATTATTGAAGGTCGGAAAGTGTTTGAGTCTGCCGACTCCAAGTTTACTTTGTGATCTCACAATCGCTGAAATACGGAAAATATTATTGTAAGTTGTGATTGCCAAAAAGTATATGTGTGATCGGAAGAAATTTAAACAGTACATGTTTTAATCTTAATGCTCATTACCTTTTGCCATATTAGTAATTCTGGCGTACTGCAACATTCACAACTTACGTAGCTTAGTTACTTCATGACCATGCCATCAAAACCTGCGTCATAGTTTAAAATGTATCCCAACAGGTTCATCAACGTCTCTGTCCTACCAGGCAACAGAACAAACATATAGGATCCATAAATTTAGATTTCCTTTTCGCCAGAGAAACCGATGCTTATCTTTTATGACCAGTTTGTAACTTACTTAATATTAAATATTACTTATGTGCATAGTGATTCATTTTCCACTAAGTAAACTAATACATCTGTAAGTTTGGTTTTCCAGTCAGGAATTTATCAAAGACAAAAAATGTATTATGCAAGTAGAGACAGAACCCAGCGTATGGTTATCAATATGTACGCGCACGCAGGAAAAGCTCATATTTCTTACTAACCGTTTCCTTCAAACCATATCATTACAACAAGCGGATCAAAACCTATGCCTCCTTCAATAGCTACTACTTGTACAGTACCAACGAGTACCATAGCAATTGCGTATAAAATAATTCATTTTTATGAATAGCCTTGCGTTGCATTAGTAACACTTTGGAAACATTGGATATAGTGGAGTCCGCCGGTCAGTGTTAAAGGTGTTAAACCCATAGTTTGGAATATTTGACTTTTTCTACAACTATATCTAATAATGTGTACGTCTAGCATTGAAAATAACCAATCCTCCATTACTACTTTCGAATTTTCTAGCCATTATTAAAGGTTCAAAGATTCGTTAGATTGTTTTGAAAAATCGTTTGTTAGGTATTTGTACAATGTTTTTGCTTTGTTTATACAAGTCTTGATTTTTCGACTACATTAATTTATACGTAGACATAAGGTAATGACGTACATGTGTACGCACTTAGTGAACTTTCTTGTGTATTTCTTCTATTAAACTGAAAACAACAAAATTATTGAAACCAATGAAAGCATGCATTCATTTTGCAATAATTTATTAATACTTAAGGCAGTTTAGTGCTATTACAATTAAAACAAAAATAGTTTCTAAGATTTGTAGAATTGCATGCTTTTGTATGACGTGGTTACAAGAGTGCGCAGTAGTGATTATAAGAGTTTGCGATATTAGATTAACACAGTTCGAATGTGAAATTTCCTGCTTCATAGGAAGTAAATTTCTCATGCCGCTACTTATTACACTTAGAACACTGCATCCAATCCTCAGATGGCGGATCTGTATACAATGCATCACAAGATGGACATAATAATATTCTTCGGGCTTTGATGGCTTCTGCTTGCCGTTTCTTTCTATGTCGTTTCTATTTATTTTTGAGGTAGAAGCTTTAACTGTTTTTCTTTGCTTGGTGTTTTTAGCTGCAGGCTTTGCCGATTTCTCTGAACCAATTTTTCTTTTAACCTTTGTTGTCAATTCAGATTGCTTTGCTTCCAATTTATCCTTTAACGGTGCGCTTGTTAATATCTCTGATTTGTGACTTCGACGTTTTCTAATTTGCTCCGTTTGGCTACATTTTGGATATGGTCGTAGATCTTCTGGTTTTACAAGAGCTTTATCTTGCTTCTGTGGAGTGGTTTGGTTAATATAATAAGAAACTGGGATGTTTTTACGATTGTTTTCTTTGTCTTCGGTAGCGGAAGGTCCAGGTTTCATGCCGTTTTCGATATTCAAATATATTTTAAAATTATTCAGATTATCTGTCTCTGGAGAATTAGTGTTTTTTTAAATTTGAAGTCACTATTTGTTCTGCATATTCAGGATTTACAGGCAATCCTGTGGAAGCATTAAAATCAATTTCAGAGACTTCAGTCTCTTCAGCTATCGGATCTAATTCCATGGGAATGTCAGCAGTTTCAGCAACTTCTGTAGTTTGAGGATCTTCTTCACAGGTATTATAAGGTTTGTCTGTTACAAGTGAAGAAGCAAAATCTTCTTCACTAAAATCCTTTATCCTTTATAATATACCGTTTCAAATAAACCGGCAGCTTGCTTTTGAGTAATAGCTTTACCAGGATTGGTACCTAACCAATTGTCAGTTGCTTGGCTGTACGCAGTTCTTAGTGGGCCAAAATATCCTTGATCCAATGGCTACATTTTATGACTGGCATGCGGAGGCAACGATAAAAGTTAAATGTAGTATTTGATAACTAATAAAACAGGAGCATCTTTAGAAGTTTTTACATGTTTTTGGAAATGTTTCATCTATTCGGAATTTAGAAATCCTGATTCAGAAATATGTGGTACAGTTTCTGAAGACGCCTCTGTATACAGCTCTTCTTTCATTCTTTTACGAGGAAAAATTAATGCTGGAGGAACACATACCCCACCAGCACTCATGCAGCACACTGCAGTAACCGGTTGACCTCTTTCGCCGCTAGCAATTTCCCCGCTAGCAACTTTCCCCGCGCATTTTCTGACTTTCTGTGTAAACACTTTGGGCAGCTTGTTGGGCATTGTAGATATGCCCGTCTCGTCCATGCTGCATATAAAATTACTTGCGAAATTATATTTTTGGTACATACCTCGCAAGTTTTTAAAAACAAATCAACCTGGGATCTGCTGAAGCCTATCATTCTGCTAAGTGAACACTTCTCTGGTTGACGTAATGTAATTTCTTGTCTCTGACATAAATAACATATTGTAGTTTTGCCAGCAACCTTGTTTTCAGCATTAAAATTATGCTGCCCACCATTAGCTTTGGAGAATTCAAAAGCAACACTGGTTAAGTCTTTCATGGTTAATCCGTAAAATCGGCAATTCATTTCTTGCACATACTTTGCTAATTGATTTTCCTTCTGTTCACTAAAATACATTTGTATCGTCCAAGTCATACTGGAACAGTGCCAATTTTTAGTATTTTGCATAATATTGGTTGTGGAATATTCAGTTCTCGAGAAATACTTCGTTTTCTCTGCCTGTTACTAATTTTATCCCTTACCTCCGCCATAAGATGTTCAGTAAATACAAGCTTCCTATCGCTTTTTCTTTTATAAGAACTCATTTTTTTATTGCCTGAAAGTAACAAAGTTGTTTTATTGTAGGTACCTAGGTCCTACTCAATGAGGAAAAAGGAATTATTACATTTCTATGAATATAGTTTACAAGAGTACGCGCGTTCTCTTGTACACTTGGCTTGAATTAAGAAAAATAGGTTATGTTACTTAATACAACATAAACACTTAAAATAATGAGTTTTATTACTTACCTAATACTTTATGTTCCAAAATGAAGCACTGAGAAGCTTCCTAGTACGGCAAATAACATAATGATGACTTAAATTATACTGGCCCAAACACACATTAGCAATGCACAAAAACAAGTTTTGCTTGCTGCAACGACTATATGCGCCATACTTCAAAATGCATTTATCCTTGTTACAGGCATATGTTTTAGGATTTCTCACATGCATTCATAGATGTCGATATGTTGTATAATTTGTAAAATGCAATGCGTACTCTTATGTGCCTTTACCCTATTATTTATTTGGATTTAGTTCGTACAAATCAACAAACAGAAAAAGTAATAGATAATATATCTAATAATTTTCTCGCCTTTAAAGGTAACAGTTTGTAAGTGCATGTTCTATAGGACGTTTGATGTAAACACTGAGATAATTCTCCCTTTGTATTATGTCACAAAGTGTTTATTACATAAATGCCATTTACTGCTACTACCACTAATTCTACTTATATTTTTGTAATATTACGTGTTTGTTGTTACAGAAAACCAAGAAATACGACGGATGGTTTATATTAGATCATTTCTTGCCAGATACCGAAGGTTTGGTTAAAAATTCGCCAAATATTTCCGATTTTCCTATACCGTAAGTTACATAATTTTTAGAGTTATATGTTTTTACAATGTTTGTTTAGAAAAGTTTTTGTAACGACTGCCGATATCAAATTTCAAACGAATATTTATATGGACATTTTTATTGCCATACGTGATATGATTCACATTATCAATACGTCCATGACTCCATATCAGCTACAAGTAAGTTTTGTTTAGCATGTATTTAATATAACATAAATGATATTTTAGTTATTATTCAAAGTTTTTGTTGTAAACATGTATGCTGTCCAACATGGAATATGGTATTGTCCATTTCAAAAGGAAACCGTTTTAATTTCTTTATATGACACATTCGCATTATTGTTCCGAGTGCATTTTTTTAAATCAGAGAAGTATTATATTCTGGCAAAGAAACTACTGATGGAGTGCAAACAAGATACTTTACCACCGTTGCTTCGTGAAACTATTAAGAGTTGCTTGCAGAAAATTCAGCGTAATATTGTATACCCAATACCGTAAGTTTAGATGGTAGTAAAACTTTGAACTATTAAAATAAATCTACAACGATTATTATTTGTTCTTTAATAATCTAATTTCTGGATGATTTCTCGACTACTTTTTACTTTTCCTTAAGGTGTATTTTACGGATTTTGTAATTTGATTTTAGCATTTGGCTATCACCACATTTGTTCAATGCTATTAAAAGATAATAATAAACACATAAGTCATTAACATTTCATGTTTATTGACTTTGTTTCCGCCTGATTTCCAGATTAATTGCAGGTGCAAAATAAAATACTTTATCAAATTCCTGTCACCCTAAAAATATACAGGAAGAAGATAAACTTGATAAAATGAATGAAATAGGATATAAGCGAAAACTTACAATACATATAGAAAAGAAACGAAGAGCGTAAAAAGAAAAGTAAAATGAAAAAAAAACGAAATTGGTACAAGCTAACTACGGGCAGGAAATAACAGACCAGCAAAACATAGGAACTATCATAGCAATAACCAGGGCTAAGAAAATTAACAGGAAATGCACACGCGGTGGAAATGTTGAAGAATCTGGGACCTGGAGGTACCCACATTATCAAGATTTAAACAAATCTTGGAATTACCTTATATTTTAAGTTCCATTAACTGTATAACAGGTTTAACAAGATGTATGTGCTATAACTATGGGCGTAGATGGGTTCATCCCTTTAGGAGGCTCTGCACAAAGATATCAGGAGGCATAGCCTCCTCAGGCCCTTCAACTACTTTTACCTATTTACGTCGCAATTTTTTGACAACTTTATAGAACTGCATGGTGATTGTTTAGTTTCATCTTATTCAAATTTTGTATTGTCTATAAATGTAAGTATAAGATCTAGGTAAATATTGTTCAGAAGTAAGTAAAAACCGAGGTACAAACAAGTCATGTACAGGGTGTCCCATTTTCGGCGCTTTTGCGGGGTACCTTCCTTATCTTTAAAGATTGCGAGTTGCGGTTTTCGTACCAGTATGCTCCTTTTTTATAAAATTAAAGATGATGCCAACAGAATTTTCATAGTCCTTTTAGTTTCTGAGATCCAGCGTTTAATTGAAAAGCATCACTTTTGAGGCACCCCTCGTATCTCAGTTATCTTTAAACTCTTGCAACAAGTTAAACATATTCTTGCAGAGTTTTTCCCGTAAAATCCATTGGCGTAGTCAGTTGTTTTCTAACACCTTCCGTTTCTGAGTTATGAAGCAAACATATCTTGTGTTAAATGGAACACCCTGTATACTATTTCTTATACATATTAGGCATAATGTGGGATTTCCAGAAATATTTCATGGTATAAAATTATTTTCAAAAACAATCTCAGAATTTAAGATTTTCTATAATTTTCTTTTGTTTTCAATTAGTAAGTAGGCTTTCTCTATCTTGTTTGGTGTACGCTTTAGGGCGGGGCTTGACAAATGTTCTGTGTTCTACTAAATTTGGTTTAAGGCGGGTAAATAAGTCTGGGAAAGGTTGCTGCCTCTCTGTATATCTAATATGACCAAAAAGAACTCTCAAGGTATTATCCTAACATACTGCTCAAAATAAGTTGCCTTTGTAAACATAATTCCGAAGCTTCTTGGGGATTTTCATTAGATTGTATAAAAAAACAAACCAGCGTATCATACCTTTTATTATCTGCGTAAACCGACATTACTGTAAAACAATAAATTAAATATAGAATGTAGTAAATTAAAAACACCAAAACAACATAAATATAGTACTAATAATCAAAAACTGGCAAAACCGTTAAGTTTTTAACATTTTGCTTTTTTGTTCCAAACAAATTAGCCACAGCCTACTATCTACTAATTGGACACAAATCATAACTAAAAAAAAGAGAGTGCTAGAAAAAACAGACCACGCCAATGGATTCTACGGGAAAAATTCTATAGGAATACGTTTTAACTTGATATGAAAATTGTGCTGGCGCCAACTTTAATTTCACAAAAAAAGTAACACACTGTCGCGAAAACCGCTATCTTCTATATTTAAAAATAAGGGAGATACTCCGCAAAAGTGCCGAGAATGGGATACCCTGTACACAGGAGCAGTGGGGGTGAAGTTTGTTCAGCAGAATTGAGGGAGAAAGCGTAATTTTAGTCTCGCTTCAATAGGCACCTGATTGCATTAACGTTTATATTATAGTTCTTTTTGTAAAATTGTTATTTAATTCGGACATAACCTGGAAATCAATTTCAAGGAGGATATGTTTGAATTAAAGTTGAGACTGTTATTTGCTATGCGATAAGCAAAAGCTACTTCTTTTATAGCTAAATCAAATCTTTAGTTTCTGGAATTCTACTTCTGAAAAAGTCAGTTACCTTAGAAGTCTCGGCAACCGATAATAGAATATTTTAATGTCTATTTGATGTTATATGGTCATTTATATCTGAATGATCATCATGAGTACCTAATATAGAATTCTGAGCCACACTTGTGCTTATCATCAAGATTACATAACTATTGTCGATTGTCGGTAAACTAGCAAGATTTTTTGGCATCAAAATGGAACAATAATAACAACAATAGAGTTAATAATATAAATTAAAACAATTAAGTATTACCAAAACTAACACTGAATTCACCAACAGTTTGATCAAAAACAACAATACCGGTTAATAGTATCTGTATAACATTAACCTAGCACTAAACTTACAATTCATTACCAGTTTGAATACCACAGATCTGTACACTTGCAATGAAACGATTGTACTCTAGCTAGATGAAATCATAAATGAAATGACATCCGACAGGAGACTGAGGGATGGGTCACCGTGATAAACTCAGAATGTTGGATAAGCATGGAAAAGCATAGTGGTATAACCTGCGAATGTGTAGACTGTTACACGTATCCCACAAATCCGTGAGTTAATCTTCAAACGTACAAATGTAGTTATAAAAAATAAGAGACTGCGATAACCGGGACATTTAATCCTCTAACAATCAGAGTTTCCATGACAATTATTACAATCTGTCTTACATGTGACATTTTTACACTAGCGCCGAAAATACTTTTCATAGACATAAAATTATTGTTGTTAAAACTTTGTGGAACTATTACAATTTTATAATTTTAGGAATTCACCGCCACTTGAAGAGATGATCGCTGAAGTTGACCTTCTGATAACATGTATTATCGATATATTACCATAAAACAATATTGATATAATAGAAAATGAACTAATATTAATAATGTTGTGTAATCTGTCTTTGGTACATTGTATGGGTAAATTAATATTGAGGACTTGTACAATTCAAAATATGGAATATTTCTATATATTCGTTTAATAATTTGTTCATTTTATTGTAATGAACGTATGTTACTGTAAATATGATTCTAATATTAATACTTCTGTATAACGTGGCTTTGGCCCGTTCGATGAGTAAACTAAAATTAATAATTTAACAATTTTATGTATCCAACATTTCTGTATTTTTGTTCAATAATTTGTTCTTTTACTGTAATAAATAAATGTTTATTGTAAATATGTATTAACGTTACTCTTTAACGGTATTTATAAGAACTTATAAAAAAAAACGTTGCAGGAATGTTAGCAATCTATATAGATCTACATTTTCAATACCTAACTTATTTCTGGATTACAAAAAATGAATCATCTGCTTTGTACAAAATTAAATTAAAATATTAGCAGGGTGATTAGTGGTAAATTTAAATATAAGTCGACACTTTTGTCACTCGTAGATTGTAGAAGCTTTGACCTTTTAACACAGTATAAATTTTCCAAGTGCGATAAAAAATGTTAAGACCAGGATTACAAATAGTAACTACCCTCAGATTCTCAACTTAAATTCTATTTCGTGGTAACCTAGAATCTCAGACGGTATAAAATAAATTTAAAAAGGTACTGGAGTTTTCCCTTTTTAAAATAATTCTTGAACAACCTGAAAGATATGAAACTAGAAATAATGTTTTAATTTGGAGAACATGTTTCAATAAAATTCAATAAAAATGCCCAGACAAAGAAGCACCAATTGACTTTCAGTAACAGCCAATTCGGAAGAGGAGATGTAGAAGTGCATGTTCAAGATTTTAAATTAAATATGGATGGTTGTGTTTGAAAAAGTATTTTATGTGTCCTGCACACAGAACAAAGTAAGAATGCTTTCAGTAGGAATCTTGCATAGAATCAGTTCCCTAGGTCATAAGCTTATATATTCATCGCGATAAGTAATACATTTGGAAAGATTTCCCAATGAAACCATTTTTTAGATAGATTATTTCATAGTCTTCCTTTTGGTATGTTACGGTGGTAACTAGTACTGAGCAAAAGTTATGATTAATCTATTACAATAGATAGCAGTTTATTAACTAGGTTTAATAATTTTTGATTCCTTGGTCCTATCACTAATCGATGCTGGATTAATCTAATATTTTTTATTACTCTATTCGTTAATAACTTAAAAATCTATTAGAAGTTTAATGAGTTTTGCAGATTGCAGTAGAACTATGCTGATTTATGCTGGACAGAAATATCGATTAACCAGGTTTTGATCAATTATTGAAGTATTTAATTAATCAAGTTGGCGATTAACCAAAAAGTCGATTCTTTCAGTAATCGATTATCGATTGTTCAATTTTAGAAATCGTTTACCCCTAATAATAACTGTGGCATGCTTCATTCCACCTTCGGCTCGTTCATAATTCTATTTCTGAATTTTGGAATTTGGTCCGCTCATTTTAAGTCCTTTTGGGCTAATAAGTACATTCCGATTTGACAATTACCCATTTGTGTTTGTAATTTCTGTTTACACTATCAAATATAGTATCTACTAACTAGCCCTGTCTTGTGATTTAGAAAAATTATACTTACAACAATATTTTCCCAGATTTTACTGTAGGTCAATACCTCAAGCAGCATATCAAAACGACAGGTTAAGTTCACACAGAAAAACAGACGTACAAATTGCAAGCAAATAACGGCTCGTTGCTCCCAGTGTGTTATTACTTGCGTAAAAGAATAAGTTTTAGTTTAGAATTAAATATATTTTACTTCATACTACAGCTATACTGTCTTGGCTTTTTTTTCTATCTATTAATTAGTAACTAGTATTAGAAGTTTGACAAGTTTTGCGGATTACAGTAAAACTATGCTGATTCATACTGTACAGAAATATCGATTAATTAGTTTATGATCAAACAAAATACACCAACGTACCACACAAAATTAAAAAACACCAAACGCGTTTCAATAGCTACGCTATCATGAGCAGCAGTCGACTAGGGCGAACTAAAGAAAATTTCTAATAGATATACCATCAGCGAGTAACGCTTCGTTGCTTATCTGGTGAAAGTGAAAGTTATGACAGTTTAATGAGTTCTGAGTAGCTCGCTGATGGTATGTATATCAAAAATTTTGTTTAATTCGCCCTAGTCGACCGCTGATGATAGCGTAGCTATTGAAACGCGTTCGGTGTTTTTTGTGCTACGTGGATGTGTTTTGTTTGTTACAGATCCTTCCACAGTTCCAGTGTTCCAGATTTTTCAGGTTTTGATCAATTATTGAAGCAATTAGTTAATATAAATAAATTACCTACAAAAACTTTTGATCATGAATGCCAACATTGGGGGTCAGCCTAATTCAGCTATTATCATATAGTAAATTATAGAGTTCAAAGGTTTGTACTAAACGAACCTTGATGTGTTGGTATTTCTTGCTGTAAAGATAATAGGGTATATTTAACTGTGTGCCTACTGAGTAAAAGTTACCAAATAAACCCAACGATTCTCAAACACTGCCACTATTTATATTTATTGTCTCTTACATAAACAGCTCATAAGTTATGCATGAAAGCGTGATATCTTATATTCTTTAATAGTATATCTCCCAAAAAGAACGCAAAAAGTAAATCACTAAAAATATTAAAATACTAATCTTCTTTGGGTTCCTATATGGTGTATTTGTAGGTTTAAGTTATACAATCTATGCGTTTCGATAATACTTACAGTTATCTTCGTCAGTAGCATTATTATCTTTAACAATTTTGAAAGATAATATTACTACTGACGAAGATAACTTTAAGTGTTATCGAAACGTATAGATTGTATAACTTAAATAAATATACTAAAATACACCATATAAAAACCCAAAAAAGATGTGTAATAAAGGTGAAAGTTTAGATTTGCACTAAAAATATTAATTATAATCATGCGAAACATTGGTGCATTCCTTTTTCATACCAAGGCGATTTTTTGAGTGCCAACTTTGATAAAGTTTTCAAGCTCTTGTGTGATGCATATTCCAGGTGATATTATCATTGGTGTAATGTTTTGTTTCATATGGGAGCTGAATACTATGTTGTGGGCTGGATAATATGTATTGAAGTTCAAATCTACAATTTATTATTGTCTATTAATATTAACAATCAGCTTGAAATTTAATGTAAACAACTTAAGATTATTATATATGTCAAAGAAGAACTGTAAGTAGGATAAACAGTTTTAGAACATGTTCATAACAGATATTTGAAATAAAATTTTCTTATACACTGTTAAATCCATATCGATATATATATATATATATATATATATATATATATATATATATATATATATATATATATATATATATATATATATATATATATATATATATATAATGGATAAATCTGTAAGCTATAATGAGTGAGACATACTATGTGAATTAGTTACACAAGATAGTTGTTATAATTTAGTATTTTCTCATGCTTGGGTTAGTTATGCAGGTATAAATTATAAACTACTAATTCGGATAGGTTTGCTTTGTTTCTTATTTTTAACGTTAGTATAGTGTTACAAGATAAATATTTGACCAAAATACACAATCTCTAATAACAGTTAATGCATATTAAATTACAAGCTTTGTACAGCAGTTGCTTGAGAAGAAAATCTGGAACTAGAGACATTTGTAATAACCTAAATAATTCTAGATCACGTGACGAGTGTATAAGAGGGGTAATTTGAAAAATTAATTTTAGAAATTTTGGTTAAATATCTTATTTTCTATCTGCCGGTATGTATTAATAAGCTACTATTTAAAGAATTGCATCATTTACTAATATATCAGAATACTGCGGAAGCTTGTTATTTTGGATACAAATTATAAGTTATTATTTACGATTGCCTCATACAGAGGTTTGTTTGTTTTAGGGTTAACATAGTGACATTAACCAACACAATATTTCAAGCATGTGTTTTTAGAGTCCAGTTAATAAACGAACAAGAGTAGGTATATGTATTATGTCTACCCAACTTAAATCAAGAAACAAAATTATAGAAGATATAAATATCTACATATACCTTGTGAGTCGGTGTTCAGCTAAAAGTGGAGGTATGTAAACACTAAAAAAATGTATCTGTTAAATAGGGTGTGTTATGATGCAACTGGATCTTTAAAGGATGTTTCAAATGTAGGATTTGCAACATTTCCTAAAACAACGGAATTTAACAAGGAATCTATTAGTATTTTAATATATTCAAATCAACTATGCTTAAATACTTACAAACTGCCTATTTAATTCTACCTTTATGTGACTAGTGCTTTACAAGCCTTTACAAATGTAAAATGTTTAGATACCACGTTTGATCCCACACTACTATGCAGTTTCATTCGGTCATGTAACTCCAACTTACAGGCAGAATGAGCAAAATGGCCAGGATATTCCAACAATTATCATTTCAATTTCTAGTATCATTACATAAATATATTGGTTATTAACTTGCATATGTGGGTATTCGTACTACTTATCCACCAAACAGAATTTATATTAGATGCAGACGGCATCTAGAGCATATTTGTAGTTATTAATACTAGTAATCGTAATGTTACAATTATTATTATTTAGGTTATAGTTTTATTCAATTTCTAGTTAAAAGTTTGTCATGCATTTAAAATGTGCTTATCTAAATGTAAGATCTTTTCTCTCTACTTTTTAAGATTTTCTATATCGTGTAGTGTCTAATAATTATAATATTGTCGCTGTGTATGAAACGGTTAAATTCTAATATTAATTCTTACTCTTCTTAAAATTAAGGTCAAATGGATACAAATTTTTAAGAAGAGGACGTGCTTCAAGTGAGAGAGAGAGAGAGAGAGAGAGAGAGAGAGAGAGAGAGAGAGAGAGGTAAGGATTTATTTTCATTCACAATTTGCCTATTCCATTTTAAAAATCGCCGAAAACTTTGAATAACTACGGATTAAAGATCAATAGTGCCGTTACTACCGTGGGCTGAGTTTACAGACCTCCATGTAAGAGTAATTTGCTTTTCCTACATTCGTTTGGGAATACATTAACCACCATCTACCCTATTAACAATGAGTTGTTATACTTGAATTTTGGTTTACTCCCCAATTATTAAACATTTTTGCACTGTAATAGAAAGTTTCGACCTAAAGAGAAAATTCATCAGTGAACCAACCAGTGTATCGTTAACTTGCCTGTCTCTTAGTAACCTAATAGTACATAACCATATTTCTACAAACGTAAGTGCAGCTATTAGTCTAGATAGTACTAGAGACTGCAATAAAAAGAAACGGAATGATTATGACTTGTTAGTACATGTATTACTCGGTTGCAAAACAACACGCCGAAAATAGTTTTCCAAATATTTATTATTTTAAACAATAAATTACAATATTACATGTTGTACGTAGGGGGTGGGGGGTTAAAATACAATCTCAGATAAGCAGTCAATACAATAACTAGATAATATATAAGTGTAAAATGAATTCTTAATTTACCAACTTCAATGAAAATCAATCAATAAAATCAACACACCCGTATAGTCTACATACCCTCTATTCCATATACCCTATACAGTATATTAGCTGGTCATGGTGATGTTGAAGTGTAGAATAGTTCAGGCTTGTAAATATATATATATATATATATATATATATATATATATAATAACAAAGATAGGCTAAAGCTGTAGTGGACTAAAATGATTGTTGTATTAACTAAAGGAATCTTACCTAACCAAAGTATTAGTTTGAGCTAAACAGCATTCTGACTAGAATGTTCTGGATGTGGTTATTATCTAGATTGCTAGATTACCGGTGATTGCATTAACGACGTGAATCCCGATTCCTATTACAAGTGTTGTTCTAAGCTAAAGGGTTCTTCTGTATGATTATTGCTCATTACTTTCAGTCTTACCAAGCATTCCAAGGCCGCGTATTACCAATAACAGACGTGTATAATTGTGGAAATATGATCTATCAAGAGATATATAACTGTAATAAATGCAACATTTACATGTAAGTGAATGAAATGATGGAGAAAGAGTTTGAAGAGAAAAACCTTATCACTAGAAACTAAGTATAACAGTTTCCCTTAGAATATAAAATACCTTTTGTTTCACTATCATGGCTAACTGACTATGAAATGAATTAAGGAACGGAGGATATTGGCCAAAAATGCCAAAGATTACTGAATTTTTTCATTTACGTTCATCACCTGTGGTCATGTATTGACAACCCAATCTGTATGCTCACTCACGTTATTACTTATGAAAAATTTATGTTGGTTTGGCTTAAAGAATTTGTTATATTCAAATTTTACGTGGTTATTTAGAAATATTTTTGTCTCTGTCAATCAGGTGAGAAATGTAAGGAAATCACTATTCCTTGAAATTATCTTCCGAACTTTTCCGATGTGTCCGGATAATTTCAGAAATTCAAGTAAATAAATGATGAATACTTTAATGAATTGTAATAAATATCCATATTTGTCCATACCGACTGGAATGGAACTAAATATGGACAATAAAGCATAACTGTGAAATTGTGCTGTACTTGATTTCTTTGTAATGTGTAAAAATGTTTTAAAGAAATTTGATGTATTGTAATTATTGGCTGTCATTGAATAAGTTATAATAATAGCATTGACTGCTTTTTGAACTGGATTTATTCAACCATTTACAACAATTTTTGTCATTTGTTATAAAGTATAACTTATGACTGGTGTACTTCGCACCGTTTGATGTTAGTAGTATAGCTACCAGGGACCTGGCTCATATAGGGAAATTACATGGGAAAGAGAGAGAATGTAGGTACCGTACGAAATTTGCCCAAGAAAGGAGAGGACAGTGATAGTTCAAATCTTGGCTAAGATTTGTTTCTTAACTAAGTGGTTTCTTTTCAGGCTAAGGTGTGACCAGGTTCAAAACTCGACTAAGGGGTTGGTGGGATTGTGGTTTATACCTGAGGAGTCATATCTAAGCTAACCGCTCGTGTAAAGCTAGGATTCGCTTATCAGCTAAAGTAGAGATTTTTATCTTGGATAAGTGCGTTTCCACTAAAATGGTTCATACACAGACTAAGGTAGGGATTTCTTTAACAGTAAAGCAGAGGGGGTTCCTGTCTCGGAGAATTGCGACTCTGCTAAAGTTTGGAAGAGGTTGAGATGAAGGTTGGTTTCTCACCTAAAGTAGAGGGGAGAGTTCTTCTCTTGATGCGATTCCAGTAAAAGGGTGGGTTCATATACAGGCTAAGGTAAGGGCTCGTTTCTCGGCAAAAGTACAGCGAGTTTCTATTTTGGAGCCCCCACACTAAAAAAGGGTTGGTCTTGACTAAGAAGGTAAAGTGGTAAAGTAGCGAAGGTTCTTATCTCAGATAAGTATGATTCCGCTAAAAAGTTTGGTTAAGATCTTGGTTAAGGCGCGGGTTTGCTTCTCAAATAAACTAGAGCTAAGCGTGTCTCTAAAAGGGTTGTTCACACATAGGTCAAAATGAAGGTTCATTTCTCAGCTAAAGTAAAGGAGGTTCTTAATTCGATGGGACTGCACTAAAATGGTTGGTTCATCCAGAGACTAAGCTGCGCGTTTGTTTCTCAGCTAAAGTAGATGGAGTTTTTATCTCGGTGCACTCTACTAAAAAATAGTTGGTTTTAGCTAAGGCGAGTGTTCGTTTCTCAGCGAAAGTAGGGGAATTTATATCTCGGATAAGTGATTCTCCGGTAAATAATTACTTCATTTTTTACTAAGTTGAGGGTTCGCATCTTTACTAAAGTATTGGTGGTTCTTATTAGATAAGGGCACAAAAATGGTTTTTCATATTTTGGCTAAGGTGAGGAGTTGTTTCTCCACTAAGGTAGGGGAGGTTATTATGCCGATTAAGTGCGACTCGATTAATGGGGTAGGTTTAAATCTTGGCTAAGGTGAGAGTTTGGTTCTGAACTAAAGTATAGATGGTTCTTACCTCAAACAAGTCCGGTTTTTCTAAGCTGAGAGGTTGTTTATCAGTAAAAGTATAAGGTTTTTTTATGTTAAGCGCGACTCTACTAACTCGGTTGGTTGATATCTAGGCTAAGGTGAGGGTTTGCTTCTGCACTAAACTACAGGGTTTAAATCTCAGTTAAAGAACTTATGTGTAACATAAGTGCGTCTCCGTTAGAAAGTTGATGCAATGGGATAATAAAATAAGGATAGAACGATCGTTTCTGTTTACTCTGTTTTGAGATCAACATTATCATGGATCTAATTTGATCCAACAGGTTATAACTTGCAAGCTAGAGAACTTGGAAGTTATAACCTGTTGGACGGCTAGAGCACATAACCTAAACTTGATATCAAGGAGTTATACATTTGTGAAAATCTTTAGATAACGTCTTTTCCAGGAATTGGTTATATTTAGCCATGGGTTGGTTTTTTAGCTTCCAGTTTGTTTCTCAGCAAAGTTACTTACCTAGTGGCTTGCGACTTAGATAGGTGTGAAACCGGACTTTGGTATGACATTGATTTTGTCTTAACTTGACCTTGCCGTTGAAATTTACCTTGAACAGTGGCGTCGCCTTGACCATCGTAGTATAGATTTACGAGCCTGAACTATTACAATATTGTAAAGGGGATTAATAAGCGACTATTTGAGTGGTTGAAGTAGCTAAAAATCTAAATTAATTTGATTTTTATTTCTGTAATAATTTTAAAAGTAGAATTAGCATTTTGTAATTAGTACAACAATAGAGCAGATGTTAGAGGTATTTGAATAATGAAAGGATGCTATTGTAGGTTACATAACTGAGAAATCCCCACGCTGTGCACACAAAAGAACATGAACATCATAATTGTATTTTCAAGGTCTGTTTGCCTTTCAGGTAATTAGGTAATTAGTGGGTCTTTTTACCCCTAGAGGTATTTGAATAGTCAAAGGGTGTTATTGTGGTTACATAACTGGGAAATCCAGAAAATAATTACTTTATATTAACGATTGTTGGAAACCGTTAAGTACTTTACATGGTCCATCTATGAACAAAACGCAGAAAGTGAATGTGCCGTGACAGGAAGCAACAAAAACCAGCTGTGTCCCCTGTCAAGTCGTTCTTTCAATACTATTATCAGCAACAACACGGGTGAGTGATCGTTTTTATTTTAACCCTTGCCCTTTACCTTTACATTTACTTGATTTAATTACTTGTACTAATTTTTAATGTTATGATTCAACACCACCACCAACTCATCTCGATCAACCACACTTGTTATACCTTAATCCGTACATCTACTGTGTTATGTAATAGTTATTGTTGTTATGGTTGTGTAACGATGATGATGAACATTGGGTAAAATAAAACACGGAGTTCTATAGATGTCTTATAGATGGAAACGTTGCTAGTTTCAAATCACCATCCTAGACTTGTATTTTAAATCTTGTTTCTCTTAACCAAAATCAATACAGATTTTTAATTGCAACTAAATTTTAAAACGACAAGTAATATAGAGGCAAGTTGAAGATGCTGATCTGAAATCAACTTCTACCAAAACGTCTTCATACTCTGTCAAATAGGATGGGCGGAAGCTGACTTCAAATCAACATCTTAGGCTTGCACCTTGTTTTGTTTTTGTATTAAATCGAATAAGGATGAAATCGGCAACTTAGACTTGCATCTTGATTTTGTTTTTGTATTAAATCGAATAAGATTGACAGAAGCAAGTCAGTATCTGACACTTGAATTTTTTGCTTGTTTGAATGATTTGATTGATTGGTTTCATTGATTGACTTGTGAGGTAGGTAGTATGAGGGCCCGTACTATTTCAAATTCCTCAGCCATAACAGTTAAATGTACTTTTAAATTATATTACCATTAATAGACGGAACCATGATCAACCTCTATTACAGAAAACATTTGTTAGTTCTAAAAATACACAACTAGATGGTATCGCAAAAGATCAGGAGGCCCGACAAGGGACAAAGACTTGATAACAAGCTCAGGAGGCATTGAACTTGGGTTTTGTAAGCTGTAACTTAAATCCAACCGGTGTTGTAGAATTGAAAATTGGTTTTTGCAAGCTGTAAGATAAACCAAATTTTTTTTTGAAAGATTTTTGTGAGCTGTAAGTTATGATTTTATTGAGCTTGACTGATTTTATTGTGTTGTGTTTGTTTGTGTGTTTGTGTTTGTGTTTGAGTTTGTGTTTGTGTTTGTGTTTGTGTTTGTGTTTGTGTTTGTGTTTGTGTTTGTGTTTGTGTTTGTGTTTGTGTTTGTGTTTGTGTTTGTGTTTGTGTTTGTGTTTGTGTTTGTGTTTGTGTTTGTGTTTGTGTTTGTGTTTGTGTTTGTGTGTGTCTGTGTCTGTGTCTGTGTCTGTGTCTGTGTCTGTGTCTGTGTCTGTGTCTGTGTCTGTGCCTGTGTCTGTGCCTGTACCTGTGTCTGTACCTGTGTCTGTGCCTGTGTGTGTGCCTGTACCTGTGTCTGTACCTGTGTCTGTGCCTGTACCTGTGCCTGTGCATGTGTCTGTGTCTGTGCCTGTACCTGTATCTGTGACTGTGTCTGTGTCTGTGTCTGTGTCTGTGTCTGTGTCTGTGTCTGTGTCTGTGTCTGTGTCTGTGTCTGTGTCTGTGTCTGTGTCTGTGTCTGTGTCTGTGTCTGTGTCTGTGTCTGTGTCTGTGTCTGTGTCTGTGTCTGTGTCTGTGTCTGTGTCTGTGTCTGTGTCTGTGTCTGTGTCTGTGTCATGTCTGTGTCTGTGTCTGTGTCTGTGTCTGTGCCTGTGCCTGTGTCTGTGTCTGTGTCTGTCTCTGTGTCTGTGTCGGTGTCTGTGTCTGCGTCTGCGTCTGCGTCTGCGTCTGTGTCTGTGTCTGTGTCTGTGTCTGTCTGTGTCTGTGCCTGTACCTGTGTTCGTGTTCGTGTTCGTGTTCGTGTTCGTGTTCGTGTTCGTGTTCGTGTTCGTGATCGTGTTCGTGTTCGTGTTCGTGTTCGTGTTCGTGTTCGTGTTCGTGTTCGTGTTCGTGATCGTGATCGTGTTCGTGTTCGTGTTCGTGTTCGTTTTGTGTTTGTGTTTGTGTTTGTGTTTGTGTTTGTGTTTGTGTTTGTGTTTGTGTTTGTGTTTGTGTTTGTGTTTGTGTTTGTGTTTGTGTTTGTGTTTGTGTTTCTGTTTCTGTTTGTGTTTGTGTTTGCACTTGCGTTTGTGTCTGTGTCTATGTATTTGTTTTTGAGACTGATTTTATAGATTGATTTGGTTGATTGATTGGATTGAGATTGATTTGCGGCTGATCGATTGTTTTCCCACGGCATTGTCCTCACGTTTAGGGATAGTACCAACTCTCAATGTCGGTTAGCCTTATCTACAAAGTAAGCGGAGTTAGGTATATACAGTGGGAGAATCGTTACCTGATGGTTATGAAGAATTGTTTGCTCAGCTTCTTGATTGATTTGACTGAGATTGATTGATTTTATTGGGATTGATTCATTTGATTGAGGTTGACCTGCTTGAGATTGGTTTGATTAATAGATTTGATTGAGGAATTGATTCGGCTACTTTTGATTATAACTCAGAATTAAAAACAAGAAATGGCCGTCATTAATCGATTTAATTAATAGGTTTGATTGATTTTTTTTTTATGATTGTGGACCTGAACAGGCTAAATTTGGCCTATCGTGCTAAAGCACTCAGGAACACTTAGGAGGATAGATAGAGGGATAATGAATTGCCAATAGATGCCTATGAAGAGCTACCTTAAATTTTCTCATATCATAAGTGAGAGGAAAACAGGAACTGGGGAGATCATTCCTGAGTTTAGAAGCCGTGTAGAAAAATGTGGATTGCACCCGTTTGGTACGACAAGTGGAGATTTGTATTGCATACTGATGAGCGAACCGAGTGTTTCTCGCAAAGATAGCCCGAGATGGTATCAAAGAATATAATTCAGCAGCACAATAGCCGTTGTAATAACGATAATACAATGAAAGAACTGAAACCATCCTTCTATGCTCAAGGGACTGTATGTGAGAAGTTAAGGACGGGTCATTTATAAGCCTAATCGCTCTCTTTTGAATACGATAAACGATATCGAGAGCGTATTGGGGAGCACTAACCCAAAGGTGAGAATTATATTCCAGATGAGGCCGAATTTGGGCCTTATACAGCAGAAGAAGTCGAGAGGTAAAGTACTGCTTAGATCTGTACAAAAAGCCTATTTTACGAGCAGCTGTTTTGGTAGCTGACAGAAGATGGTCAACCCATGAGAGATTTGAAGATACAGTCATGCCCAACAGAGTAATAGAGTCTGAAAACTTAAGAACTGAGCCATTCATACTTACAACAGGAAATGATCAATCTTTTTTGGCGGACATAAGGCAACACTGAGTTTTGTTAGCATTAAATTTAACTAGATTATTGCTTCCCCATTCGAGAATACGTTGAATATCTTTGTTGATTGAATTTGTCATTTCAGCTTTAATTTCTTGATTTGACATAGAAGGTGGATTATCACTATGAGTAGACTGAGATGAACTACAGTGAAGAGTGCTATCGTCAGCAAAGCAATGGATGGGGTTAGTTGTTGAAGAAATAAGGTCATTTATCTACAGTAGAAAAAGTGTGGGCGCTATAACGGATCCCTGTGACACGCCCGCGTTAATGCTAACTTCTTTTGAAAAAAGCCATCAACTACGACACGTATTCGTCTTTTATCAAGGAAACTAGAAACCCAGTTGATGAGCGTATCATTTAACGAGGTGAGTTTGACAAGTAAACACTTATGCCAAACTTGGTCAAATTTCTTTGAGATATCTAAAGCGACTACAACTGTTTCACCGGACTGTTCTACTGTATTGTTCCAAGCTTGGGTCACATATGAAAGAAGATCGCCTGTTGAACGACTTTTCCTAAACGCATATTGGTGGTCACTAAGGAGTTTGTTAGTTTCAAGGAACGTGAGCAGTTGCTGATTGATGGCTTTTTCCATGATTTTAGACAACATGGAAGTGATGGCAATTGGTCAGTAATTTGAGGGATCGGTCTTATCGCCTTTTTTGGGAATAGGTTGAACATTTGCTAACTTCCATGATGAAGGGAATTCCCCAGAAGACATAGAGATCGTATAGAGCTTAGATAGGACTGGTACTAGTTCGGGGGAACATTTCTTTAAGACAATAGCTGGGATACCGTCTGGGCCAGTCGCGTTATTGAGATCAAGCCTACTGGTGATCGATTCCAAGAGCTTGTACCGAAAATGAATTGGTTTCATAGCGTATGAAGAAGAGTTGACTAGGGGCACATCTTTCCCAGAATCATTGAGACACGAGTTTGATGCAAACAAATCCACAAAAATGTTGGCTTTGTCTACAGAATCAGCAACTACCGATCCGTCAACAGACGTCAGGGGGGGAAATGAAGATGTTCCAAAGATTAATTTATTGACTACATTGTTTGGGTTTGATTGACTGATTTGATCCACTACTTTTAATTACGACTCATAATTAATAAGCGGGTCCGAACAGGGGGTGAAGACCCTAGAAGAAATACCGGAGACACATAGTCCCGGAGTCCTATAGCTGTCTTACGAGATGAA
This sequence comes from Vesta saturnalis, assembly GCA_036346205.1. NCBI lineage: Eukaryota > Metazoa > Arthropoda > Insecta > Coleoptera > Lampyridae > Vesta > Vesta saturnalis. The sequence goes on along the minus strand of JARFJB010000288.1, from coordinate 468,835 downwards.
ATCGAACCCCTCATTATAATACTATTTCAAATTTCAAATTTTCACCGCAAAAGGTGGTCCTAACAGAGGGGAAAGGCCTGAGAACAAGTTCTGGTGTCCTATACCGGTCTTATGAGATAGTATGAGAACCCCCTTATTAGAATACTATTTCAAATTTCCCGCATAAACAAAAATGGCCGACAAAATGGCCGCCAAAAAAATTATTATGACTCATAATTAAAATAATTGACTTTGAGTTACCCCTCTTCTTTTTCCACTGGGTCACATGACTACCCTCAACCCTGCTTCCAGAGTCATGTGACTCGCGATATGCATGCGCAAGGCTACTACGGTTGCCTACCCTCCAGGGGCTGGACTGCAAAAAAGACTCTTAATACTGCCAAAAGGGCCCTAAATACGTCATCAACGGTTGAAAATGTCCCCAAGGGGTTGAAAATTGCGCCTGAAAAGAGTCCACACTCAGGCTGAATGTTCGCGCACGACTAATCAGCTGCAAGTAGGCGTGGTCATGTGACCTCACTCCTTCTCCCACTATTGTCACGGAGTGGGGGTATGACGTCACAAAAAAGTAGTGGGGGTAAAGTGAGCCCATTCTACTGACCACGAAACAATTTAAACTTACCAAATAACGAACACATTATTCTACCTTATGTAGTACTGACAAAATTGCGAAAAAATTGCCCAAGAAAGACTTTAGCCCAGTGTTTAAACCATATTCATATTCAACTTTTGAGAAATCCAAAAGGCAAAATTCCTAATGAAAACCAAGGAGTGTACGAAATTGCATGTAACAACTGTACAAGAACATGTATAGGTCAAACTAAAAGAAAATTACAAGAGCTGATGAACATATGTTGGCAATTATACAACAAAATCCTTCGTCATCTTTAGCGAATCACTGCTTGGACACTGAGCATAACATTAATACAAACGGTATTCGTTTACTGGCACCTCTCTGTAATGTATATGAACGGGTTATTAGAGAAGCAATCGAAATTGAAAACAGATCTCATGTTCTTACGGCAGAATACTTTACATTTGGAAAAATATTATTAAATAAGTTCTAATGCTACAAATGAAAATTCCACATCATATTTCAAACTTTTAACACGAAGCAGAATCCGTTCGTCAAAATTAATTTTAAATTAGTTACTGTGTTTTATATTTATACAATTTAAACTTCCATCTTGACAAAGGGAACACAGTACGTTCCCGAAACGTAGAACTGTATTTTTAGGTATTAAACACGAATTAATTCCGAAAAATGTCTTCTTTAATATATATATATATATATATATATATATATATATATTGGGTGTCTAAAATCTACCCACGTTCTATGGCTATCTTTGTTATTATAAGAGTCGGTAAAATTGGTAAAGCTGGGCAGAATTACATAATAATTCAAATACCGATAAGAAAATTCAACATTGTTGCCAACTTTCTAAGATATCTGAAAATAACTAAAAATCGTCCAAATTTTCAATCGGCTATATCTTTTTTAATATTCAAAATACGAAAAAGTTACAAGAGAGACCTTTCGTAGCTATTTCTAAGCAAAATGGGAAAATGTGAATAAAAAATTTTTTTATTAATTATTTTTCGAGCTACAACCCAAATATACATTTTTTTAAATGGCAACTATAGGTGGCCGTGGACTCATTCGATGGCTTATTTTTTCTGATTTCAAAAATGTATAGCTTTGTATGTTTAATATTATTGATTAACTTGCAATTTAAAAAAAAAGGTAATTATAATATTTATTAAACAAATTAAAGTGTGCCATGAACATTTAAATAACAAAATAAGCTCATATTCTAGTACTAAATTTGTGGAAAGAACAAGAAATAATGTACTACATTATCAAAATAAAAAAGTTCTAAATAAATTTAACTTACAGCGAAGAGTAACAGCAAAAAATATAAACAGATAACACAATCAGAGAAGTGCTTCAAAATGCCCTCCATTATTTTGAACACACATTTGACATCATTTTAAAATTTCGTTTTGAACTTTTAATAAACTTTAGGTTCTAATTTGTTTTATAGCAACACGAATTTTATTTTTTAAATCGTCTAGATTACCAGGTTTTACTCGGTACACTTTGTCTTTAGTTGCACCCCACAAGAAAAAGTCCTGGGTGGTTAAGTCTGAAAATCTCGATTTCCTATCCAGTTATTAAAACGTTCCTGTAAATAGTTACACACAAGTAATCCATTGTATGCTAGTGCCCCGCCGTGTTGAAAATAATTCAAATTTTGAATTACGTTCAACGGAAGGTCGTCCAAAATTTCTTCAAATTCGTGTCGTAAAAAAGTTAGATATCTTTCGGAATTTAAATTGTATTAATAAAAAAACGGCCCAAGGATTTTAGTACCAATAATACCGCACCAAACGTTTACTCAATACGCATGTCGATCTCTCCTCTCAACAGTAATATGAGGATTTTCTTGGGACCATTGGATATGATTTTTTCTATTGAAGATGCCGTTGTTTGTAAATTTTGCTTCATCGATAAAAAGAATGGTTTTCGAGAATTGATTGTTTGCTCGATTTTCATTAATCAACCATGTAGCAAAACGTAATCTTTTCTGATAATCTTCAACATATAATGTATTTCCTATATGAAAATGATATGGCTTAAAATTATTTTGTTTCAAAATAACGTGGGCTTCATCTTTGGAAGTGTTGCACTCGTTCGCAATTTCACGAAGGGATGTAGTAGGTTTAAATTCGACGTAAGCTAAAACACGTTCTTCTGTTTCTGTGTTAACATTAATTTTAAAATTTTGAGGTTTAGTAAAAGCCCCATATTTTTTTAAATTCGATTCGAGTTTGGCAAATAATCTCACATCGGGTAGTCTTCTTTCCATATAAGTTTGAAGATATAATTCCGAAGCAGCATTAGCATCCCTGTTAGACACGTAATAGCAAAAAAGCATATGATTTCTTTCTTCAGAAGAATAAGCCATTAATATATTAATATTCACTATTTAAGTACGAACTACAACTGGTTACAACAAATAATTCAATATCTACTATTTGTTTTGTTTTTAACTGTCACAGCACACCACGGCAAACATTGCATTTGTTTAGTAAATACTATAATTACTTTTTTTTTTAATTGTGAGTTAACTAATAATACTAAACATACAAAGCTATGCATTTTTGAAATCAGAAAAAAATAAGCCATCGAATGAGTCCATAACCATTTAAAAAAATGTATGTTTGGGTTGTAGATCGAAAAATAATTACCTACTAAAAAAATTTTTATTCGCATTTTCCCATTTTGCGTAAAAATAGCTATCAAAAGTCTCTCTTATAACTTTTTCGTATTTTGAATATTAAAAAAGATATAGCCGATTGAATAATTGGACGATTTTTAGTTATTTTCAGATATCTTAGAAAGTTGGCAACAATGGTGAATTTTCTTAACGGTTTTTGAATTATCATGTAATTCTGCCCAACTATATATATATATATATATATATATATATATATATATATATATATATATATATATATATATATATATATATATATATAAATACTAATTGAGGTTGCAGTCAAAGTAGATAAGGCCAGGAAAGTAAAACCCTTTGTTGCTGAGTCGAGTTTTATGATCATTGCCGAACATATATGAATATGTTCCGGCAATGATACATACACCCACATTTTTAAATCGTTGACTAGTGGCGATGTTTTTGTTATATGTTAAAAATTTTGTTGTGTATATGTGTAACTTTAATTAATAACTCACGTTAGTTTGTCTTGATAAAGGAATAAAGAATTCGAAAGCTCTACTGAGCAACAAAGGGTTTTACTTTCCAAGCCTTGTCTACTTTGCCTGCAACCTCAATTAGTATTTATTTATCTAAATTAGTCAGTCAAGATTACGCCTATATATATATATATATATATATATATATATATATATATATGTGTGTGTATATATATATATATATATATATATATATATACACAAAATCTGGTGTAAAATGTTTTTGCAACACCTGGTTTGTATACACGGACACCTTCACTTACTAAGGCTATTCTATTACAATTACAAACTGAATAAGCATGTTTAGGTATATGGTTCCATGATCTGCCACAGAACCACTATTCCCAAAACAGTCAATAACATTATGGATTAAGGTCAATGTTGGGTGATAATGGATACTAAATATGCAACTTTAGAGAAAGTCGTTAAAGAACGACTACTTTAATAATATCGCTAGACGATTGAATTTTTTGTACAGTTTATAAACAGCGATCTCTAAAATTGTCAATTCCCTTTACTAAATATATGACTATCGATAATTCATTAAATTCAATAAATTGATTACTTATCTGAAAACGCTTTTTTTCTGAGTTAGGTATGTGAAACGGCTGTAAAATGCCAAGAATCTACGTTCGTAAGCTACCCAACAAACACCACACTAACGGCCGTTAGGCGGGTTTATGCCGGCAATGACGGTAACCTGCTGGCATCGGGCACACAGTGTGTCCGCCCGCCGTCGATTCGACATCGGCATATCCGACAGATTTTCATCATTCGAATTACGCGCGCTTCTGTTTTGGTTTCTTTGGTGCTATAAAGTTTGTTGTGTATTGTTTTGGCGAATGATGGCTGTGTGCATCCCATTTCATATTATGGTGCATTCAGTTCTTCTGATGTATTTGTAATTATACTATAAATACTGTTGTTTATCGGAAGTTGCACGCAATGTTAGGATTGCTAATACATTCGTAACAGATCTATTACTTTTCTTCATCAATGTTACGCTATTACTACATTCTATTTTTTTCATGTATTCTATTACATTTTGGAAACAATAAATAAAATAAAATCCCATTGGTATTAGAAAAACCTTCAAATAAATTTTCTGTTTTGTTCAGAAATCCCAGTTATTTTTGTTTTTAACAGTTTGCCTGTTGGCGCTGCTGTTTTGAACATCAGAATTATAGGAGCGTTTTTAAAGTGCCCGAACTGTACTCGAACATAAAATTTGCCGTTTTAAAATGCATTTCGGCAAATCGCCCAGCGTTTTAAAAGTGTTAGAGAAACTTACTCTAACCAAATTTCATGCACCGACTCGCGAGGTAGTGCAGCCGAACAGAACGCGCTTCCTAGCGGTTTGAAATTTGTATGTAAAAATTTTTGCTGAAAAAATTTTGATTTCAGTGAAGATGGATGAGATATCATATTATATGCGTTATTGTAAATTTGATAATTTAAGTTGGGACGAAATTGCAGCTCATCCATGTTTTGGTGTTTTGAGCGTGGACGATAGCAACAATGTTTATCGAGAACAGGGTAAATACTTCTTATGTTATAGGCACTTTACACGATGCATTTTTTGTACACATGGTGTTCGAGCTGGTGAGACTGTAACAACCAGAACGGACAATGTTCCTGCAGAAAATACTGCAAGTTCAACTGAAACAGAAGAAATAAGTAAAAGTGATTGGCAAAATGCCGCGGTTTTATTGTTGATTAACGAGTATTGTAAATACAAGACCGATTTGGAAAAAAAGAATAGCACGAAAAAGCATATTTGCCAAAAGTATGTAAATTATATTATTTTAAATGATATGAATGTAGTATTAATGTACTCATGTAAATTGTAGAACTGCCACAACTATGAATCAACATTCATATTCGTACAGTTGGGATCAAATTCAGAACAAGTGGAAAAGTCTGCTGAGAACATACAAAAATATTAAAGATCATAATAATTCAACAGGCAGGAATAGTAAGTAACAACTCTACTCTACTTTGCTCTACTTTGATGCAATCGATGAGATGATGCAAACGAATCCAGCAATTGAACCGCCTGTGTCGATACACAATGGTTGTGTATCAGTTAGGGTTGATACACAAACCTCTTATATGGAGTCTTCCAATAGCAGTCGCTCCAGTACACCTGAAACACCTGCTAAAAAAAGAAAAACTTCTACAGATGTTGCTTTGCAATTACTCGAGCAGGCTTTACGACAAAGCTAACATGAAGAAGAAATGGCAGAAAAACGACGTTTTAATGATTTATTACAAAAACTTGTTAACAATATTGTAAATAAAAACGAGTAACAAATAACTTCCTATAACAAATTATTCATATTAGTTCGTTTGTTTATAGCGTTGCTATTATTCTTGTCGATTCTTACAGTGTCCTTATTATCTTGATTATTGTATGTGATTATATCTGGAAGCTCTTCCTTATTTATCAAACAAAAATTATGTAGAACACAAGCTACCATTATTACGTGTGGTAAGTAATAAGCATTATGTAGTTCTAAATAATGTAGTCGTTGCCGTCGTGCTTGGAGCATTCCAAAGGTATGTTCTATGGCACACCTAGTAGCTGCATGACAGATGTATTATGTCTGTTTACTACTCAAATATCCATTATCACGAAATGGAGTTAGCAACTGCACATTTAATGGGTATTCTGAATCGCCCAGTAAATGTGTATCATTAGGAAAATAGTTGTTATTACACATCTCAAATATTTTGGAACGTTGAAATACTCTTGCATCATGCACAGAGCCTGGAACGCCAACAAAACAATCTGTAAATATACACTTGTGATTACAAACACCTTGTAAAATCATGGACGTTTGCTCTTTTCGGTTTACATAAGAGGCCGAATCTTTTTTAGGTGGAGAAATGTTAACATGGAATCAGTCTATCGCTCCCAGAATGTTCGGAAAGGACTTCATTTTCTAATTAAAAAGTGCATATGTACATATCTTAAAGCCTGCTGTTGTTTCAGTTACAGCTTGTCCTGTAGGCCATATGATCAATATATTGCCTTTCTCGCATAATATTTTACAAGTTCTTATTAAGCAATGGAAAACAGAGCTTTTCGATACGTTGAACCTATCTGCTATTGACCTAATAGAAATAATGCATAATAGTAAAATAAAATGAAGTTATTAAACCGTTTATTGCTCATACAAACCTCTTAATTTGCCAATACCCAAATAAATATCAGGCACTGCATCGAGAGGGATACTCTCGGTCTTCCAAAGTTTATTTTGGAATAGTTTCCACAAGAATTAATTAAAATTTCCACACTTGATCGGGACATACGAAAATGGGCAAAAAAATCGTCATGCAAGTAACGCCCAATTACTTGTTCATACATTTCGATTCTATTATGATTCATTTTTTTTTACTATTTTACTTGTAACAAAAAATTTAATCTTGAGGTTCCTATACTTAATTAGTTAAGTTATTCTAAGTTGTAGCTCATATAAATATTTACCATTATTACCAAACAATAATTGTCTTTGACATTTTATCGAACTCTTAAGATTTAAATCCATTCTTTAATCACACTACCTACCACAAACGTTAAAAAAATGCATTCAACACGTAAACACAAGTTTAGGGTTATGTTGATAAATGTCCAAACAGAAACAAGGCGTTTTTAATACAGTAACTTTACACAGACAGTGTAGACATTCGAATGTCTTCGCGGTTATTCGCTAAGACGGTCACGTGGTATATTTCCGCCATGATGTTGCCTTTTCCTTTATTATTTACATTGCTATAATAGAGTGTGAGTTAAAATCGTTTTTTTTTAAGTTTTTATCATTATTTTGTGCTGGTTTCTCCGGAATAGTTATTTTCAGAACTTGCTTATTGTAAATTAATTCAATTATGTAAGTATAAAATGGAAATATGAAAACTTTTGTATGATAAACTTTTACTTGATAACAACTAATGTTTTGAAATTGTGTTTAATAAAGCCCATTCAGATTATGGTGTACCTTCTGTATTTCGGTAAATATTTGTTTTTATCAGATTATTTCATACAACAAAGAACCACGGTTTAATTTAAAATAGTACTAACTGCATAAATGTATGTTTCAGAGTGTTAGAATGCCATGTCGTGCAGCAGTTGGTTGTTCCAATAGAGCAGAAAAGAGTTTTTTATGAAGCGGTTCAGTTTATGTTAGTATCCTTTATTTTTAAAGCCGAAAATATGGGTTTGAAAATTATTAGCATCACCTCAGATATGGGGTCGTCAAATCAAACCTTGTGGAAAACATGTGGTATTCTAGCAGGTCGTCATTCGAAAATTTCAAACTACATTTGCCATCCTTTTGTTGTCAACACTGGAAACATTTCAGTTGAACTATTTTAAGTTGGTAGTTAGGTTGGTAATAAAAAATAAAATAATAAAAATATAGAACATGTAAAGTTAAGTTAGTGTTAGTATTTTAAGTTTGTACAATGTTTTATAATAATAAATAAATCCAATAAACACAAGGTTATGGGTACAGCCGTTTAGTAAAGTTTAGTAAAGTAAAAAGAAATGGCGGACGAAGAAATAGCAAGCATACAAAAGCTGTCCGGAAGTGAAACGTTTCAATTATGGAATTTTCAGTTGAAGATATTTTTGAAAGCAGCGAATTTATTTTCGGTAGTGGATGGAACTACGAACTACAATGAAATACAAGACGACAAAGAGAGGATGGCATTTGATTTAAAAGACGCCAAAGCTCAGAAATTTATTACACTAACGATTGACAAAAAGTTGCTGATTCATATTGTAGACTGCACCAGAGCGAAAGAATAAACTAACAAATATTTTCATTAAGGACAACGAGAAACAGAAATTGTCTCTATGGCAAAAGTTTTATGATTTCAAGTTCGATAATAACATCGACATAATGAGCAATGTCAGTGAATTAAATTCGATCGTTCACAAATTAAAATCCCTGGAAGAAACCGTGAATGATAATATGGTGGTTTCTAAAATTCTAAACATATTGCCAAGTGAATATAGAATATTAATCACAGCCTGGGACTCTACAGAAATTAAAGAAAGAACGTTAAGAAATTTAATTTCAAGGTTAGTATCGGAAGAAGAAAAATTGAAAATGTGAATGATACAAACTCTAACTCTGTTGCATTTAAAGCTGAAAGAAGATCTGATAAAAATTGTTTCAAGTGTGGTGGAACGAATCATATTGCAAGGCAGTGTAGTAAATTAAAATTACACTGTGGAATTTGCAACAAAAATAATCATTCAGAAGAAAATTGTTGTTTTAGACAGCAGAATGTTTCAGTTCATAAGTTCTGCAACATATGCAAAAAGAATAACCATGACAAGATAATGTTTCTATAAAAATGAAAGGCGATGTTTTTCAAGCAGAAAACCAGTGTCCAAGAATGAAGTGGAAAGGTATAATCATGACAAATATAATAAGTTTCAAAGAAATGAGAATCAAGATGACGAAAGATTTGTTTTAATGCAGTAACACATGAAGAGTCAGACGAATTGAAGATTATAAGAGAAGAAAATATGTTGGAATTCATAATAGATTCAGGATGCACCGATCACATGGTAAAAGATAAGAAATATTTTAGTGAATATTTAGTATTGAAAAACCCAATTAAAATTTATGTAGCTAAGGTCAGAGTTCAATAGAGGCAGTCGGGGTAGGTAAAATTTAAGGTATAGGTAATTTCAATAATGAACAAGTATTTTGTAGCATAACAAATGTATTTCATGTACCAGAATTAAGTCGAAATTTATTATCTGTTAAGAGACTTGAAATGTATAATTTTAAAATTAACTTTCAGAATGGCAAAGTAAGTATTTGTAATGAGAATGGTAAATTGTGTGCTGTTTGTTATCGTGACATATTATATAAATTAACAATAAAAATACCAAAGCCAGAATGTTTAATAGCTGAAAAAGAAAATGAAAATGTGAAATTATGGCATAATAGGTTAGGACATGTTTGTAATTCTTATTTAAAAATAATAGCTAGAGAGGGTTATTTAGAAAATGTTCAGTTGAAAACAAAAGCCGATGAATTAATATTGTGCGAGGCATGTGTAAAAGGAAAAATGAGTAGAGAACCACATGGGATAGGAAAACGTAGTAAAAGAATATTAGAAATAATTCACTCAGATATTTGTGGGCCAGTCGATCCTATTTCATACAATGGTTATAGACACTTCATTACTTGTATTGATGATTTTTCAAATTTCACAATGGTTTATTTACTTAGAAATAAAAGTGAAGCTTTTGCATGTTTCAAAGAGTATTTCAACTTGACATATAATAAATTCAAAGGTGAGATAGGTACTTTACGTTGTGATAATGGCAGGGAATACATCACAAATGAGTTTACTAATTTTTGTAAAGCTAATGGAACTCAAATTAATTACACAGTACCATACAGTCCTCAACAAAATGGCAAAGCCGAAGGAATGAATAGAACATTAACTGAAAAAGCTAGGACAATGTATAGTTCAGCAGTACCAAAAGAATTTTGGAGTGAAGCAATTTAGACAGCGACTTATATTTTAAGCAGAACTCCCACAAGTAGTGTTACAGGAGGAGTAGTAGCTTCTGAAGTTTGGTATGGTCATAAACCTGATGTTAGTAATCTGAGAATTTTTGGTTGTGTAGCTTATTCTCATATCCCAGATCAGTTAAGAAAAAAACTCGATATGAAAGCGAAAAAATGTATCATGATGGGTTATGGTGACACAGGTTATAGACTATGGGACATAAATGAAACTAAAATAATATATGCACGAAATGTAAAGTTTAATGAACATCATTTTTGGTACAAAGAAGATTCATCAAAAGAGAAACTAAGAATAATAAATGACGATGATAATGAAAGTATAAATGAGTATGAGGGTGTAAATGATGATGTTGAATCTGAAAGTGAGATTGAAAATGTAGTAAATGATGATATAAATGAACATGTGTCTAGACAGAGAAAGAGAAATAATAAATTACCAAATCGATATCAAGATTTTGAAATATGAAAATGTAAACTTTCAACCATTAATATATATTTGATTTATTAAGTATTTGTATATTTGTTGATTGTTAAAATGTAGTAAACAATTTTGTCAAATTTGTTTGAATTTTTCAAATTTGACAAAATTGTTTACTACTTAACAATTTTTAACAAACATTACTACTGACGAAGATAACTGTAAGTGTTATCGAAACGTTTAGATTGTATAATTTAAAGTACACTATTAAAAAATCCCAAAAAAGATAAGTGTTTTATTAAGATTTTGAAATGTATTTAGCTTTCAATGCTATAAATTACGTTGAAGACATTCTGAACAATTTTAAAGAAATAGAACATAGAGTTGATTGCAGAAAATGGAAAGCTGCTATAGACAAGGAATTGAAGTCTATTGAAGAGAATGACACGTGGGAATTAATAAATATACCAGATAGCAAAGAAATTTTAGATTCCAAATGTGTGTTTGCTTATAAACCGTTTGAAAAAATTGAGAATGAAAGATATAAAGCAAGATTGGTAGTAAGAGGATTTGCACAAAAGAAAATATTTGATTATGGTGAAACATACTCACCTGTAGCTAAACTTGCAACAATTAAATTGCTGTTTGCAGTTGGAAATGAAATCGGATTTATTTTTGAACAAATGGATGTGAAGACCGCATTTTTAAATGGAAAAATTAATAGCGAAATTTATTTATATCCACCTGAAAGAAAAGATGTTGAGTTTGGAAAATATTTATAAACTGAAGAAAGCTTTATATGGTCTAAAAGAATCTGCAAAGTCATGGAATGAAGAATTTCACTCATATATTACTTGTGAAGGTTTTAAACAATCAGATAATGATTTTTGTTTATATATTAAGAAAGAAAATAAATTTATTTATCTTTTTCTTTATGTGGATGATGTAATCATAGCCAGTAAATGCTCTAAATTAATCGAAAATGTAAAAAGGAATCTCAAAGCTAAATTTGCAATGAAAGAAAAAGGCAAAGTTGAACAGTTCTTAGGATTTAGAATAACATATGACATAGAAAAAGGCATTTTGCAGCTAGATCAGGAAATATACATTCAAAAACTACTGAGAAAATTCAATATGGAAAACTGTAAAGGATCACTAAATCTAATTGAACCAAAATTGGAAATATCAGAAGTAAATGAGATAAGTAATGTGCCAATGAGAGAACTAGTTGGATGTTTAATATATTTGGCATGTTGTACAAGACCAGATATTTCATACGCAGTTAATTATTTCAGTGAATATCAGGACAAACCAACTCAAGAAATTTTTAATTACTTAAAAAGAGTACTTCGTTATTTAAAAATGACCTCAAGTTGCAGATTGATATACGAACGAGGAGGAGATTTTAAACTAAATGGTTTTTGTGATGCAGATTGGGGAAGCAATAAAGATAGAACATCAATTTCAGGATTTTGTTTCAAGTTTTCAAATAATTTAATATCTTGGATGGTAAAGAAACAACATTGTGTGGCACTTTCGACAGCAGAAGCTGAATTGATTAGTTTAACATATTATATTTGTGAAGGTATTTGGGTTAGAAAATTATTACTTGATTTTGATATAAATTGTGAAATTACATTGTTTGAGGATAATAAAGCATGCATTAAATTAATTAAAAATCCAGATAATAATGAACGAGTGAAACATGTGGACATTAAATTGAAATTTGTTCATGATAACATTGAAAATAATAATATTAAAATTGAATATATTGATACAAAGAATCAAATTGCTGATATATTTACTAAAGGATTGCCTGTAAAAAAGTTTCAGAAAATTATTGATGCATTAGATTTAAAAGCAAAATATTAAGTTTGTTATGTTAAGTTTAACGAAGTTGAGTGTAAAGATTATGAAGTATGATATTGTATTTACTAATAAGCAGTTAGTTGCAGTTTTCAGTGAGGAGGAGTGTTGTGAACACTGGGAACATTTCAGTTGAAATATTTTAAGTTGGTAGTTAGGTTGGTAATAAAATAATAAAAATATAGAACATGTAAAGTTAAGTTAGTGTTAGTATTTTAAGTTTGTACAATGTTTTATAATAATAAATAAATCCAATAAACAAAACCTTTTGATAGAGAACGAAAATTATATATTTTGGCTGATGTTCCACGCCTATTCAAAAATATAAAGAACATGTTCGTATCTAATGTAATTATAAATATAAAGAAGCATTGCAATTTTTAGAATATTTTATTGAAATTATAAATTCTTTGAAAGTTGGTACAAATGGAAATTGGGAACACTCCCAGACTGGAGCTCTTATTTCTACAAAGTCAATACTGGACATGGCACAACTGTTTTTAGAAGAAAAAAATTATAAATTTCTGCTCACTTCCAGATTGGATTGAAAATTTATTTAGTGTAGTACGCTCCAAACAAGTTGTGCCAACAGCAGTGCAATTTAAAAACAATTTGAAACTAATTTGTGTTGCTCAATATTTAAAAGATGTTTCTAAAAGTAGTTACGAAAAAGACGATAGAGAATTTTTATCTGATTTTTTAGGAGTAATTGATTCTAAGACTCGAAATGTATATCATACAGTGGTCTTACCTAAAAATATTACAAAAATGTCAATCAATTTAAGTACATGTGAACTAAATTCAATGTATAACATGTATGGGTATTAAATAACCAATATAAAAAGAACCACAAAGATATGTGATATCTGTATTAGTGCAGTCAGCTCAAAAAAATTAAGAAAATGTAAAATTGATATGGAAGCAGTATTTAGACAATTTTATGATATAGTTAAACCTCAAAATATAAATGCAAAGGATTTTTTGTTAATAACATGAACTTATTACCTGCAGAACATATACCTGTGTCATAATTTAAAATTTAAAATAATTTCAAGGTTTGTGACTTTTAGATTAAAAATTGCAGGAAAAAAGAAAATAAAAACTGCAATTGATAAGTTTGCAAGCAAATCCGCTTTTCTCACTCCTAATAAACAAATATTTAATTATTATGCATAACATAAAATGAAACAACTTGTTTTTATGGTTTTATATCGCTTTATACATAATTAAATTGTATGTTAAATATGTTTCTATAAATTAAAATATCTGTAAAATTTCTTGAAATATGTTTGTAACTGACAAATAAATATTCTGCGCAATATTTGCAAGTCCTGTATTTAATGGCTAATATGGGCACTTGCTATAAACTTTGACTTATAGACAGCTAAGCTTTGTTTAATTTTAAAATTAGGTACCTGAAACTACCAGGAAGGGAACAGAAATGTGAAGATTGTGTTTATTTTCTATCTACTTTTGGCTATTTGGAAGGAGGTTTCGTTAAATTTAGAATAACAGCATACATTGTATTTTTTTACATTTCGAACATGAGTATTGTTTAAAACCTAAGAAAATCCATATTTGATCTTAGTATTCCATATATCTCCATTCAAATTTGGCAACAAGATGGCGGACTCCCTCACATTGTCTATACTGTCTAGTATAAAGGTACTGTAGTTTTTAAATGCGGATGGTTGAACAACTGCTCGTCCATTTAGTTATACCACAAAATACAGATATTTATCTGTAATCTGTGGTTATACTGCTCGAGTAAAATATTGTTTGAGCAAAGCGCGCCTTATATTCTAAGCCTCAAACTCTAAGTTTTCGTTTCCTGTCTTTGTTGTTCGTTATCTCTCCGTTAGCGTCTTGTCGAATCCTAACCTAACTTTAGTAAACAGATTACTAGGTACCTAACTACCTACCAGTTCTTGTCCTAATAACTTGAAGATGGACAGATATGTGTTAATAATCGCCAATTCATGAGTTACAATGTTTTGTACTATTTAGGTTTGTGATCAAATTTAATAAAGATAAGCAGCCACCCTTTGATGCGAATAATAAGAAGCCTGAAGCTGAAGAAAAGAAAACAGACCTTCTACTAGTCAGTCCACTTGTGATGTAGATGTCGCAGATTTTGATTCGTCTGATTCTGGCAAAGAATCAAAAGAAAAAGGAAGCAAAAGAAGCTACAAACAAATATTTAAACCAGAAAATGAAGCTTTTTGTAAGTGGTTAATTAGGAATCCACAGTCAAAGGATTAAGCTTTATGTAAATTGTGTACTAAAACCATAAAAGGTGAAATTACACATATAAACCAACATGCTGAGTCAGAAACGTATAAAAAGAAAGTAATCGCTGCACAACAAACTCCAAGGGTAACTATGTTTAATAATAAAAACAAGGAAGAAAAAGGTTTAATGCTGCCAAATCGGGGGAGTTAAATATGATAGCCTTTAAAGTAGAACATAATTTGTCCCTATCAACTTTAGACTATTTACCCCACTTAATTAGATCAATATGTCCGGACTCAGATATTGCCAAGAAAATTAAGTGTTGTAGAAAGAAAGGTACCAGACTAAAATCTCCCACATCACATTCCTCATTAATTATTGATGAAAGGACAGATGTTTCTGTAAAGAAAAGTTTGGTATTAATTGCATGTTATTATGATGTGAAAAATGCCAAGGTAGCTGACAAATTTATGGGCTTAATTGCAATAAAGGATACATCCGCCCAAGGAATTTTTAATTCAATAATAAAATTTTGTAACTAACGCAAAATTAATATTGGTAACAATTGGTTCTTGTGCAGATAACGCGTCATTAATGATGGGAAGTTACAACGGGGTTAAGGCAAAATTACAAGAAATTAATCCAGATTTATACATATTAGGGTGTTCATGTCATTCCCTCCATTTGTGTTCGGCAGCTGCATGCAGTCTAATTCCTAATTCTGTAGAAGATTTGACAAAAGACATTTACTCTTATTTTGCTAATTCAAGTAAGAGATTAGAAACTTTGAAAGAATATCAAACATTTGATAATACTAAACGCAAACAAATATTGAAGCTTTCACCAACAAGATGGTTAAGTTTTGAAGGAGTAGTAAATCGCATTCTCGAACAGTGGTCTGCATTAAAATTATTTTTTACTAATGAACATGTAGTAGAAAATATCCTTAAAGCAAAACATATTTGTACGGCATTGAATAATGACGTATTCAAACTGCATTACTGCTTTTTACCCTTAAAAGTCTCTTTATTACTATCTTGACAGGTTTCATTAAACCTGGATATTTAAATGTTACAGAATTAGATAAAATTCAGTATCGTCCTGAACATTATTGAAAGTCGTCAGATATGTATTTAGGGGCAAAAGTGGAAGTTTTTGATAAATAATAATTTATCAAAAAGTGACGTGGAAAACTTTAGAACTTTTGTCTCAATTGTTATATCGAACTATGTAAACAAATCCAAAAAAGGTTTCAGTTTAATGATGAAGTTTTAAATTTTGTGAAAAATTTAGACCCGAAAATTATAACTAAACATTCAAATTCTATCATACTAACGTATTTACGATTTAAAAGTGTTTTAAAACATATTGATGTTGAATAGTTGAGTACAGAGTGGGGAAGTCTGAAATTCAATGAAATTTTAGTAAAAAATAATGACAAGCCATTGGAAGAATTTTGGACCTTAGTTTTTAACATGAAAAATTGTAGTGATGAATCTCTTTACCCAAATGTAACTGTTTTTATAAAAATGTTTTTTGCTCTACCCCATTCATCTGCAAGCGCAGAAAGTTTTTTCTCAAGTAACTAAAAACTAAAAATCGGAATAAACTAGATATAAAAACGTGTGATGCTTTAATCCATACTAAAGAATTAGTTGGCAATAAATTCTATAATTTTGTACCTTCGGAAAACTTACTGAAACACAATTTATGTCGTGATGTAACTGATATAACGGAAGAATATGAAACTACTTTTTAAGTTCTTGTTATACAATTGAGGGTGTGTAAATATACTTTTACTAGTATGTAAAAACATTTATTAATATATCGTTCCATCTAGTTTATTGTTTGTCTTAATAATCATTTTGATGTCTATTTGTCTATTCATTCCATTTTTATTATTCCCATATTCCCAGTTTGAATTTTCTGCCTTTTTTTAAAGATCTATTACAATCTATTACATTATTCTATTCTTGTGTTTTCGTGTTGCAACCCTCTACGTTAATAACTGCTAATTCATGCTTATACAGTTACAGCTAATATAGGGTTTCCATCTCCCCGGATTTGCCCGGACATGTTTGGGGTTTTAAGGTGTCCCGGGGACGTCCGTGCGGGTTTTGTTAAAATATCCGGGACAACGCCGACAATCACAGATTCAATAAAATAGCATAACGGTCAATAAATATGACATTTTAATCGTTACAATAGGCACATCTCTAGAAAGTATGTTTAGAGTCACCCATCTCTATGACCTTAAGTACCTCTAATTTTGCGATTTAACTCGGGGATTCCCGCTTATAACCGAGAGTTTTCATTTCATATTTAACTGGATGAGGCGTCACCTTGGAAGTACAGGTTATGTGCTTTTTGAGTGTGGTTCAGTGCTTCTTCATTTTGATCATATAACATAGTAGCTAATCTAATTCGTATTTATCTTATTCTTACAATTATAAGTATAATATAAGAATAAACTTCTTATGCTATAGTTTGTTGTACTTTAGTTTCAAATTGCTTTAATTATGCTATAGCTGTGCCAAAGCGAAAGTGTGTAGTGTCGGATCAAACGCCTAAAGCATTCCCTTCTTTTAAAAAAGGAAAATAAAACTCTGACGTAGTTTGTAATATATGCAGTGTAAACCTTAGCATTGCACACAAAGGCAGAAAAGACATTGAGGACCATATAGCCACATAAAAACAAAAAAGTCATGCAGGTAAGTTAAAAAAGGAGGTAACTGTTAGTAAATCATATTCAATTACAATAATTATTATTTGGCCACATCCAAGCTAGACGTCTTTGTTAGGACAACAAGTAAAGATACTGAAAAACTTGTTAAGCCAGCCGAAGCAACACTTGCTTACCACACAATAAAACATCATCAATCATTTCACTCCATGGATTGCACATCTAAGATTCATAAGAAAATGTATCAGGACCCGTCAATATTAAAATTGGTGACTTGCGGCCATACTAAAGTTGAAGCCATAGTAAATGGAGTGCTCGGACCATCAACAGTGAAAACCACCAGGAATCAGATAAGTGATATTTCATTTATCGGAATTTCTACAGATGCGAGTAACTATAATTCTATTAAGATGTTTCCTGTATTGATACAGTATTTTGATTTCAAAAAGGGGGGCATGCAGATGAAATTAGGTTATATATGTAGCTCAGACAATGAAACATCAGAAACTGTTACTGATCTCTTATACTCTGTACTTGAACAACAGGAGGTCACTCAAAAGTGCATTTCATTTTCTGGCGATAATTGTAATACCAACTTTGATGGAATTAAGAGAGCTGGCCAAAATAATATTTTTAATAGATTAAAATCCAAAGTAAATAAGAATTTAATCGGCATTGGATGTCCGGCTCATATCATAAATAATGCTGTTCAGACCAGTTGTGACGTTTTACCAATTGACATAGAGAGTATAGTTTTGAAGCTCTTTAATTATTTTAACATTTACACAGTTAGGGTTGCCAGGTTAAAACATGTTTGTGAATCTGTTGACGCTAATTATATGCAACTATGGTACCATTCAAAAACAAGGTGGCTATCTTTATTTCCAGCTATAGAAAGAATCCTCAAGATGTTTGAAGCTTTGAAGTCATATTTTCGGTCTCAGAATAACCCGCCCTTTATAATTGAATCCTTTTTTCAAAATATATTTTCTGAAGCATACTTGTATTTTCTACATTCTTTGATGTCGGTATTCCACCAAAATATAGAACGTATTGAACGCGCTGATAATTCAGTTATTGAGGTACTGGCCATTCTTGAAAATGTAATTGAAAACTTGAATAACAGATTAAATAGTAAGTTTATCCCACTACAAGTACGAGACATGCTAAAAAAGGCCTCAGAGGAAGGTTTTGAAAAAGAACGTGTTTATTCAGAAAAAATATATTTTGTACGTATGAAAAAGCTATAAGCTATATAGAAAATTGGATAAAACCTCTTGAGCAATTTAAATGCTTCAAGTGGATCAACTTGAAAAACGTGGAGGCAAATGAATGGGAGATCGACATCCCACCATGCGTAAATTATCTTTTGGAAAAGGGTATAAGAATAGACGATTCAAAATTCTTTGATCAATATCCTTTGTTAAAAAAAATTAGTTTTTCTGAAGAACAGCAGAATTTTCCAGCCCATAAAAAGTGGTTTACTTATTTTCAAAATTGTGTATCTACTGAAGTATTTTCAGAACTCTTAAAATTGTGTGAGTTTTTCTTTTCCATTACTGCGCACAACGCAAATGTTGAGCATATATTTTCATTGGTTGCCGGTCAGTGGACAAAAGAACGCAATAGGCTAACTCTAGATTCGATCAAAGGTATTATAATGACAATATTTAATTATGATATGACCTGCAGTGAATTTTATGACTTTATTTTAACTCTCGAAAATGTGTCTATCCTAAACGAAATTCAGAAATCTGAAAAATATCAAGTAAGGGAATAATTTTCAAATTTTCCAAAATTTTGATAATGAATATTTTACCTGAGGTTTGTTTTGTTCGTAGAGATTTGTTTTGTTCCTATGTATTGTTTTTTTTTTATGTTAAACATTTATTCACAAAATAAAAATATACAAACATATTTGTATTAGGAATCCTATATTTTGTTTCCTCTTAGCTTTAAGTGTTTAATTTAAGTTTAGACTGTATTATTGCTTAAAATATGTACTTTTATATATTTTACTTAAAATTTACAGTGTTTTTATTTACTTCACATATTTTTTCGTACAAGTCCGGGTTTTGTCCGGGTTTCAGAGCTCAAATGTCCTGGATTGCAAAAAACCCATATGGAAACCTTAAGCTAATATAGTGAGTTGATTTAACCTAACCTAATTGTAATGTTTGCATTTATATCAATTAATTTACAGATTTGAAATTGTGTAAAATGATTTTTTATTCAAATTGTAAATATCGTGTATATATGGACTTGGCTTTCGTTTAAGTATAAGGACCTTTCTTAAGATTACGGAAATGGATGCACCAAGGTACGTGTCTACAGGTTTTTTTATAATAATTTAACCTATTTGAATTGACCAAGTGAATGTGGATTGAGTAGCTACTATCCCAGTGGGGTACTATGTCATTATCATTGGAAAGATGATACATCTTACCCGTGTGGAAATAACATTTCTCCAACTTGTCGTGTTGAAGATTTGAATGAATATTCCAGTGAAAAAATATTGAATTTACGTGATGCTATAGGTATAGCCGAAGGTATAGCTATAAGCAATACGTTTACGGAAGTAGAGGGTGTTAAGCTGCTCAATTCTAGAGATGCGAATGAAACTGTTGATAGTAGTTCGTTTTTAAGAAACTGGGCATTAACTAACAACATCACTCATACAGCTTTGTCTGAACTGCTTTCTTGGATGACAACAAACCCAGATTTATCGAGTTTGCTTACAGATGCTCGTACTCTGCTAAAAACCCTTGTGTCATACACATCACTCACTTCACTAACGTAAAGTTTTACTATTTAGGTATGAAAAAAACATTAAGAAAACTGGCTGATCGATGCCAATTATGGGGAGGTACAATGAAATTAATCTTTAATATCGATGATTTACCAATACATAAGAGTACTAATGGATCCTTTTGGCCTATTTTATGCCAAGTTGCTACTTGCAAAAAGGAACATCCATTTCCGATAGCAATTTTTGTGGAATGTCAAAACCACCATTGGATCCTTTTTTTGACCAGTTTGTAACCGAATTAAAGAGTTATTTATAGGAAGGGCTTAGTTGTTATAATAGTCAATTAAGTTTGGAGATCAAAGCATTTTGTTGCAATATGCAGCCTGGAGCATACATTCGAAATGTAAAAGGCCACAATGCATATATATAACTAGTGTGACAAACGTTGTGTGCAAGGAATATATTTAAATAAAAGAATAGTATTTACAGATTTACATGCACTTACAAGAACTGATGAAAGCTTTGAATTGCAGATACAAAAATAATAATGGGGAAACACCCTTATCTAAAATTCATATAGGATTAATATCAAGCTTTCCAGTTGATTACATGCATCGTGTATGTTTAGGTGTAATGAGAAAGTTACTGTTTACATGGCGTGATGGTGGTCGGTTATATGGGTTAACTGTGGACAAGATCTTGTTAGAAAAAAAAATTCTATATGCAAGAATTGGGCATCAGAGTTTAACAGGTCACTGGTAGACTTGGAGCGCTGGAAAGCAACAGAATAACGACAATTTGTATTGTATCTTTGTCCTATACTCCTAATAGACTTTGATAGCAATACGCCACAGAAATTTTACAACTATTTGTGCAACATGCTATTCGCATATATGGGAGTGAATTTTGCATGTACAATGTACATACAATTAGTCATCTGGCAGAATATGCAAAGCATTTTGATTCACTTGACGGAGTGAGCTGTTTTCCGTTAGAGAATTATCTTGGAATGTTGAAGGAAATGGTGCGAAAACCTAATATGCCATTAGAGCAGATTGTTGAACGTTTACCTGAGGCCCGTAATTATCAAACAACTATTGGTGCAGTTAATATTAGTCTCGCAGGCATTATTAATGACATTGGTGATGAAATAAGGTGTTCCTTTCCTGGAATTTATTATTAACACCAACATTATAAAAATGGTGACTTTTGTACAACATTTAAACTGTACGAGTATGATAGGGGTGGAACTCGGTGTAATAAAATCATTCACAGATTACCCTACCAATTCTGCCATGCTACACACTTATGAAGTTTCTAAAAATAATTGAAATGAATGTGCTGTCTACCCTCTAAAAGATATTTTGCCTAAAGTGTTGTTGCTTCCATATGGAGACCATTGCGTTTTTTTTCCTTTATTACACATTAAAAGATAATTATATAGGTTGGTAAATTCAATCCTGATTGAACTTGGTCAATGTTTTTAGGTGAGTAACACCATTAATTTCAATTAATAATAATTCTATTTCTAGCATATACTTTATTATGGAGTTCCCAGAAGAAGTTGGTGAAAGTGGTCTGATGTCCATGGCCGTAATATCAAGCAATTGGACAATTATAGAGGACAATGTTAGGTACTGCATGTGGCCATATTATCTTAAGACAGATAAGTTGAGGGCGAAAGCAGTGGTTAATCATATGGATTTGGATTTCACCAAGTGTGCGAAATGTGAAATAATTGTAAAATATAAAACATGTGAGTTACTGCTTGGGGGGCTCGAAGGAAAAGATATGATTCCTAAATTGTTTTAGTAAATAATAGAACCTAATGTAAATTTTTATGTTTTAGCTATTTACAATGTAGCAGTAAGTAAATTAAAACGTTTGGAGGACACATCAAGTGTATCTCAAAGCGAAACAGAAAATGGCCCAAGGAAACGGCACAGAAAAAGAAACTTTATTATTGAATTCAGATTGTGACCAAGTCTCAGAACAGTCGAGCTCGGAACAAACAGATGACGATGCACCAGTTACCCAATATTAAGACGGACCACTCCTGTTCTACAAAAAAATGTGGATGTACAAGCATCAGCAGGATCTTGTAGCAGTAGTTCAAGGAGCTTCAAATCATTGTCAGTTTCCACTCCAATGGTACGGAGGCGCCCAATTAGTCATGCACCAACTGTTTCGGATACACCTTCTTCATGTAAATCTACATATGCTAATTCATCAGTATGCCTCAATTGCCAACAAAATAGTGGAATGTAAAAGAGAATGTTAAGTATATGACAAATCCATGTGTGCATGGTTTTCAGGCTTAATTCAAGAACTTTTAATAAAAGTTGAAAAATGGACCAGAATCTAAAATATTTGGTTACCATGTTTCTAAAGCGAATGGGCGCTGATGTTACAATAATGAATGATGGCAACAAAGATTTGGAATTACCGATTAAAACTATAGGAATAGAATGGTACATCTTTTGTATTAATGTGTGCATATTTATTGAAAAAAAATTATTTCAGTGTCAATTTTTACAAACTGTTGCTGGGAAAGACATTCAGGATGCAACACGAAGGGTTCTTTCTCGCATAATGTCAACAACTTGGCAATGCTATATAACTGGTCAGGCCGAAATGACAAAACATCGTTTTCTACTCTAAAAAATATACTGAAGTTACTAATAGGTAAGCTTTTAGTAGAATTGTCAATAATTTATTATACCTAATACTTTTGTTTGTGTTTAGTCGCAGTTCGTAAAAACGGCATTTAGCAAAAATGCAACGTAGCAAGAAATTGAATCCGTTGTAAAGGTCTGGTTGCGAAATGCTTCTGACCGAGATGGTGGGCGGTGAAGAAGAAAAAAATACTACTGTGGCAAATAAGAATAATGAATAGTTTAATTAATTACTTATTTTCCGTTCTTTTTGCACATTTATTTGTGTATTTGAGTTTTAAATTTTGAAAATTAACTTTTTTTAAAGTTTTTTTATTTTACATTACTTTAAAAGTGCACAGTATTCATATTAACTTCGCCGGTATAGGCTACATTACCATCATAGATCTGCTGCCATAAATGCAGCCTAAAACATATGTTTCGAGTGCTGGTTAGATACTGGCACGACGATGGTAATGTGTACTGGGCCAACTAACGGTGGGCGCAATACGTGATTACTGGGCCATTAGCGCATACTGTGCCAGCACTTGTTTTACTGGCATGCCACCATAAAAAATGCACTGGCCCAGAACCACCGTGTTTGTTGGGCCTGAAGGTGTGGTTGGGCAGTCCTACAACACTAAGTTTACTAGAGGAAAGAGCCATATAGCTTACGCTTTAGAAATCGCAGCTTCTTTTGATGTGTCTTTTACAGATAAATTATTGCAAGGTTTCGTTAAGTAATATTTGAACAAAAAAGGGGTTGTCGCGCAGTAAAAGAAATTGTGACAACATTAAAAGATACCGAAAAGAATATTCAGAATATTTTGATCATTTGGAATATTCAATCTAAGGTCTTCCGAGTGAAAATATTATAAACTACGATAAGAGAAATCTTACGGATGACCTGGGAAAAGAAAACGTTAGCGTCTGTCGCAGTAACATGCATCTACCTACAGTAATAATCTTTTCAAAACGTCCGTGATGTTTACACTTGGTTTTTGGCATTCCCTATTCTTTTTATGTAGGACTATTCAAAATTAGATATTTATATCTAGATGTCCAGATGGCACACTTTATAACGGATCAGATGCTGAGAGGTGATTTTGTCATCTTTGAAGGGTGGTTTACATAGCTTGCTCATCCATATTTGAAAAGAAAGAAGGAAAAAAGGTCATCTTAGGTGACAAATTGGAAACTCATTTTAGCTTCAATGCATTAAAATGTGCGAAAAAAATAATACAATATAGTATTAATTTTTTTTATCTAAAAACAGCGTCCATCTCTATAAACCTCTGTATGCTCTTTGTCCGGTAAGGATATGGAGAAAGATCTAAACATAATGGAAAACTGTTAGTCGACAATGAACCAAAGATGCAGAGCAATATTTTGGCTGGTTTTAGAGCGACGGGAAAATCACATATTAATAAACAATTTTGAATCAAGTTATACCTCTCCAAGATCAGTATTGCGCTCCAGCGAGAACTTCAGTATCCGCTTCTGGTCTTAGGATTCCAATCCGCCACAGTTCCCTAGCACATGAAGAGCAACATGAAGATCTAGAAACCTTAAACGATAACGATATTAATGCATATGAAGCAGACGCAGTCAAGCAAGCACACTGTTAAATAAAAACCGCGGTCAGTACTGTATATGACGTTAGTGTTACTGAGCGACACAAGAGTTGGTTGGGCCTTTTGAATGCCTACAAACTTACCCCCCTCTCCACTCGCAAACAAAATGCGAATTGCACTTTGCTAAGCGATTTGTTCAGTATTTACATTTGAAACTTATAGCTATTGTACTTTTTTGTTATTAGTTGGTAAACTACTAAATTTGGTTGAATCATGGAAAACACTTCATATCTTGCATTAAAGGTTACCCTGAGGCGCAGTTTTTATCGCTATGGTAGTGGAAGTTGCATCCGACCCTAGTAATCTATCTGTTCAATTCGTAAATTACGTCAAATTACTAAAGAAAAGCTGTTATTTTAATGTTAAAAATGTTGCTTATCCTTGTTTATTTTGTGTACGTGGCTTTTTTCCATAAAAATAAAATATCAACCATACACTGAAAAGTCGCTTTGATTCGAGTAATGAATGGCGGTTGTTTTTTTCGAATCTTTACTATCTCCTTAGAACTGTTAATTAAAGTGGATCTAAACAGAGTTTACTTTTGGCGTTAGGTGAAGGTAGAGATACCTACCTTAAAGAGATAGCATTGGATAGATGAGTCCATATCCAGAGGAAGATGATTTTCAGCTGGGTATAAAACCGCTACATCATCAGTAGAATTAAGTGCTTTTCTTGAAAAGACGAGCAGCATTCATAAGCTCTCTTGATTTGGTTACATTTGTGAAAGCATCTATCCTGTTGAAGACGCTCATCAGATCATCTTTGAAAAATGAATTCTTCATAACTTTAAGGTTTATTTACTGTAGACTGTCATATCTTAGGAGAATGAAGTGTTAACGTCATGTCTGTGAAGTCTTTGTTCAATATCCAAATCACCTTCAGATACTTTAATATTGTTTTCATTGATTTGCACCAACTGATCTTCACATAACCTTTATTGAAGATAGGTGTTATCCTGTTGTAAACCATTTGTAAAAATCTTTTTGTCAGTTTTATATCGGACAATTTGATGAAATAAGATTGTCCTAGTCAAATTTTTTTAATGTATTGGTTGTCAAATGTAGCCAGCAAAAGCTGTTTCGGTTTTTGACGTATCGGCTTGATGATATACGATGTTTACACAATGTTGTTTCACAAAAGTAAACTTATGCCATATCACTTTTGCTGAGTTTTTAAAGTGCTCCACTACCCATAAATGTGCAGGGCAGCGGGACACGGTTTTCGATTCCAACTAGAAAGATTTTAAACGAATCTTGACAGATCCGATGATACCTTCTGCTGCTCGCTTACTTGGTTTACTTTGTCCTAGAACTTATTACTTCATATTACGTTACCTTTTGAAATCGTCCTATCAGAAACTGGTTACCTACAACATACTTATTAACAGAACAATCTATTTGTGAAAAAAACTCCTGCTGACATTGGATTGGATAAGTCTCCTGACAGAATGGTACGAAGGCTTTATGAAAAGTACTAACGCAAAGGTGAAAGTATGAGCTCTCAAAGATTAAGAGGTACGAACAATTGGATCTCCTTTATAAAGCAGAAAAATCACGTCTTTAGATAGATATTTAGTCTATAATACTTACAAAACTCATGATCACAAAGGTGTGAAATTGGTGGCTCCTAAAGGATACAAGCGGGGTTTCGAAAACGTTGCCGGTTCCAGTAAGAGGAATACCACTGTCCTGGTTTAGGGAAACTCTGATGGGACAAATTGTCTCCTTTTATCACCTTCAGAGGAAAGTAGATTTGACAAAACAGGATTACGGAAAATAATTTTACAGGTGCCGTCGACACCCCACAAAAGAAAGGCTGGATGGATAGTGAAATTGTTTATAAGAGGTTTACTGACATTTCCTTGTCGTTCGTTAAGCCACTTGAAGAAAGGAGAGGCAGAAAAAAGTAATTATCGCATAGGATGGTACAGGTATACATATCAGTTATGTTCTATGTAAGAAAGCCATGATAATGGGGTTGTTCTATTAAATCTATGTCTACAATTGTATACATACTCTCGATAAATGCGTTTTTAACCCAATTAGAACTCGGTGGAATAATGAAGTGATAAAATGTAATAGAGATTTTCCTTAAAAGGTATTACTTGCCAAATTCATTTTCAAATAAAAATTAAAATGTTAGAGGTTCATCAGAAAAAATGAAACTGTTCAATGTAATACGGAAACATGAAAGTCATATGCAGCAACAGCAACATCTTCAAAAGCTGTACGCATACTAAAGGCTCGAAAGAACGCCGGTGCAAACCAAAAAATGGACTAGAATCCTCCTCAAAATCATAGAAAAAAACGGCAAAAGGCCTACAATATGTGGGACATCTGAATTTGATGTGGACATTATTAATTAAAGAGCGAGTTCGGCTGTGAAGAGGAAGACTCTGGCAAAGAAAAGAATCCTACTGTTAAAGAGAGCTGTTCTCAGAATAATGACACTAATCTTGAAAATGAGGATGAAAACTGTACAGACAACTTACTCTAGGAAAGAACTGAAACCTGTTGAAGTAAATCAATTGTCCATTCATACTTGTGCAGTTTATGTACAGCAGTTGCATACAGTAAAAACATTTGGTTCGAATTTCTGAAATATAGTGTAATAATCAGTTGAAAGTTATGTAAAGAGTCAGAATCCTTTACAAAAAAAATTTTAATTAATTATTTGTTAATTATACAATTTTAGTTAAATTGCAGGAATCCCAAATAATGAATCTTTATCCCTTCGACGTTATTCCGAAAATTTTGCTACGTCAGAGCCCCTTCCAGTCTCAGAATTAGCATCACCACCAGAAGCCGTTCCCGCCTTCCACGGACTTTAATAAAACTGCGAGACGCGCTACAGACGTTCTCATTCCGGGCTCATTCCCGCATTCAATAGCCTGGGTTTCTTCGAAGACCCAGCTCGTTTTCATAGCCATTCTCCGTTTAGTTAACTTAACTCCGTTCGCGTGAAATTAACTTCAGTCCACCTGGGCCGACTGCTACTTAAATCTGTGCTCACCTGCATGTAAGTTTTATTACACAACTTACACATACATTCGTGGATGGCTCAACGCCGGGTGTTATTCCCGACGTCGTTTTTCGTCTTTCAGACTGCCTGTCTAAGTTTTACCGACCCTAGGGTATCGATTAAGAAGTGCAACGGACCGCAGCCCAGAATCTGTTAATCGGTACTCAGCACATATTTTACACAAATACGCCGCCCCAGACTACCTAAATAATGTGCAGGGAGTCCATGAGTTGAAAGTAACAAGCCGTCCACAATTAAACCTTTATTTCGATCACTCCGCTCCGTAAACTGCGATAACATTCGCAAACGTTACGTAAAACGAGTGAGTATTGAACTTCTATCTCACTTAACGTAATTACCCGTTTAAAATTAGTTTTTCAAAAGTTGATTTATCTGAAGTCCTGAAACCGCATTCGATCCTGCTCGCCCATCGCGAGATAACAATTTTACTTCGTATCGGAAGTTCTGAACCTGTATCCATCCTAAATCGCACGTCGTGATAACCTAGATCGAAGGGAATAATCCTTTCATTATTCACACCAGCTCCCCCGTCGCGAGAGAATCTAGAGGATAAAATAAATCCTGTATTAAACCATTCGTTAAATAACGACGCATATAAAACGTTCAGCTATCCTGCCCGCTCGTGTATTAAACAGGTCCGTAAACTGAAAGTTCCTGAAGGTTTAAATACCTTACACCGCCCCTGAGTTAAAGAAATTTACCGGTTGCCCCATCGCTACTACGGCAGGCCTGAACGGTGTATCCAAGCTGTGGACGAATTACTCGTTCCTGCCCATATATTCAGTAGGAGAACATTTAGCATTCAATTTCCCGTGTGTAAATAAGTCCAACTAATTACGAAATATAACCAGGAAATATTTTAATTGCCGTAATTAACGTTAAACATTAATTAGGAAGACCCCTGTAAATATTAGTTAGATATGTTAAATTTCCTTTCATAAAAATCAGATGTAAAAGTTGCATTTATATGATACGAATACGATTTCTATTATAAAAATAGTTATAAAGAATTGTAGAAATACAAGTTTTTTATGTCCCTTTAAATTTATCGACTTTCTGTGTCACCTAGAAGCAGGTATATTAAAACCATTCACCTCTTTCTTATCACTTTGAAAATATTATCCCAACTCGAAATCAGGAGAATCAGGGCAAAACAACAAAAATCTGTACATGTCACCTTCACCACCAAAAGATCTACTTGCGCACCAATTTACCTCAATGAACAACCTATTCCTCAACATACTAAAGCTAAATACCTAGGCATCACTTTAGACAGAATATTAATATGGAGACTCGACAGAGAAACAAAAAAGAAGCAACTAAACATCAAATTATAGAAAAATAATAGAAAATAATGTGCTCGTGTATAAAGCAATATTAAAGCCAATAAGTAGTTATGGAGTGCAGTTCTGGGGATCTGCAGCTAACACTAATATAGATATACTAGGAAGATTCCAATCTAAGTGAGCGCGTAACCTTCTCGAAGAATCAAATCAGACGCGGAGACTTTAACGTTTCAAACCGTCGGACATACCAAATAGGCTTTAGTAGCAGTAATCAAATAGACTGACAATGGAGACTAAAATAAGTCTTATTTGAGATGTAATTTGTAGAGGCATGATGAATCATTGGATGACCTGCCTACATGCAGTGTTGTGCAGATACTGGTTTTTTAATATCTAGATACAAATAACTTATAAAATATTTATCTAGATGCATCTGCAGATATATTTTTTCTACAGTATCTAAATATAGATGCAGATATTTTTTTTTTAAATCTAGATACAGTTCAGATATTTTTCAACTCGATCAAAAATGAACTTGCAGAAAAATTTACAGCCGAAGTAGGAAGTACACACACCATGGTTTAGAAATCAATCGACATAAAAATATGAAATAATTAACATCAGAAAAAGATTTATTGTAAATTTATTTAAATACAATACAAGACTATGTATATTTTTGACTTATTATTTGTCCACGGACCAGAAAAAATAAACACCTGCCTTCAAAAACATCTACTCATGTCGTCCAATCAACGCAGCAAACAAATCAGCAAATGTCAAAGAAAACTTAGCAAATCGGCGGTTTTTGAAATTATATCAATACAAAAATTCAATTTCAAATATAGTTGGACAAAAATGAACTGAAAAATAACAAATCAATTTGAAAATGCAATACTAATTATGTATTGTATTATTTGTATTAGATAAAAAATGGCGGTTTTTCTTTAACATCAAATGCATTTCTAACGTTTCATCAGACATCCGATTGCGTCTCGGTGTTAATATTAAACCTCCAGTACTAAAAAGACGTTCCACAGGTGCTGAAGAAGGAATTATAGTATTATATTTTCTAAATATGGACAGTATATTGCCATAGCGTAAAAGACTTGTTAAATCATTTGATTTATCATGTAGGTACTGAAGAACTTCGACTTCTATAGTAGTACCAGGTTGATGTTCCTGATGACCACTTGTGCTTGGACTTTGGAGAATGTTAAAAAACTCATCTTCAGAAATGGGTGAGTCATCGTTATCGGAATGTTTCTGATACCAATAAAGTTTTTATATGATCAGAGTAATGTTTTATGTCTTCTGGGAAAGCCATTTCAGTTTAAATTTTGGAAGAGTAACAGACGCAATGAAAAATGGTTTTGATGCACTGCTACTAAAAATTTAAAATATCATGAAATCGATTTTCCAAAGCATCCAACAACGCATTTTCAAAGGTCCACAGTAATCTAAATGCTTTAAAGAATTTAAATAATGTTTAATTTGTACAAGAGAAGGCAGCACATACCCCAAAAAACATTGCTTTTCGCCTTGAAGAATATCGATAGCCTGAGCGAGGCTTTTCATAACCGCCATAAATTCTTCTAAAAATTGCAATTCATTATTTTTTAATTTTGGTAACTTCAATTTCTTAAAAACGTCCGACAAGAATTGTTTCAGAGACAGAATTTTAAGAATAGCATCGTAAAAAGAATTCCAGCGAGTTGGACACGGTACAAGTAGTTTACATTTGCAAATGGCCTCAACTTCGTCTGAAGCCTTAGTCGACCGATGGCAAATGTTCCATAATGCAGTTAACTTGGCTACTGCCGAATTATAAACTTTTTTGCAGTGCATGGTTTCTAAAGCCTTTTCAATATCTTTAGTCGCAATTAAATTCAATGTGTGACTTAATGTGGCGGAAGCAATATATCTTCATCTTCGTCACTTTCATCATTATGTAAATTTGGTATATATTCGATTACTATGTTATCATTTTCACTGTACAAAAATTCAAGTTCTCGAACTGAAATGTTTTCTGGAGTATGATAGATTTTAAATGATTTGGCGAAGTTTGAAGCATTGTCCGTTACAGTGCCCACAATTTTTCCATTTGAAGACAAATTGTACATATTGTGAATACTAAATAAAGCTTTTCCAATTTCTTTATATGTATGAGAGAATTTTAGGCGCTTACAGGCTAATACTGCAGATTTTCTGTTTAAATTGTTATCGAGATAATGGCATGTAACACCTAAATAACTTTTATTATTTGCAGACCACACATCTGCAGTGGAACATACATGATCCACAGCACTTAATTCTTTTTTTATATTACTGACGATAGTATCTCTTCGACTATTTAATTTTTTTCATAATTGTTCTCCTAGATGGAGGGTTTATACCCCCTGATAAGCCAATTACCAACATTTTAAAAGATTCCTTATCCATTGTATGCACCGGCAACATTTCAGCTTCTAAATAATTAAGTATAAGTTGGTTGACTTCATCTTGAGACCGTTTGCTTTGAATCTGACAGCGCTGAAATGGCGTTAAAGAACCGACTGATTTTTCAGACGAACCTCCATTTTGATCTTCACTTTCCAACGGGCGTTTTTGTGCTTTTTGATTTACCAGTTTGTTTGCATTTAACTTTTTCAATGATTCTGCCGATTCTGGATGCTTTCTCTAAAAAAAGTTGTTTGTTAAATTGTGAAAAAAAGAGCAAAATTTTTGCAAGCCCTGAAGTCTGACATACGTTTTATTTTCATTAACGCTTAAGCCACAGTTATAGATTGAACGCTCGACGTTGCAGTAAACCACACGCAGAAATAGCGATGATTATGCATTGTACATTGACGTTTAATTTGGGTAACTGTAATTTGACGTGAACTACAACGTTTTCAATCTATAACTGGGGCTTTATACTTTATGGCGATGACAACGAGTCATACACTCATATGTGAGCTCTGATAATTATTATTTTATCAGTGGCAATTGATGCAGTGAACATAGAAAATAATGACGAGCTTACCCTCAAATGAGCATAAAAATTGCCAGTCGCAATTCTACTTCCACTTATAAGTTTTTTATTCGGACAAAATTGGCATTGTGCTTGAATTTGTTGTCGCTGATCAAAGGGATTACCATACTGTTCCTCTTCGGAAGTTTTAATTTTAAAGAATGATTCATTCAATACTAAGGGCACTCGCACTGAATCCATTTCTGATTATGACACTAAAAGAACCTAGCGATTCCTGTTGCAGAACAGTAAATTTAAGATTAAAATAAAAGACATGCTAAACCACTAAAAATACCTTACTAGTTATTACCCTAATCACTAATCAGCATTGCTAATCAGTGACAGTAATCATACTGCATACAGGCATACAGCATACATAACGAATTAACGATACGCAAACATACCTAAGCATAAAGGATAACGGTACAAAGAAATAGAAATGCAAACTTGGCGCGAAATAGGCGTAAAAATAATTGCTTTATTTGAGGTTAGGGTTGTTTGGCTGTGTCTCGTGTCTCCATTGCAATCTCAGTGATCGATTAGTACATGTATTCAAGTTTTTGTACTGATGGCTTAAATTCGCTAATTGGCTAATGGCTTTGGCTATGAAAGCACAAAAGTATCTTAGTATCTCAGATACTCAGATGCTGTAAAAAATATAACTAGATATAGATATAGATAAATATTTTTTAAAATATCTAGATATATATTTAGATACACAAGAAATATCTAGCTACAGTATCTAGATACTTGTATCTAGATAAGCCACAACACTGCCTACATGTTATGTTTATTGTTTTTGTTATTAATAATCAACGTTACCTCATTTACTTATTGTCCCTGGACAGATTGTAAATTGTTTTGGAGTTAAATAAAAAAATAATAATAATAACGCTATAAAACCAGCTGATCTGTCCTATGTACCAGATAGGAACGGACTTGAAATATCCTTGTATTTTTCATTTAACTTTCTTTTTGTTTTATTTGGAGTATATATATATATATATATATATATATATATATATATATATATATATATATATATATATATATATATATTGTTGTTTTAATTACTCACTTGTAAAAGTATAAAATGTAGTTAGTTTAAGTGTGCAATATTTAGCTATTAACTGATACTGGAAAATATATGCACAAAACCCTTTTAGCTTCATTAATCGGTGTGGAAAAAAAGTAGTAACAAGCGATCGGGCCTATTTAACGCCCCCCGTTAACCTCCGATCTGACCTAGAACCGCGGTAAATAAATTAAAAATTAATGTAAGCCAATATATGTATATATATATATATATATATATATATATATATATATATATATATATTTGAGTAAGACATTTTTTCTTGGAAAGTTGTATAAATAAACGCACGAATTAATTCAACGTTTCGGGAACGTCCTTTGTTCCCTTTGTCAATAATTTATTTTGACAATTACAGAAACTGAAATAAGTTAACTATTTTTTTTAAATAGTTACCTCATTTCAATTTCTGTAATTGTCAAAATAAGGTAACTATTTTTTTTAAATAGTAAACATAAATTAGATACATTTCAACTATACCCGACTAGAAGAGATGACTCCTCTGAAATTAGCAATCTATTTCCAGCCGTTTCCAGCAATAGATTTTGCATATTAGGGTGCATATTTAATCAGAAGCTGGCAATAACTTCCAGCAATAAATATACAAATTAGTTAAGACACCTATTTTAAACGATCTTCTTTTTGATATTTAACCCCTAACAATAAGGAGTGTATATTTACGCGTGTATGCATAATATCCGTTAATATAGTACCCCCACCGCCACATTTCAAAATAAGTTACAGTGTATAATTAAGTGCTAATTTATTGCAAATTAATTATCGCTTTTTCAACTTTTTTGCTTTTTACTTTTAACAGCAATTCGATTTTAATGGTGGGGTGCTCAGTTAACATTAAGCCAGCATCCCCACTTACACAAAAATATGTTCCTGAGCCGGATAGCTAATAAACAAACACACTATAATTATTTGCTAATTAATTGTTTGCTAACTAATTGTTTGATTTTTACTAAAACACAAAAGGCCTAATATTAACGATTTATTAACTGTGCTATAACTATAATTTCCCAACTATAAATACACACTATGGTGTAAAGTTACCCATGTGAAGTTAGCAACAAATTTTTAGCATTAGATTTAGCATATTCGGGTGCATTTTCACCACTAAATATGCAAATTATTACTGATCAATTTTAAACAGTTTTCGTTTCGATATTTAACCCCTACACAATAAAGGGTGATTTAAGACAATAATATTTTGTAGGTACATATTTTTGTATTTCCAGAAAAATCTAACTTAGTTGTACGTATGAGTGTACGCTAGGGTTAGTATGAACTAAAATTGGGACTAAATAACGCTTATTTGGGAGAAATTGTGTAAATATTTATTTATTTAATCGCAAGCTTTCAGACAGAAACTCTGTCCTTCGTTAGGCGTAATATCAAAGTGACAAATATTGATAAGGTAACATTAAAATGACAAGTGTTAATAAGGTAACCAGGGAATTAAAATTAAATCACTCTTGTAAACTGTATAACTTTCAGTTCTTGAGAATAGACAACCAAGTATCGGACAGTTTATATTCATTATCCCTGTTCAAATTCTTAGAATTACAATAGCTTTTCGAATCATCCTTAAATACCAATTCCTGTAATTAGCCAGAATTCTTGTATTTTCAAATTTTATATTGTGCAGAGTGTTTAAGGCATGTTGAGCAATTGCTGATTTAGTAGAAGGAACTAAACGTACGTGTACTGCTTTTATTAGGCACTTTTATATTATGCTTTTGTAATATTTTACCAATTTTATTCGTTGAGTTTCCAAGGAAAGATGAAATGGCAAATTTATTTGAAATTGTAGATTTATCATCCGTAGGCGTCGTTTGTCTTTGCTGTAATACCTTTTTAATTTGTTGTGTGTTGAAACCTTTCTAAGATGGTTTAATAAATGTTGTTTATCTAGTTGATAGTGTGATGAAACATTAATATGATCTGTATGAGTTGGCTTACAATATAGGGAATCTGATAGACTTCTATCTGGGTTTCCTTCAATAAGAACATCAAAGAATGGAAGGCAACCATCTTTTTCTTATTGTATTATAAATTTAATGTTTGTGTGTTGATTTTTAAAGTTTAAATGGTTTAGGAATACTATTAATTCTTCTTCTTCAAAAGGCCAGATAGCTAAAATATTAATATCTCGTAAACGTAAACATCAACACCTAAGAACCTATGTATACATTGTTAATTTATAAAAACGTCCAAATGTTACATACTTAGATCATATACAGCTTGAGCCAAAAAGGACGGAGTCAAGTTGAATTTCGCGCCACGTAATTTGATAGTTTTGGATTTCTTCAATTGGTAACCATGTAAAAATGTTTGTTGATATCTACAATTCATTGGCGGCACGTTCCTTACGAATTTTGTAAAGTATCTTTATTCATTCTGTTTTATCTGCTTAAATAGATTCATCAAGAACTGTTCTTTTCAGAACAAACAGCTTTGTTGTGTTTTCAATAAGGTAAGAGTAAACATAAAATTGAGGTTACGATGTGTAATTTTTGTATTTTATTTACTATAGAAAATGCCATTATCGCAGGAGCAAAAGGCTGTTATTTTAAAAGCTCATTATCGAAGTGGTACGCGTAACGAAGATGAAAGCTGGACCTATTCGCTGCAGTCATGCCGGCAACAATTTGAAGATGCATTTCCCGATGTTCATATACCATACAAAACATTTGTTAAAGAGAAGCATAGAATTGTTTCATATTGTGATGCTCATAATTCTATCTATAAGAAGAAGTCAACTGGCCGACCACAAGTGTTAAGTGAAGAAACTGTAAATGATTTACAACAACGAATAGAACGAGGTCTTACTAAATCGTTGAGAAAATTAAGTGCACAATCAGGTGAGTTCCTTACACTTCTAAATTTTAGTTTCTTATTACTAAAAACAAATTACAATAATTATTAATGCCCACAAATTGAGTTTTTATGTTAATATTTATGTTCTTTAAATCTATGTTTGTTTAACAGCTTAATCGATTTTTTTTGCAGGTGTGGTTTATTCTACTTGTCGCAGAGCATTGAAAGTGAATTTGCATATGTACCCTTACAAAGTGACAGCTGTACAACAATTGTTGCCTGCTGATCATGGTCAACATTTACAATACTGTGAATGGTTCCACAATAATCTGAACAACGATGATGTTCTCAATTTGACATTTATGTCAGATGAGGCATGGTTTCACTTGTCTGGTTACATAAACAATCAAAATTTTCTGAGTTGGGCAGCTGACAATCCACACAATTTTGTTGAACACAATCTTCACCCATTGAAAATAGGAGTCTGGATTGCACTGTCAAGATGTAGGATAATTGGACCATATTTTTTTAATGATACTATAAATTCTGAATGTTATCGAACACACATATTGCAACCATTCATAGAAGAGTTGCATGATGATGAAATCAGAAATGGGTATTTTCAGCAGGACAATGCACCGCCACATGTTGTTAATACAAGCAGTTTTTTTACAACAATTTTTTGATGAGAGACTAATCAGCAGAGGAATTTGGCCAGCACGGTCGCCTGATTTGATGCCTTTAGATTTCTTTTTATTTGGACATTTGAAAAATAAAGTGTTTCAAAACCGTTTACATACTTTAGAAGAATCACAAGAAGCAATTATTAGAGAAGTTCAAAACATCGATGGAAACGCTTTGGTAGCTTTATTTGAAAATAACAAAAGACAAGTAAATTTGTGTATAGCCAATGATGCCCGTCATTTTGAACATTTACTGTAGTTTTTTGTCTAAATTTATGCATACTATAAACATTATTATAAGTTTTTGTTATGAACGAATTAGTTCAAAGGTAAATATGTAAACATGTTTGAATAGGAATTTAGCTACACTATATTTTTTTTATTTAACAGTCACATTTGACTTTGTATCTAATCCTAATTTATTTTTGTACATCTGAATTAGACAATACAATAGAGGCCCTGTTTGAGTGAAAAAATACACAATTTTTTTGGGTTAACTTACATAAAAACGAAATATTTTAAAAAAATGGAATTTCGTTTTATGAAATAAAGTTTAATTAGAATATTGAAATATGTACTTCGTAACCCCTATAAGTGCTATGCCCATGTATAAACTAAAGGAAATGACGCAGTCCTACCAACTGTGCAAAATTTCAAATTTGCGGGAAATTCAAATTGACTCTATTCTTTTTGGCTCATGCTGTATACTGTGGAGTATATATGATGTAAGGTTATACAGCTATCGATATCTTACGTTCAGCTCCACGCACAGTTCACTCCTAGGACTGTTAAATTGTTTGGCAAATTTTATTTATATACATATGGTTTAACTGCTTTAGAAAAGTTGCAGTTTTTTTTAAAAGTAAAATAGATATTCAACGAATAATGTCTCGCTTTAGGTATTTTTTACATAACGGTTTAATTTTTTTCTGTCTTCACTATATACTTTGGTATATTTCTATTGAAAGCTTTTGTATATTTCTGTTCGAATGTGGTGAAACAATACATTAAAAAACTATACCGATTTTGTTCAATAAAATAACCTAAAAAATATTGCGGTTTCAAAAATTTTAGTTGTTTCAATTAAAGACTTAAGTAACATATAATTCTACTGCATGTAATCGTGTATGTTAGTTATTAGTATTATCTTCAGTCTCAATTATTGGTGCACTTACATACAGTTATAATCATAACGTATTGCATTTACACATCCCAACCAGTTTCATTGTTTTAATTGTTAAAAAAATTGTAAGATATCTATCATTATAATATTTTGTGACGTTTTCTTTTTCTGAGCAATTATTATTAATATGCAAAAAATTCATTTATTTAATCGGTATTCTGAATATCCGCTAGTGTTTTTGTTAATAATAAATGTAATAAAACGAAATAGGGAGAATTTATCTATCCAACTCCATTTAGATAGCAATTAAAAGAGAAAAGTTTGCACTACATTTTCGAAATAATTATTATCATTTGCGTTTTTAAATAATAAATGTAATTAGAGACAATACTGCACGAATCACCAAAATCTCATTAGATAAATATTTGCACTTGCTTTGGTAGAGATGTCTAATCCACCTAAATAATAATAATAAAGGATATGCCTAACTATACAATTTGTAGAAATGTTACGCCGTCGATGATGGAAATAATAATACGTATATATTGAAAATTGTTGCTTTCAACTGCTCCATAGTAAGTTCAACGCAAAACATTACAGCGTCGGTACGTTTTGCGTTTGCTCCGTCGCAGGCGCAACAACGTGAAGATGTTCACATACAGAAAGCAACGTGCGTTTTTTTTCAAGACTACGTAAAAGTTTGATTGCGATTTTAACCTTAACAGTGGGAGACATGCCAAAATTTTGATAGAAGTCTTAGAAGTAGTTGATAGAAGTTTTATCCAAAGTAATTTCGTTTATTAGGTGATGGCCGTCCTTATACATCGGCCTTCGAGAGAAAATGGGTCTTACACAAAATCTGTGCTTACGTTTTTTATTTCTATTTTTATAACGAAGGTAAAGATAATTTAACATTAATAATTCGTTTTCATTATTCATTTTAGTAGTGTACGAATCAATTAAACTAGAAAATAAATTGCGCGGTTTTCTATGATTTAGGATATGTATGAATTTAAAATCAAAGGAACTACTCTAATATATTATTATAAATTTTTGTTATGAACGAATAAGTTCAAAGGTTCAAGTCCCAATCGATGTAAATTTTGTCTTTATGTATGTAGAACATATAATAATAATAATTTTTAATTACTCTAATATACTTTATTCTTTCTAAATACTTGCGTTTTTTTTTTCTTTTTGTCCGCCGCAAACATTTTAAATTAACCAAAACCAAAACGCTATAATGGAAATCCAGCTTTATTCTGCAAATCTGCGATTAGTCATCAACTGGCAACGCTGCGTTATTATAACGCATGTACATAATACAGCCTTTTTTTAATAGAAGTACTACATATACAAATCCAATAGTAGCAATATAATCATAAATAATGTGGCAAAACTGTACCCGCCGTACATGGATTACTTTTACTGTCATAAAATGAAATCAAAACGACATTTTATGCAAAAATGTACTAACACATCACGTTTCCATATATCCTAATATTAATTAAAAATAAATGTTTTAAATATTAAACATGCAACTTGCCAGCAATTGTTTCACTAAAGCGCCTTCTATAATTAATTACAGTTTCATGTCAGTTTGTGTTAACCTGTCGTCAGAATAATAGTTATTTAATTCTACATATATTTAATTGGGTTTTAACTAACATTAATAGCAAATTAAAGCTATGGAAGAGATTACTTTACCCAATCGCAAATATATTTATAGAAAAATTTCCCATAATCTTGAAAGGATGGATAAACGCAGCTACACTGTACAAGAATTGGAAAAATCAGTGTTTCCTTTTATAAAAAAATTATTGTACAGCCGAGATTATCGAGTAGAGGGTATAAAAGCTTTGAGTAAAGTAATTTATTCCATACCATTTGGAGTTATACACCTGAATTTTAAAACATGGCTTATTCCTTGTACCTCCTTTCTTCAGAGAGCAACTGGTCAACAATTAAAGGTTATTGGTAAGTTTTAAATTGTAAAATAACAGCAGTTAATATGATTGTTTTAGTTAAAATACTTAAAGTATGTTATAAATTAAAAACTTTTAATGCTTTTTTCCTCAAATATTTACCCCGAGTGGTAGAAGCTTGCTTATCAGTAGATTATAACGATAATTCCTTAATACACTGCCAAGTTGATTGCCTGAGAACAATTACGTTCATGTACTCTAAAGCATTGAAAGGTTACCAAAAGAGAATTGAGGAGTTCGCGTGCTCTTTTATATCAACCGGTCATTCAAAAATGATTGTAACTTATGCAGGCTATATTTACTACAATCTTCATCAAGTATGTATAATTTTGAGATATTTATTATTGTGTACATACTTATATCATAGGTTCGTACTAAACCCATACATTCTGTGCAATTTCTCAAGATATGTGCTTCGGTACATAAAGCATATGACGGTCTATTTTATAAGCTTGATCTGAACATACCTAATTCTGGCGACATTAAACCTTTTAACGACAAATATTTCAATTTTGTTAATAATCGTAATATTAGAGGAACTGATCATTACAAAACATACTTACAGATAAGAAATCTTTTAGCTTTTTTGCGCAGTCCATTGGAGTAAGTGTCACATTCAAATTTAACTTCATTTGATAAATATGTATTTCCATTAAAGGCAATCCTCAAACGATGTAGATATATCAATGGTAATGGATATAATTGAAAGAGGTTTATGGGCAGGCATGTATGATTTTGATGACCCAATTAAAGATGATACGGAGTTTTGCGATTTATTAAAAAATCTTGAAATTGATCTCTTGAAATTATTTTATTTTGCAGTTAAACAGTAAGTATGTATTCACCACAAACATTTAAAAATTGTTTTATATAGTTTTAGGCAACCGTTAAATCACATGCATTATAGAGTACTAACACTTATTGTGAGGGCTCAAGAAGTAGGACAAAAGAAGATTTATCAACAATCCCTGTAATAAACTTAAAACAAAAAAACGTTGATTGACTTTATTGTACTATTTCAGTATTTATAAACACAATTTGTACATGGTGATTTCTACAATTTCGACTTGGTTTCGTAGAAAAAACTTTAAGCTTACTGACGATGTAATTGCAATATGTAGAAAAATGCTTATGTATATGCTCAATGAATTATATCCCATAAAGGCATTGTTGGTAAGTAAATAAAACCGTATAGTGTTTCCAAGTACGGGATCAGCTGACGCCACAAACTCCGCCCAAGCAGCTGATGCGGGTCAGCCTTTGTTAGTGTTTATGTGGAGTATTGAGGAAAATTCATGTTTATTTAATAAAAATATCGTTTTTGAAAGTATGTTCTGTTGAATGGAGTTAAGACTGTGTGAATTAAACAATTGTGTGGTGAAGTTTCATTTTTGTATTCGGCTTAGACCACAATTAATTATAAATATTGTACGTCGTTTCTTACCAAGAAACAGCTAAAGCTTTATTAAATAATCAATTTTAAACAAAAAAGTACAAAT
Organism: Vesta saturnalis; assembly: GCA_036346205.1. Lineage (NCBI taxonomy): Eukaryota > Metazoa > Arthropoda > Insecta > Coleoptera > Lampyridae > Vesta > Vesta saturnalis. Next base: position 427,711 of record JARFJB010000288.1, on the reverse strand, counting down.
CTATGATTTAGCACACAAGGTCTATGTACCTACGTCTACTGATCATTCATGAATTACTTTTTTGTATTAAACTGTACATAAACAAAAACTATAAGTACACTATACATGTATACAAGTTGTTACACTAATGACCTCATCTTTATTACTAATTTAATAATGGTAATTTAGGTTAACTCGCAATCAAATGTTTTAAGAAACGTTACTCAGACTAAACCTACATTTTTCTCAGTACACATGTGAAATTATATCCAAGTGCTTTATTTGTAATCAGATTTTATCTAAAAAAGGAAGTATTTGTCACTTTCTCAAGAGGACGAGTTTATTACGGTAATAAAAGTGAAAAACATTAATGAATTCTTAATTCAATAAATTAAGAGAAGATCAACCCTGAACTGGTTTAAGTTACTTTCAATGACAGCATAATAAACTTGATGTGCTATATAACATAGCACAAAATCTTGTCATATTTTAACCTTGCATTTCACCCATTCCACAGAAAATTGTTCACAGAATGTCACCGACGACAAGCAAGCTCATCATAATAAAAGATTTTTGAAATTACAAAGAATAATTTTATCGCTTTGTCCCTTGGAATATTTTTTTTGCCAAACCGTTCATTTAAACGCATACAAAACATTGCCCCCGATCAGCTGTTTTTTGACATTTAACGTGCACTTCTGATGTTACAAGGAAAATCTCAATTACATCACATTGAAAATGTAGTGTATAACATTTACAAAATAAGTATGCTTTTAATTATCACTATACCTAATGTGGTTTTCTCAGGCTAAAGGAGGCTTGATATGTTATTTTTTTATAAGTTAATAAGTTATTTTTTTTACTTACTGTATAAATATATTATTGCAAATAATAAGTATATATTTATAAATTTTAGATAAAAAGATAAATTTTTTTACGAAAAAGTTGCTTGGGTCAAATATATCCCTGCAATAAAAGAATGTGGGAAAAGTTCGTCTCAGTCGTAATAAAACAAGGTATACTTGGAAAATAACATTTATTTTCATTTCATACATACATACTGCAGGGATATATATAACCCATGTTATAATCCACAACACGGACTTATCAAATTCCAATGTATTTCAAAGCGTTGTTTCAATTTCCGTGTTCTTCAATATAATCTTGGGACAAATATGTCAACGTAGTGTCGGAAGGGTTAAGCTCAACCATCGTAAATGGTACATTAAGCAATTATTTGCGTGAGTTCGACAAAGTCGTTAAATTTTTAAAACCTGGAATGTCTGTCTAGTTACTCTTTTCCGCGTTGAAACTTCTCTTTAAACGATTTTTTACTATTATTCGGCGGTCGTCCAGAGCTCCATCGTCATACCAACTTCGAAACGGTATAAAATAACTTTTAATGAAGGCCTATGCGAGTAAAGGACTTCTGATTTATTTTTGTGGACTATTTTTTGCTTTTTTTGTTCATACCAGTTTTGAGCATTTTCCACCGTAATTATAATTCAAAGGGATTTTGTTTGCTATCTTAATTTTGCGTTGCATTGATTAAGCGCTAGTAGTTGCGTACTGTCCTTTTGGCGTTTGTAAAATATAACAATATCCCTTATGTAGATTTACAAATTGTCCCACCATGTTAGCAAATTGCAGTCGTTATTCCATCTTTTAATTTAATGGCACAGAAATGTGTTAATTGTGTCCACAAAATTGAAGTTATCCAGTAGAAATGCATCAAATTTCCGATTCGGCTCTCGGAACGAATTCTTTTTACATCTTTCACTAAAGGCATCGATAACTGCCAGGTGGTCCGATAAAGAGGGCTTGTGGTAGACATCATTCAAGTTTTACAGCAATTTTTGCGAATTGTATACCGTATACAAGTTGGAAACGTTCAGAGGAAATAAACGTAAACCCCTCTTTGCTATGAAATGGTACTAGAAATCTTCTAGAGAAAAAGTACTTATTACTGTTTGGAGTATCTTAGCAGCCTGTCTCTCCACAAAGACGATCTATGGCACAGTTTAAGGTGTCGTTAAATCACCAGCTGTTATGATTGCCTCTTTGTTCACACTGTATATGACCAAGAACAGATTATTTAATATATACAGAGCAATGCGTAGGTCGTGTGGTAATTAAATATTCCATAGAATTCCAATTCATGGTGTTAATACTATTACTATTATCAGGATCAATGCTATAAAAATGCGTTGGCGAAAGCTATAGACATGCAAATACCCATCTATCCCTATACCACCACCAATAAACGACATAGGCGACAGTAGTTTCAGATTGTTTCTTTAATTTTTGTTTTATTATAAAATGAGGCATACATAGAGATGCGTTTGATAACACAATTTTTATCGCGGACAGGATTAACTTTTTGGGAGACACGAAAATCTGATTAATGTTCACACCCCCTTTATTTTCAATGAACTCTTGGACCAACTCCTTTGTCGTACAATACATATAAATTTTACTGTTACTCATTCGCGACGTAGAAAGAATGTTTTTTGAACGTATGATTTTGCCCGTTGCAATTATCTTCAATGGCAGTAGAAATAACGGCCTGGTTTTTCTTAGGAAATGCCGATAGAAAACAAACATCTCAAACACTTAAAAATCGATTGTTGTTAAATTTCATTCACGTGTTTATGATCTAAATGTCTGGACCTCAGTGATTTTGGCAGTGGTGGATCTGCGGGGTAAGGGGTGAGTGGGGTAAATGTGGTTTTCTTTCGGCTGCGAGAACTCAAAAAATTTAAAAGCGATTGTATTCAAACTTAACATAAGTATTTAGCACCTATATTCCTAAATCCCAGCTTTTGGTGGTGTTAGATCTGCGAGGTAAGGAGTAACACAGCTTATGCGATTTTTATCCACAATAACTAAAAAAATGAATAAGTAAAAAAAGTAAAGATTCATTCAATTCAAATTGAACACATGTGTTTAACACATAAACGTGTAGATCGCTGTGATTTTTAGTGGTGATCGTGTTGCGGGGTAAGGAGTACGAAAATAAAACGCGTAAAACGCACCAATCCTTACGGAAGTATGCAATTTGTTAATTTGCAATACGCAATAATTTGGTTTAACAAATGATGAATTATTTTTTAGATTATATCTCATAATATGTATAAATTAAAAAGAATGATTTTGCCTTAATTGCTATTAAATTCTAATCATTTACAAGACGTTTAACAGATGCTTTTACTAGCTCAATTGGTTTATGGCCTTGTCTAAATGTTATTGCTTTTAGGCGCATATAGAAATTGATTTGAAGCTAATAAGGGGTAACCTTTGTTAATTCAATAAACATTTGTATTTAAAAAAATTACACTTATAAAGAACGTGTTACGTCCTGTAAAGTAAATACAGGATTTTGTATTATACAAAGATTTATTTAGTAAATTTCTTTGATATATCTTCATACAGAACAAGAATACAACTGAAATATTCTAGCTTAAGTAATTTTAATATACATCCCTTTCTCCTTTTCAGTTACTCGATTTGTGTTGAATTGACTAAAATTATTGAAGGTGGGAAAGTGTTTGAGTCTGCCTACTCCAAGTTTACTTTGTGATCTCACAATCGCTGAAATACAGAAAATATTATTGTAAGTTGTGACTGCCAAAAAGTATATGTGTGATCGGAGGAAATTTAAACAGTACATGTTTTAATCTTAATACTTATTACCTTTTGCCATATTAGTAAATCTGGCATACTTCAACATTCACAACTAGCGACTTCATGACTGATTATGTTGTTAGTGCCATCAAAACCTGCGTCATAGTTTAAAATGTATCCCAACAGATTATCAACGTCCCTGTCCTACCAGGCAACAGAACAAACATATAGGATCCGTAAATTTAGATTTCCTTTTCGCCAGAGTAACCGATGCTTATCTTTTATGATCAGTTTGTAACTTACTTAATATTAAATATTAGTTATGTGCATGGTGATTCCTTTTCCACTAAGGAAACTAATACATTTGTAAGCTTGGTTTTCCAGCCAGGAATTTATCAAAGACAAAAAATGTGTTATGCAAGTAGAGACAGAATCCAGCATATGGTTATCAACATCTACGCGCACGCAGGACAAAACTCATATTTCTTACTAACCGTTTCCTTCAAACCATATCATTACAACAAGCAGATCAAACCCTATGCTTCCTTCAATAGCTACTACTTGTACAGTACCAATGAGTACCATACCAATTGCGTATAAAATAATTCATTTTTATGAATAGCCTTGCGTTGCATTAGTAACACTTTGGAAACATTGGACATAGTGGAATCCGTCGGTCAGTGTTAAAGGTGTTAAACCCATAGTTTGGAATATTTGACTTTTTCTTCAACTATATCTAATAATGTGTACTTATAGCATTGAAAATAACCAATCTTCCATTACTTCTTTCGAATTTTCTAGCCATTATTAAAGGTTCAAAAATTCGTTAGATTATTTTGAAAAATCGTTTGTTAGGTACTTGTGCAATGTTTTTGCTTTGTTTATACAAGTCTTGATTTTTCGACTACATTAATTTATACGTAGACATAAGGTAATGACGTACATGTGTACGCACTTAGTGAACTTTCTTGTGTATTTCTTCTATTAAACTGAAAACAACAAAATTATTGAAACCAATGAAAGCATGCATTCATTTTGCAATAATTTATTAATACTTAAGGCTATTTAGTGCTATTACAATTAAAACAAAAATAGTTTCTAAAATTTGTACAATTGCGTATTTTTGTATGGCATGGTTACAAAAGTGCGCAGTAGTAATTATAAGAGTATGCGATATTAGATTAACACAGTTCGAATGTGAAATTTCCTGCTTCATAGGAAGTAAATTTCTCATGCCGCCACTTATTACACTTAAAACACTGTATCCAATCCTCAGATGGCAGATTTGTATACAATGCATCACAAGATGGACATAATAATATTCTTCGGGCTTTGATGGCTTCTGCTTGCCGTTTTTTTCTATGTCGTTTCTATTTATTTTTGAGGTAGATGCCTTAACTGTTTTTCTTTGCTTGGTGTTTTTAGCTGCAGCCTTTGCCGATTTCTCTGAACCAATTTTTCTTTTAACCTTTTTTGTCAATTCGGATTGCTTTGTTTCCAATTCATCCTTTAACGGTGCGGTTGTTAATATCTCTGATTTGTGACTTCGACGTTTTCTGATTTGCTCCGTTTGGCTACATTTTGGATATGGTCGTAGATCTTCTCGTTTTACAGGAGCTTTATCTTGCTTCGGTGGAGTGGTTTGGTTAATATAATAAGAAACTGGAATGTTTTCATGATTGCTTTCTTTGTCTTCGGTAGTGGAAGATCCAGGTATCATGCCGTTTTCGATATCCAAATATATTTTAAAATTATTCAGATTATCTGTCTCTGGAGAATTAGTGTTTTTTAAAATTGAAGTCACTATTTGTTCTGCATATTCAGGATTTACAGGCAATCCTGTGGAAGCATTAAAATCAATTTCAGAGACTTCAGTCTCTTCAGCTATCGGATGTAATTCCATAGGAATATCAGCAGTTTCAGCAACTTCTGTAGCTTCAGGATCTTCTTCACATGCCTTATAAGGTTTGTCTGTTACAAGTGAAGGAGCAAAATCTTCTTCACTAAAATCCTTTAACCTTTACAATATGCGTTTTAAATAAACCGGCAGCTTGCTTTTGAGTAATAGCTTTACCAGGATTGGTACCTAACCAATTGTCAGTTGCTTGGCTGTATGCAGTTCTTAGTGGGCCAAAATATCCTTGATCCAATAGCTACATTTTATGACTGGCATGCGGAGGCAACGATAAAAGATGAATGGAACTCTCACGGCAGTATTTGATAACTAATAAAACAGGAGCATCTTTAGAAGTTTTAACATGTTTTTGGAAATGTTTTATCTATTCAGAATTTATAAAGCCTGATTCAGAAATAAGTGGTACAGTTTCTGAAGGCGCCTCTGTATACAGCTCTTCTTTCATTCTTTTACGAGGAAAAATTAATGCTGGAGGAACACATACCCCACCAGCACTCATGCAGCACACTGTAGTAACCGGTTGACCTCTTTCGCCGCTAGCAACTTTACCCGCTAGCAACTTTCCCCACGAATTTTCTAACTTTTTGTGTAAACACTTTGGGCAGCTTGTTGGGCATTGTAGATATGACCGTATCGTCCATGTTGTATATAAAATTACTTGCGAAATTATATTTTTGGTACATACCTCGCAATTTTTTAAAAAACAAATCAACCTGGGATCTGCTGAAACCTATCATTCTGCCAAGTGAACACTTCTCTGGTTGACGTAATGTAATTTCTTGTCTTTGACCGAAACAACGTATCGTAGTTTTGCCAGCAACCTTTTTTTCAGCATTAAAATTATGCTGTCCACCGTTAGCTTTGGAGAATTCAAAAGCAACACTGGTTAAGTCTTTCATGGTTAATCCTTAAAATCGGCAATCCATTTCTTGCACATACTTTGCTAATTGATTTTCCTTCTGTTCACTAAAAATACATTTGTATCGTCCAACTCATACTGGAACAGTGCAAATTTTTAGTCTTTCGTATAATATTGGTTATGGAATATTCAGTTCTCAAGAAATACTTCGTTTACTCTGGCTGTTACTAATTTTATCCCTTACCTCCGCCATAAGCTGTTCAGTAAATACAAACTTCCTATCGCTTCTTCTTTTATAAGAACTCATTTTTTTTATTGCCTGGAAGTAACAAAGTTGTTTTATTATAGGTACCTAGGTCCTACTCAATGAGGAAAAAGGAATTATTACATTTCTATGAATATAGTTTACAAGAGTACGCGCGTTCTCTTGTACACTTGGCTTGAATTAAGAAAAATAGGTTATGTTACTTAATACAACATAAACACTTAAAATAATGAGTTTTATTACTTACCTAATACTTTATGTTCCAAAATGAAGCACTGAAAAGCTTCCTAGTACGGCAAATAACATAATGATGACTTAAATTATACTGGCCCTAACATACATTAGCAATGCACAAAAACAAGTTTTGCTTGCTGCAACGACTATATGCGCCATACTTCAAAATGCATTTATCCGTGTTACAGGCATATGTTTTAGGATTTCTCACATGCATTCATAGATGTCGATATGTTGTATAATTTGTAAAATGCAATGCGTACTCTTATACGCTGCGTACTCTTATGTGCCTTTACCCTATTACTTATTTGGATTTAGTTCGTACACATGATCAAACGGAAAAGTAATAGATAATATATCTAATCATTTTCTCGCCTTTGTTGTAACCCAGACGTACCCTATCATGAAACGTGTAATTTGAACTTGTTCGCATTAATGCAAATTCAAGAGACAAAACAATAGCTAAAGGATGCATCTTAGTTTGACTGATAAGATGCTATTATTAATTGCTTAAATTGATGTCACTGAGAATGATGCTACTCCGGCTAATGTTAGGCTTACTCCAATTAATAGCTTAAATCTGCCTTACTGGCCGTGATTAAATAATCAGAGTTGATTTACAAATCTGATCTAGAACTCGCAAAATTCTAACCTGATTAAACAAGCAGTGATCGTCTAGGGGGCAAATAACCTACGTTGTGTAATGTGCATGAGATAGGGTCGGATAAGGTTAATTTGTTACATAAGGTGGCAAGGTAATTAAATGAAACAAAACTACAATTGAGATGAACGAGTTGCGCTTCCTGGTGATTCGCTCGTCATCCTATTTACATCGGGAAAAAAAGAATCACCAAGAAAACTCCCTTTATTCCAATAATAATCACACAAAGAAAAAAACAAAGATCAGATAACACAAGTAAATCGCAATCAAAGGATTAAATAGGTATCAACACTACTCTATCGGTATTAAAGGCGTACAAAATCTATAACATTGCCTAAAACGAAGTTTAGTCACAAATAAACATAAACTCAGGTATACAAATGGTATTCAAATTAAAGCAAAATGAACAAGTAATAAATAACAAACAGGGGATCCCTTTTGGAACCAATCCCTGTCTGCTTTTAGGTAAATAATTACATATAAAGCATTATACAGGATGTGGGACAACCGGACATAAACAGAACACAAAAAAAAACAAAGGACATCATTAAATCAAGTTAAGAGGGCGTACCTTACAAAATTTAAATATCACCAAAATAAAATGCAAAGCAATTTCAATAACTACACATAAAGGCAATAAACATAAACAGTGTGATCGTATCCACTATAAGATCGTCAATCAATCATAAAAAAAAGGGAAGAGGGTTATCCCGACCATCTGGCCCTTTTGTTTAACCAATCATGGCGGTTTTAACACCCAAATACATTAAGCACTCTAGTAATACATATTACAAATTCAACCTACATGAAAAAATAACAACAGAAAATTAAAGAGGTTACAGATTATTTAAGTAGATAAAAATGAAAAAGGGCAAGTACGTTACACATACAAATTTGTGGATACGAGCACAACAAATGATACACATGGACATTAACAATAAATGATATAATTGCGTACACAGAAAAACCATTCGTGGCCAAACACAATAAATACGCAGTTGAGACAAAGTATAACATCTGAAACAAAGCCCTGCAAAACACCGATTCACCTACATGATTAGTAGGTATTATTACAAATGCAAGATAATAAAACGGGCGATCCCTTCTCTCAATTTTTCTTAGGCATGAAACAAAACACAAAAATATAGACATATAGGCATATAACGGTAACAAGAGAGACGTTTGGATAGATATATAGATAACTAGATCATTAGGATCAGCTATGATTTTATACCTATGATCGTTTGTGTTTTTATCACTATAAATACAGGTTAGAATTATCAATACACAAGATAGAACACGTAAAAAAAAGGAGAGCGAGCTTCTCTGTGCCTGCATAATTTCAATGAAAACAACAGCTTTGCAAGTCAGTGTTTCAGTTTGGTTTTAACAATTTAAATGAGTAGGTAGAATGACCTTTTCTGTGTAATTTCACAAACCGTAAAATCTTTTCTTTTACTTACATTATCAATGTAGGTTATCCTTTTAAGCTTTCACCAGCACAAATGTTTAAATACTCGGATTTATCGATTAACACAAAAGAAAAGACGATTTTACATTGATCAACACAACACAACAGTTTCACAAGGTAACTCTTACAAAAAAAAGATCTAATTTACACAAAATCGATGTCAAATCTTAATAACGCACGCTTTGAAAATTCAAATGCAACTCCCCTATTCTGAGCACAACAACCGTTTTTATTCTCTCACCCCCTATTTTCCATATCAACTAACAAAAGCAATAAAAATATTTCGTGTGAACGCTTTTGCCTTTAATTATGAAAAGAAACATTATTTCTAATTAACATGTGCAATCAACCGTAGAAATCCTGTATTTAAAATATCACATTTCAACCCATGAACAACTTATGCTTTGACCGCGGTGTAATTTTTTGTATAATACTGACATTTTTATTTTCAAAACGCACTTATAAACATCTTTAGCAATTTGTCTTGGCCTTTCGATAAATGCAGTTTAGCCTGCACCTGCAACTTAAAAACATCTGGTAGCGGGCCACCCTCAGTTAAAATCCTACAAAAATATGTCTTACAAAAAAAAAGAAATACAAACCATTCGCAAATAACAATTATTATATAATAACTTTTAGTAATTATCTTTTGCTATCGCGACAACAATTTTAATCGGAATATTTTCAATGTATTCATCAAATTTTCGTAGTGTGCTACCTACACCTTTAAAGGTAACAGTTTGTAAGTGCATGTTCTATAGGACGTTTGATGTAAATACTGAGATAATTCTCCCTTTGTATTATGTCACAAAGTGTTTATTACATAAATTCCATTTACTACTACTACCACTAATTCTACTTATATTTTTGAAATATTACGTGTTTGTTGTTACAGAAAACCAAGAAATACGACGGATGGTTTGTATTAGATCATTTCTTGCCAGATACCGAAGGTTTGGTTAAAAATTCGTCAAATGTTTCCGATTTTCCTATACCGTAAGTTAAATATTTTTTTGAGTTATATGTTTTTATAATGTTTGTTTAGAAATTTTTTTGTAACGACTAGCGATCTCAAATTTCAAACGAATATTTATATGGACATTTTTATTGCCATACGTGATATGATTCACATTATCAATACGTCCATGACTCCATATCAGCTAAAAGTAAGTTTTGTTAAGCATGTATTTAATATAATATAAATGATATTTTAGTTATTATTGAAAGTTTTTGTTGTAAACATATATGCTGTCCAACATGGAATATGGTATAGTCCATTTCATAAGAAAACCGTATTAATTTCTTTATATGACACATTCGCATTATTGTTCCGAATGCATTTTTTTAAATCAGAGAAGTATTATATTCTGGCAAAGAAACTACTGATGGAGTGCAAACAAGATACTTTACCACCGTTGCTTCGTGAAACTATTAAGAGTTGCTTGCAGAAAATTCAGCGTAATATTGTATACCCAATACCGTAAGTTTAGATGGTAGTAAAACTTTGAACTATTAAAATAAATCTACAACGATTATTATTTGTTCTTTAATAATCTAATTTCTGGATGATGTCTCGACTGCTTTTTACTTTTCCTTAAGGTGTATTTTAGGGATTTTGTAATTTGATTTTAGCATTTGGCTATCACCACATTTGTTCAATGCTATTAAAAGATAATATTAAACACATAAGTCATTAAAATTTCATGTTTATTGACCTTGTTTCCGCCTGATTTCCTGATTAATTGCAGGTGCAAAATAAAATACTTTATCAAATTCTTGTCACCCTAATAATGTACAGGAAGAAGATAAACTTGATAAAATGAATAAAATAGGATATAAGCGAAAACTTACAATACATATAGAAAAGAAACGAAGAGCGCAAAAAGAAAAGTTAAATGAAAAAAACGAAATTTGTACAAGCTAACTACGGGCAGAAAATAACAGACCAGCAAAAACATAGGAATTATCATAACAATAACCAGGACTAAGAAAATTAGGAGGAAATACACACACGGTTGAGGATAACTTTGGAATTCAACATTAACGTATGAGAATCAAGAAGAGTAACAGGTAAAACAAAATAGCTTGGAAATATTGAAGAATCTGGGACCTGGAGGTACCCACATTATCAAAATTTAAACAAACCTTGGAATTACCTTATATTCTAAGTTCCATTAACTATATAACAGGTTTAACAAAATATATGTGCTCTAACTATGGGCGTAGATGGGTCCATCCCTTTAGGAGGCCATGCACAAAGATATCAGGAGGCACAGCCTCCTCAGGCCCTTCAACTACTTTTACCTATTTACGTCGCATGGTGATTGTTTAGTTTTACCTTATTCAAATTTTGTATTGTCTGTAAATGTAAGTATAAGATGTAGGTAAATATTGTACAGAAGTAGGTACAAACCGAGGTAGAAACAAGTCATGTACAGGGTGTCCCATTTTCGGCGGTTTTGCGGGGTACCTTCCTTATTTTTAAAGATTGCGGGTTGCGGTTTTCGCACCAGTATGCTACTTTTTAATTAAATTCAAGATGGTGCCAGCAGAATTTTCATAGTCCTTTTAGTTTCTGAGATCCAGCGTTTAATTGAAAAGCATCACTTTTGAGGCACCCCTCGTATCTCAGTTATCTTTAAGCTCATGAAACAAGTTAAAACGTATTTCTACAGAGTTTTCCCCGTAAAATCCATTGGCGTAGTCAGTTGTTTTCTAACACCTTCCGTTTCTGAGTTATGAAACAACATATCTTGTGTTAAATGGAACACTCTGTATATTATTTCTCATATATATTAGGCATAATGTGGGATTTCCAAAAATATTTCATGGTATAAAATTATTTTCAAAAACAATCTCAGAATTTAAGATTTTCTAAAATTTTCTTTTGTTTCCAATTAATAGGTAGGCTTTCTCTATCTTGTCTGGTGTACGGTTTAGGGCGGGGCTTGACAAATGTTCCGTGTTCTACTAAATTTGGTTTAAGGCGGGTAAATAGGTCTGGGAAAGGTTGCTGCCTCTCTGTATATCTAATATGACCAAAAAGGACTCTTAAGGTATTATCCTAACCATACTGCTCAAAATACGTTGCCTTTGTAAATATAATTCCGAAGCTCCTTGGGGATTTTCATTAGATTGTATAAAACAAACCAACGTATCATATCTTTTATTATTTGCGTAAACCGACATTACTGTAAAACAATAAACTAAATATAGAATATAGTAAATTAAAAACACCAAAACAACAAAAATATAGTACTAATAATCAAAAACTGGCAAAACCGTAAAGTTTTTAACATTTTGCTTTTTTGTTCCAAACAAATTAGCCATAGCCTACTATCTACTAATTGGACACAAATCATAACTAAAACAGAAGGTGCTAGAAAAAACTGACCACGCCAATGGATTCTACGGGAAAATTCTATAGGAATACGTTTTAACTTCTTCGATAAGTTGAAAGATAACTGAGATACGAGGGTGATACTTTTCAATTCCACCCTCTACCAGAGAAACCAAAAGGGATATGAAAATTGTGCTGGCGCCAACTTTAATTTCACAAAAAAGTAACACACTGTCGCGAAAACGGCTATCCTCTATCTTTAAAAATAAGGGAGATACTCCGCAAAAGTGCCGAGAATGGGATACCTGTACACAGGGGCAGTGGGGGTGAAGTTTGTTCAGCACAATTGAGGGAGAAAGCGTAATTTTAGTCTCGCTTCAATAGGCACCTGATTGCATTAACATTTATATTATAGTTCTTTTTGTAAAATTGTTATTTAATTCGGACATATCCATTTATTTACGTTATTCTGTATGTCGATCACTTTTGTTATTAAACCGTTTTAGGAACTGCAGTATTTTCTTACGTACATGTAAAATCAGCGAGTCTTAGCACAAGTTAAAAAAATACGCGATAATGATCTTATTTGACTTATTTCTATCAAATATTGCTGGGTGATTGATCTGGTCATGACCCAGACGGCTAGGCGGTTCCGTCGCTTGTTCTTCAAACTCGATAGGCAAAATATCAACGGCTTTATGTTTCATATGAAATCCACATCCAATACCATTGATGGCTCTCCCTAAATTTTAGTTCATCAGTGCAAAGGAATTTTTCCACGAATTCTCATTCTTCCGAATTTTGTATTTTAATTGTCCAAAACCCAACTGCATTTTGTTCTAAATTATTTTCGTGTGTGACTGGCTAAACATGTTTCGATAATATATCTGCAATGTTATCAGGGACGTATTTAAAATCTACCTTGCACCCTATAGATCATGATTTAAAATAGCGCATAATAATTGGCACACTTATTATTGCCTATGTGATGAAGCCATACTTTAAGGAACAAAACTTGATTGAGCCAAATCTTCATATAGCACCCCCAACGCGAATGTTGCTAATGTATCTAATACAATAATAGCTCCGCATTTTGTTTTCCCTAAACAAAATTTAGATTTGAAAAACCTGGAAATCAATTTCAAGGAGCATACATTTGAATTAAAGTTGAGGCTGTGATTTGCTGTGTGATAAGCAAAAGCTACTTCTTTTATAGCTAAATCAAATCTTTAGTTTCTGAAATTCTACTTCTGAAAAAGTCAGTTACCTTAGAAGACTCAGCAACCGATAATAAAATATTTTAATGTCTATTTGATGTTAATGGTCATTTATATCTGAATGATCATCATGAGTACCTAATATAGAATTCTGAGCCACACTTGTGCTTATCATCAAGATTACGTAACTTTTTCTTAAGTGCTAATTCACTCAAGATTGTCGTTAAACTAGCAAGATTTTTTTGGCATCAAAATGGAACAATAATAACAACAACAGAGTTAATAATATAAATTAAAACAATTAAGAATTACCAAAACTAACACTGAATTCACCAACAGTTTGATCAAAAACAACAACATCGGTTAATAGTATCTGTAGTATAACATTAACCTAGCACTAAACTCACAATTCATTACTAGTTTGAATACCACAGATCTGCACACTTGCAATGAAACGATTGTACTCTAGCTAGATGAAATCATAAATGAAATGACATCCGACAGGAGACTGAGGGATGGGTCACCGTGATAAACTCAGAATGTTGGGTAAGCATGGAAAAGCATAGTGGTATAACCTGCGAATGTGACGACTGTTACACGGATCCCACAAATCCGTGTGTGAATTTTCAAACGTACACATGTAGTTATAAAAAATAAGAGACTACGATAACCGGGACATTTAATCCTCTAACAATCATAGTTTCCATGATAATTATTACAATCTGTCTTACATGTGACATTTTTACACTTCATAGATATAAAATTATTGTTGTTAAAACTTTGTGGAACTATTACAATTTTATAATTTTAGGAATTCACCGCCACTTGAAGACATGATCGTTGAAGTTGACCTTCTGATAACATGTATTATCGATATATTACCATAAAACAATATTGATATAATAGAAAATGAACTAATATTAATAATGTTGTGTAATCTGTCTTTGGTACATTGTATGGGTAAATTAATATTGAGGACTTGTACAATTCAAAATATGGAATATTTCTATATATTCGTTTAATAATTTGTTCATTTTATTGTAATAAACGTATGTTACTGTAAATATGATTCCAATATTAATACTTCTGTATAACGTGGCTTTGGCCCGTTCGATGAGTAAACTAAAATTAATAATTTAACAATTTTATGTATCCAACATTTCTGTATTTTTGTTCAATAATTTGTTCTTTTACTGTAATAAATAAATGTTATTGTAAATATGTATTAACGTTACTCCTTAACGGTATTTATAAGAAGTTATAAAAAAAAAACGTTGCAGGAATGTAAGCAATCTATATAGATCTACATTTTCAATACCTAACTTATTTCTGGATTACAAAAAATGAATCATCTGCTTTGTACAAAATTAAATTAAAATATTAGCAGGGTGATTAGTGGTAAATTTGAATATAAAGTCGACACTTTTGTCACTCGTAGATTGTAGAAGCTTTGATCTTTTAACACAGTATAAATTTTCCAAGTGCGATAAAAAATGTTAAGACCAGGATTACAAATAGTAACTACCCTCAGATTCTCAACCTAAATTCTATTTCATGGTAACGTAGAATCTCGGACGGTATAAAATAAATTTAAAAAGGCACTGGAGTTTTGCCTTTTTAAAATAATTCTTGAACAACCTGAAAGATATGAAGCTGGAAATAATGTTTTAATTTGGAGAACACATTTCAATAAAATTCAATAAAAATGCCCAGACAAAGAAGCACCAATTCACTTTCAGTAACATCCAATTCGGAAGAGGAGATGTAGAAGTGCATGTTCAAGATTTTAAATTAAATATGAACACAGAACAAAGTAACAATGCTTTCAGTAGGAATCTTGCATAGAATCAGTTCCCTAGGTCATAAGCTTATATATTCATCGCGATAAGTAATACATTTGGAAAGATTTCCCAATGAAACCTTTTTTTAGATAGATCATTTCATAGTCTTCCTTTCGGTATGTTACAGTAGTAAATAGTACTGAGCAAAAGTCATGATTAATCTATTACAATAAATAGCAATTTATTAATTAGGTGTAATAATTTTTGATTCCTTGATCCTTTCATTAATCGATGCTGGATTAATCTAATATTTTTTATTACTCTATTCATTAATAACTTAAAAATCTATTAGAAGTTTAATGAGTTTTGCAGATTGCAGTAGAACTATGCTGATTTATGCTGGACAGAAATATCGATTAATCAGGTTTTGATCAATTATTGAAGTAATTAATTAATCAAGTTGGCGATTAACCAAAAAGTCGATTCTTTCAGTAATCGATTACCGATTGTTCAATTTTAGAAATCGTTTACCCCTAATAATAACTGTGACATGCTTCATTCGACCTTCGGCTCGTTCATAGTTCTATTTCTGAATTTTGGAATTTGGTCCGCTCATTTTAAGTCCTTTTGGGCTAATAAGTACATACCGATTTGCCAATTATCCATTTGTATTTATAATTTCTGTTTACACTATCTACTAACTAGCCCTGTCTTGTGATTTAGGAAAATTATACTTACAAAAATATTTTCCCAGATTGTACTGTAGGTTAATACCTCAAGCAGCAGATCAAAACGACAGGATAAGTTTACACAGAAAAACAAGGAAATAACGGTTCGTTGCTCCCAGTGTGTTATTACTTGCGTAAAAGAATAAGTTTTAGTTTAGAATTAAATATATTTTACTTCATACTACTTACAGCTATACTGTCTAGGCTTTTTTTCTACCTATTGATTAGTAACTTAAACATGTATTAGAAGTTTGATCAGTTTTGCGGATTACAGTAAAACTATGCTGATTCATACTGTACAGAAATATTGATTAATCAGGTTATGGCGATTTTTTGAGTGCCAACTTTGATTAAATTTTCAAGCTCTTGTCTGATGCATATTCCAGGTGATATTATCATTGGTGTAATGTTTTGTTTCATATGGGAGCTGAATACGATTTTGTGGGCTGGATAATATGTATTGAAGTTCAAATCTATAATTTATTAATGTCTATTAATATTAACAATTAGCTTGAAATTTAATGTAAACAACTTAAGTATTATTATATATGTCAAAGAAAAACTGAAGATAGGATAAACAGTTTTAGAACATATAATATATTTGAATATATATATATATATATATATATATATATATATATATATATATATATATATTGAGATGTTCAGAAAGAGGTAAAGAAGTATCGGACAGTTTAAATAACATTTGGGTAATAAAAGGGGTGATTTCAAGCTCGATACATGTGCAAGAACTGTTTTATATAAATCTGGTTCACGATGTGATTAAAATATATTGTTTGGTATAAATTAGTCTGAATATTATTTACATAGTTTGGTTTTATCATAAAAAGCATTTGCTGCTAACAAAATTGTCAAGAATGTTAAATATAACCATTTTCGTAAAGTCATTTTCGTATTTCAATTATTGCAATAAAAGTCAATTTTTCAAGGGTAATTTGGCAAGTGAACACTTTACAGGTGTTTAAACATGAACTGTATAGTTAAGATTATGTTAGGGATAGTGTATAATTAGTTTTTGAAAGCAGGAAATATAAAAATTTCATAAAAGGGTTATAATATGGACATTTTAGACATTTTTCGCACATATTTTTGGAAGCGACTTAGTGACAAAAATTCTGATATAAGTTTAACAATAAGAACAACACATAGAACATTTTGGCATAAAGACATTTATAGTGGTGTACATTTTATAATGAAATGATCATAAGAGTGTTAGACGAAGAGACTTTTTAATGCAACACTAATGACATTATGCATTACTAAATATAGTGAAAATAATAAAGACAAGAATTACAAACCTGTAACATAACATTTCAAGTGTTGAAAACATTTTTAAATATGAATTATTTCAATTTTAGATTTAAGTTTGGTTAGGTTATAATTTCTAGGTTTTTACATAATTTTATACTTTTTCACATTATTAGGCTTAAATTTTGCTCTTAAAGCAATTAGTAGAAGTTCTTTCATAATATAGCACAGTTTTTAAGGATACATCGCTTTTCACCGCAAAATTGTGTGAAATTTGAGGTGAATTTAGATAAAATTACAAAAGCTTAAAATTTCTTTAAATTCAATATTTCTAACACAAAAGTATGTGTTCTTGTGTAAAATTTTCTCAAAATTCCATTTATGTAATTAGATTAAGTGTAGCTTGTAAGTTTTAATAGTTATAAGCTTATTTAAGTTAGATTAAGTGGTTTCGTATATTAATTTTAGGAACCATAGCTTGTTAGGTGTCTTTTATCAAATTTTAGTAGTTTTCATTTCTGTTATTAATTTTAATTTCGTTATGTATAAGAAAGTTACGGCCAAATTTCCATTTGAGTCCAATTTGTAATATGTGTCAACCAATCAGAGCCTTGGATACTAGGCAAAATGGCTGGAAAAAAATGAATTTTGGTAACAACCAGAAGATATAAAAGGAAGTGCTCTGGAAATTCAACTCTCTCTAGAATTTGTTCAAAGTTTAAAAGTTAAAACAGTGTTGTGCAATTGTGTAAAAAAGTAAGTTTCATAACCTAATTTAAATTTTCGTAAAGAAAGTTATATTTTACGAAGAATACTTTCGAGAGCATTTGTTTTATATCGACGGTTAAAATAAATAGTTCGGTCTCCGATACCTGTCGTTTTCGGAAAATATTTTGTACGTGTTAATTTGTGTCACGATTTTGTAAAGATTTCTTTTTGTGTTATCAAACTTGAATTGATTCCGTTATACCAAATTAAATCCCACTTTTATTTGGTTAATGTTGTTTTATTTCTCCGGACAATTTCTTTTAAATAAAATTTGAATCGGCATCTAAAAATAAAAGTGTTTATCAACAAAATTTTGGATAATTTTTAAAACGATACCATTCATTAAGTTTTAAATTTAATTAAATAAAAAGTTACCAAGTAAAATAAGTGATTGGAGTTTTGCTGATTTCGAAGAAAACATCATAAGTTTTGGAAGTTGGTGTCTTCGACAACCTGAGAATTGAGTTAGCTGTATATGGGTGATGGTAACAACTACAATCGAGTGGACATTGCCTGCATCTAGTTGGAGTTATCCGAAGACATCAATTTACAGTGAGGACAGTATATGTGAGTCACAAATTTTATATAACCCTATTGAATGTGGACATACTTTTGATAAATTTCCTGCAAATTAATATTTATTACATACATGTTTTGGTTTAGAATTTTAAATATTTACTTGTGTAAACACCTGTAAAGGTATTAAATTATTTTCTTTTTCTAAATTTTCATTTTGGATATAAACAGTAAATTTCTAAATTATTTATTTGACATTTTTGACAGCTTTTAATTTCACTTAAGTTCATTACAACGCATGCGTTGGTAGTAAATTATATTCAGGATAAATTTTATACTTTCATAATAATTGTATAAAGTGTATTTCTTATACACATTTTCAGATTTAAATTTAACTTCAAACTAAATTACTTTGAACTCTATCCCCAAATTGAGATTGAGCTAGTCCGGTGCATAAAAGTAAATAAATTCCATTAATCATATTATTTACAATTAAATATTATATCCTTATTCGATTATCTAAGTATTAATTCCTCAAATAAATATTAAACATTACAATATATATATATATATATATATATATATATATATATATATATATATATATATATATATATATATATATATATATATATATATATATATTATATATTTATATTTATAAGTCAAATCTTGTTCCGACAGAAATTGTAATAAATATAATTAAATTAATTTATTCAGGTTCTCGGTCAATTAAACAGGACAGTATCAGTAATAATGAATGTATTTAATGAATAAATCTGTTAGCTATAATTTTTTTTTTATTAGATATCCCATTTTATTTACAATTTGTACTAGTACATTCAGTAAATTGCGTGACGGTAGTGATGACGTGTAGAAGTATGCTCACCAGCGGGCTTCTGTAACAATAAGCTTATAAGCTTCTTGAGACTGGGGATTAGAACTTACAAACTAAGGCTTATAACCTAATTTAAGCTACACTATCTACATAATTATTCAAAATCTATTCACTAGATCACTTGGCAAAAATCTTTTCAATCGTCTGTTGTTAGGCACTTTGGTTAGGTTCACTGCTAGTTAATTGGGATGAACTCTAAGTCGTGCACTGTAGTGTAGGGTGTGGCGTTGTATTTCTTCCTTAACTGTTGGGGTTTGGAGTTCCCTTCTGATTACGGTGTTGGGAATGAACCATTGGGCATTCGTTATCATGCGCAGCACTTTAGATTGGAAGCACTCCAGTATTTGTATGTTAGAATTTGATGCTGTACCCCACAGTTGGATCGTATATGTCCATATTGGTTTTAATATTATTTTGTACACCATTAGCTTATTTTCCAGACTAAGTTTGGAGGTTCGTCCTAGCAGCCAATACATTTTGGAGAGGGCCATTCCTAATTGCTTTCTCTTAGTGAAGATATGCTTCCGTAAGTCTTCTATCAAGGTGAACTCCAAGGTACTTCACTTCTTGCAGTTGCGTTAACCAGGAGTTGTTTAGTTGCACTGGAGGGCAGCTTTCTCTTCGCGTGGTGAAGGTTATATGGACTGATTTGGATTCGTCGGCCAGACAGACAGACCACTACAGAGTGCAGACGTGTATATTTTATAATAACTGACCACAAAGGTTCCCAGCGCATGTCTTTCTTTCTCACCACTGTTTTCTCTCTCTCTCTCTCTCTCTCTCTCTCTCTCTCTCTGTCTCTGTCTCTCTCACACATGTACTACAGAGTGCAGACGTATATATTTTATAATAACTGAGCATATAGACCCTCAACACCTATCTTTCTTTCTCATCTCTGTTTTCTCTCTCTCTCTCTCTCTCGCTCTCTCTCACGCAGACACACTACAGAGTGCAGACTTGTATATTTTATAATAACTGCCCACAAAAGACCCCCAATGCGTGTCTTTCTGTCTCACCACTGTTTTCTCTTTCTCGCTCTCTCTCGCACAGACACACACGCATACATCAGTTACGTAACATCTCTAAGCTCGTATTTGGAACTGTGCTTGTAGGATAACTATTTTACGGTGATCTGAGGTGTGTGTCTACGCTAAGCTATAGATATACTGTTTATATGAGATCTATAGGTTTATAATGTAAGCGGATTGGTGGCGCAGCTGTTGAGGTCCTCGTTTGTTATTTCAGAGGTCTACGGTTCGATTAGAGTAATTCCTTAAGTAAATATGTGCGAGTGAAATAAGTGAGAAACGAGTATGCTTTTTTCTTTTCTTTATTTAAGATTACATTGAATACATATACACGTAGTTTTACATACATCAAAGATCTATAAGTTATTTTAATATAGTCTTTCGATTTATTTAAGTCTATAACGTACTATTGCAACATTCCAATTCTAATATATAGTGAAAACATATAAACATTCATGGTTTATTCTCGTTTTGAACAATGTTTTGATCTTAATATCTATTCTATTTATTGGTTAAACATTCCAACAATATAATAACCTGTAATATATCCTAAAATCCGATTGTATTTACACTAACTGGTACAATAACACTTTATTGTTTCACACTAAATCATTTTCGTTTTCTTATATCCGTATGGTATCGTGTCGTAGTTTTCTATCCTGCGACGTTTGTTGATGTTTAATCGGAGTCTTTTAATTTCAGGTTTTGTCACGAGTTCGTGGTCGTGTACGCCTAATGACGTTAGTAGAGTTAAAATTTCATGTTCTGTGTCATCCACTAAGTCAATTAAGGATTCTAAGTTAACTTTTCCTAAATTTTCATAGTTAAGGGTAATTCTTTTACTTTAATCGTTTGCTTTATCGCCCCATCTGGTAAATAAACTTTGTCCGTATGTTTTCGGTCCTCCTGACGCAAACTCGGTGATATAAGACCCACAACCGTATTGAGGTTCAATTTCATCGTAAGATCTCCTAACATATTTCCTAGCGGTAGATCCGGGTACCCTTCTTTTGAAATGTAAATAACAGAATCAGTATCGTAATATAGCACCCTCTCTCCCAACGCTTCGAGATACGAATATAATTTTAATCGTGCTTGTGTGTTTACATTAAACAAGGGCTCAGCAGCCTCTTCCGCGAATATCCAGTTTACAATTAGGGTGTCCTCGTTAATTTCCTGTATATGATTAACTTCAACTGATGGAGAAAACATTAAATCGTAAAACTCTTTTAGAGTATTAATAATTGAAGTTTTGCTTTGATTTTCGCGTTGACCAAATTTACCCCAGAAACTATTTAACATAAGCTTTGCTAGAGATCTAAGAGCTGGATTTTTCTCAATAGAACCGGGTTCGAGCTGTACACCCTCGTTGTTAAGGAACTCTGCAATGTAAAGGGTCTGGTCTTCTTAATTTGTACAGTTAGATGGCCACCCTGAGGCCTCTTGCTTCATCTTTAAGAACATATTTATGAAACCGGAAAATAGACCGCCTGATCTGTCTGTTTTATCATACTGTGTTGTGTCATATGACCAGATTTCTTGTATCTGTACTATATTGTACCCTCTTTTTACGGCTTTTACGATCTCGTCTGTACACCATGTACCGTGAAGTGTTCGTTCCTGAATATCATGCAAGCATTCTTCGGTACTTAGTCCTTCTACACATGTGCGACAAAGCGGAAACATAAGTTTTGATGTATCTTCATAGGGAGCACAGGATGGTAAAGATCTTGAGGTGGCAGAATTGAACACTTAATTATACCGCTGGGAAGGCACGCCTAGTAGTAAACTCGTCACACTCCCTCCCAACGTATACCCGTGGGTGACCAGTTGGAAACTTCCCATATTTACAAACCCAGGGTACAACGAGCACACGTCGACGTATTTAATTCTTTCGCCGGGTTTTGCTACATATTTTAGTTTTGTACACCCGTTCTACCACCATAAAATGCATCGCGTGGGTTAAGAGGACGTATCTTATCAGGGGTGATGTTTTAAGTATAACATTTTTGGGTTTGTTTTTAATTCTAGCGAAAATTTACATCCCCACATTTCAGTGACGTAATATCCTAAGTTTTTAAGACGGAATACTTTTGATTTAGTATTTTCATATCTCTGCTCCATGGTATCGTGTGGATTGTCAAACAGCTGTGCATCGCGCCGTGTTGTAAAGCATATAGGACAACCGTGATAGTAGCACCGTAAAACTCAAAAACTTCGTTTGATGATTCGCAATAACCGTCTACTCTCAAACCATACGTCACATACTCTCTCTGTTTACCCGCGTGTTGAATAGAAATACCTCTACGGTCCTCTTCCCAGACCAACCATTGTATAGCACTTATAGATTGCTTGTCTACTCTCCGATAACCAGCTTTGGGGATAATTCCTATTGTATCGGGTTGTAAAATCGTCTCGGTACACCAGATTGCAAGCTGAAGCTATCGTAATGGCTTCGACAAACGGATCAACCAAACACTCCTTCAAAACAATCTTCTAAAGTACATGCAAGCATGTTTTAAGATGTCTACGTCGGACCGGCAATATTCTATTAACTCTTCCGACATTTTAAATATATAACCCTGTGATTGCGTTTCTTCATACCATTTTAAAATTCAACTCTTTCTTCGGGTTTCATGGAGTTGGGGAGTAGTAATCAATATGAGGTAGCGACCCTACATACTCGAGTTTGCTTTAATGTTAAATAGATGGGGAAATAACCTTTTCTTATACCCGTCGCTAATCCAAATGCCTTTGGTAGAGCCGAGAGCGGTATAGGGAAGTAGTTAAGACTATCAATAAATTTTAGGTTATCAAATTTCATCATTAGTATTTTAGACCCTCTCATTATAATCTCCGGTTTAAGATGTGTGTTTGTTAGTGTGTGGTTTAAGATAAACTGGTGATCAAACCCCTAGCCATTGTGGACAATTACAACAACTTTTTAAAACAATTTTTTTGCTTCCAACAAGAAACTAAAGATTCCGTTGATACAGTATTCACCTTGTAATATTTGTTCTCTAACGCCACATCGAGGGCATATGACCAGAGAGTCTGGTAGTGTGTAGTACGTAAGACACACTTGCTTAAATACACAAAGATTCGCCTCGTGAAGTTTTACGACGGGTTTTTCAGGGTGAGATCTTTCTTGACGAGTTTCTAATTCATAATACAGAAATAAAACGTCGTCATTCCCTTTATAAGGATTTGCTAAAATGGTTTTCCGGTTTATAATCGTTGCATTGTTTACAAAACACCTCTCCACAAAAATGAGGTGTTTTTCAGTTGTTAATATTAAATGTTTTTAAACAAACGCTGCATTTGTGTACTGTTGAACATATACACACCCGTTTTTCTTCTTTATGGTTCAAAAGACATATGGACGAACGAAAGCTTCTACCGCAGTCGTGGCAATAAACTTCTTCACTTAATTTTTCACAAACTGGAGCTCTTCTACAGCAGGGCATGTAACTCCACACCTATGCCTATTTAAAGTATTGTACGGGATATGACACTTTTCACAGTAATAGCTGCAGCAAAATGCTGATGTTAAAGATTTTATAACGTTAAAATGTCCTTGGTTGTACAGTAATCTTATTTTCTTTTCCCCAGGGTCGACACCTTCGAATAACATTTCTCGTCCCTTAGTGCCGTGTTGGTATACTGTAATGTTGTACCCGGTAAGGTATTGTTGAAACTGTCTAAGTTCGTTAATACTACACCTTACTCGGAATTGTAACCTTAGCGACTTCTATTAAGTTTAGCGCAAATAGTTTTGTTGTGCATCCTTTTTCTAATGTCATTATATCTCGGTCTTTATCTGCAAGGGCTCTACCCACTACTAATGCTCGCGGTAAACATAAGTTATCTTCATTGCGTATAGTAATTATTCCACGTCGCATGGTTGATTCTTCATTGTAATTGTTATACACTCGCTGTCTTCCGTTCCCTGTTGGCGGTGATACACGTTACCTCCATATGAAATGTGTCCGTGCTCGTGTGCTCAGTATTACTCTGCAGTAGTGATTCCAAAATACCCACACAGAGCCAAATGTCACTTCGGATGCTTTACGAAAACTCAACCACCCGGTAGTTTAAATTTGAAATTTTCTGCGTGAAAGGTTATCCCCACTTTATCGTCGGGGTTAACCGATGACATAATGTATGTAATAACTTGATTAACTCCTGTTCTTACCCAATCTAACACATTTAGCTTTCCAATACTGTTCTTTAGTTTAAACAAAATTTTTCGATTGGTTGAGCAAAACTTTTTTATGTTCATATAACGCTCACTGACAATTTCAAAATTAGCCATGTGCACTAGCGATGAGTCCGATGTGTACGGTAGCAGCAATAAAAGTAAACTAAGTCATTTAGTACCTGATGAGCGTATTTATACATTAGTCACCCTCCCTGATAGTATTCTCATAACTATTCATCTGATTGACAGCTAATTTGTCTGATTAAATGTGATTAGTGGAAACGTTCATCTAAGGGTGTATGCCTACGCTAAGCTATAGATATACTGATTATACGATCTCTACGTTTACACCGTAAACGGTCTTATGCATGGTTTAGGTCCTCGTTAGTTACTCAGAGGTCTACCCACCCTGTCTTCCTTTCTCACCTCTGCTTTTCTCGTTTGCTCTCTCTCTGTCTCTATCTCTCTCCACATGTACTACAGAGTGCAGACATATATTTTATAATAACTGACCATATAGACCCTCAACACCTATCTTTCTTTCTCATCTCTGCACACACACACACACACTACAGAGTGCAGACGTATATATATTTTATAGTAACTCTCCACATAGACCCCTCAACATGTGTTTCTTTCTCACTACTGCTTTTCTCGCTCCTCTCACACACTATAGAATGCAGATTTGTATATTGTATAAAACTGTCCATAAAGAGCCCACCATATGTCTGTGTTTGTAGGAGTGATCTGAGGGTGTGTACGCTATATATAGATATACTGTTTTATACGATCAATAGGTTTATACTGTAACCGGTCCGATGGCGTAGCGTTAAGGTCCCCGTTTGTTGTTCAGAGGTCTACGGTTCGGATCTCACAGACTTACTTACTTTTTATAACATAAGTTTCTCACTATACATTTCCCTTGCTATAATGTAACCCCACATGGGGGGATTTGGGTTCAGGCAGTTGCGCACGCAACTGTCTGGCCCAAGTGCCCCCATAACTACTCATATTGTATATTAATGATACTTAAGTGTAATAACAAAATGCAACGACACGGTTTGGATTTACTAAAGTGGATA
This sequence comes from Vesta saturnalis, assembly GCA_036346205.1. Classification (NCBI taxonomy): domain Eukaryota; kingdom Metazoa; phylum Arthropoda; class Insecta; order Coleoptera; family Lampyridae; genus Vesta; species Vesta saturnalis. The sequence continues at coordinate 401,875 of JARFJB010000288.1, read as the reverse complement.
GAAAATAATCTAAAATTAAACCAATTTATGGTAATAGATAAAAAATAATAGAAAAAATGTAACCATTTTCACATTTCATCATTAATGACAAAATCAACTTTGGAAATCTTCAATGAGACGTTGTAAAAATATAAAATAATAAGGCGTTATTCTAGATGATAAACTAAGTTGTAAGGAACACCTTGAACGTACATGCAAAACCATTAAAAAAAAGCTTGCTTTCCTTATAGATGCAAATGTTTTAGTCAATGGACAAGGTTTCGTATCTACAATTCAATAAGAGAACATGGGTAGGTTGCAATTGTTACAGAGTAGAGGTATTAGTATAATTTTAAAATGTGATAGATTTACGAATATGAATGTTAAAAAACTTGAATTGTCTGGGTATTGAAAACATTTACTTTTATTCATAAAATAAATTTGGAACTGATACTTGAATATACCGAGCAAACACCCATTTCCCTATAATAGTTTGCATGGTAATATAACCGTATACAATGTCTTCTACCGATATACTACAGTCAGCATTTGTGTTATTCAGTTCTAACATACAGTTCTAGCAAACACCCACTATTACTGTTTATAACAAATATGAACGTATAAACTTTCACAATTATCGCTCATAATTAAAATACTTACCTTTTTGGTATGAACTTGCCTATTTTTATTAATTTTGTATAAAATTTAAACGTTTAAACGTTTCAATTTTTGTAAAGATGTAAAGATTAGCTAGATCTTTAATGGATTAAATATTATTAAACCGCCTTGAAGTTGACAAATTCGAACATCTTCTAACGTACGAATGCTAACAATTATATTTTTTGCAATCCAAAAAAAACATAATGAGAGTCCAAACTTATGAAAAACTTTAATTCAAAAATGCTAAATGCATTTACAGCTAAAAACTTGACATACCAACTAAATATCTAGTTAAATCAGAACAAATCTAACAAAGAAATTATTTTCCATTACTGTTTAAGAATTATCATCGTTACTATACATTGAAAACAGAATGAGCATGTTGAACCTGTTAGCCTGTTTAAATTAATTGGGGGTTTATATATTTCAATAGCTTATCTTGCTAATGAGTTTGCCTTGATAAAATGTCCATAGATATTACCAAGTTGAATGTTGTCATTAAAGTTATTTAACGCATGGTCAGCTACGGCATTTTTCTGTAGTTCCAATGTATACTTTTCCATAAGAACACTTATAGGTACACTCCAGAGCTACTTTAGGTGATCTTAAATGTTCTTTAATCTATCAACAAACATTAAGTGATAATTGTTCTTTAAGGATGTATTTAACAAGTTTAATGATACTATTCATTTCTTTAACATTAGCTCGTAGTGATGCTTTTAAATAATCAATTCATCTTGTAAATATTTTGTCATCACAAATTCGATTACACTAAATTTTTGACGTGGATGATGATTTGATAGTTTATGAAGATTTCTTTCGATGTGTGATCGTTTCTGGTAAACCCTAAAAGACAGAGATGAATTATTTGTTTTATACATTAACTTCTAAAAATGGCAAAATTTCCATAAGCTTCTTTTTCTATATTAAATTTGCTGTATACCGCATTTAGATATTCAGCAAGAATTCGGTGTTTACCTCAGGTGGAAATTCATATAAGTCAATGATATGTCCAAGCATTTTATCAATGTTATGTTGATACACTCTATAATCTTCACTGACCAAAAGTATAGTAGCTCTCTCTCCAAGATATTGATACATCTGAAATTTATATAGGTAATTAACGAAACAAAAATCTTAAAATTGTTTACTTACCTCATATTTATGTTTCATAAGCCTAATCACACTTGATTGTAATATTTGGATTAAACGTTTTTCAATTACCTTCTCAACTTCACACAAATGACTATTTTAAGAACAAGAAGTTGAAGGAGATGTTTTATCGTATGGTATGAATTTAGGTATCTTTTCATTTAAATACTGAATGCTTTTCTTTGTCAAGATTGATGAAACATAAATCAAAATGTCTTCTATTTCTTGAGCAGAAAAGTCTGAAGCTCTTCTAGTCGGGTTGTTATGATAATTTATCTCCATTAGGCCTGCTTCTAGAGCAGTTCTCAATTTGATAATGGACAGAGAAAATTCTGACTTGGAAGTAGAAGGACCTGGTTCACATCTCAGAAAACGTTCAATCTTAATTAAGAATTATGTAGCTAGACAAACAGATTTCCACATAAAAGGTAACAGTTCTTTTCATTAAAGAAGTTAAGTTTTTGTTTCAGTGTACAGTCATGACATGACTTACCTACATATGACATCTTTAAAATAAAATGGATATGATCAGTAGCAAAGAGTATATAAAACAAAGAGAACATCTTACGTGCACTATTTTTAATTAAGGTATATTTTCGCTTATTTGAAAAGTGCAAAGTATAGTCTTGTTATCTGTGCAACATTTTTTTTAGTGTGAAAAAATTATAATAAACTTTAATAGGCAACCAACAGGATTGAAGAATTGTTAACAGTTTCTTCTCTATACATTATACACCCTTTACTTTATGTAATTCATATATCCAATACAATGAATATACCAAATTCCATTTTAATTGGATTGTATGAATTATAAAATGTTTCTTTTTCATTTATCAAATATGGAAAATCATAGCTACCAAAATTTCGTATTTTTTTCGTATAATTTAATACTAGGACACATCAGATGTTCGAATTAAATGTTACTGCCCATCTAGTTTCCTATGCAAAAGTACCAAAAATTAAATTATTTTTCTTTGGCTTTTTAGAATGTGTCTATATATTTACAAAAAATTTTCTTTAAAAAACGCATCTAAAATCAAATTATCTTCAAAAAGACCTTTTCATTTTTTACATAACACATAACACTAAAAAGTTTAATTACAGCAATCGTCTATAGTTTTATAAATTATTATACCAAGGAGATTTCCTGGTGGGATAGATTTTGTACTTCCTGGATCCATCTTAATGAAGCTGGAATAGTCTGTAATTTAAATTTAATGTGAAAATTGCAAATATTAAAAATTGTTAAAATTTCACGAAATAAACTTATATTTCTCAGAGCTAGAATAATTATAGAATCATTCTAAGGAATAACGCCCTTTTTCTTATGCATATGAAACAATTTGGAATTATATAACTTACTACTTCTTTCTTCGTCTAATACAATGAAAAGTAAGTTTAAAATGACTGCATTATTATATTAAACTTACACTTTATATATTACAATTTATTTCGGAAAAATCCAAATTATGCTTTTTAGAGCATTCGACTATCTTGCCAATATGTCGTTGACTGCTACTTGTGGTAATAGCTACTCATTCTAATACTAGTTTGAAAAATAAATTTCCAGCAAAAATTATATAAAATTTAAAATTAATCTTGTTTATTCATTACTGCAGTTCTTCAATCACAGTTTGCATGTTTTTTGTGAAATTTTTTCATGTAATTGATATTAACTCATTAGTGATGACGTCACAAGCGAAAGGGAAATTGTAGCAAAAAAATACCATAATTTCCATACCTTTGTATACGTTTAGTAAACTAATTTTGGTCCAGAACGATTAGAAAAAGATTTGAAATTAACAATACGACTGTATACCAAGAAAACTCAAGTTATTTATTTAACGATACAATACAAAATGCTGTTTTTGGTGACTCTTTTCTTGTAATGGACTCTCACAGGAATAACGTCACAAGCGGGAGGGAAGTTTAAAATTTAGTCAGATAAAAATACAATAGGTCTTGACTCAATAATTGTAATGCTTTTGTTCACAATTAGTAAAAGTATTTTGGACTAAAACGATTTGTAAGAGAATTGAAAATAATTAAGATTTTTTATGTCAAACTAGCGCTGTTTACACTTCAAGTAAACACTATTGTAATCTGGAAGTCCAAAATAATTAGTATCGAATATCATGAATATGTTGAATTTATAATAGGAATTGCAGATACAAATTCTCAGTGTCGGAAAGAACAAAAACAACGTGTTGCTTACTTTGATATTTTTAATAAGACTGCCTCATATATATAAACTAACGGTGTGTCTACTACCAACGACACAGTGCAGATGTCGCCACTTACCGGAACTCTGCTAATTTATAATACACCAGAATACATATTTATAACACTTATTATAAATTGACAGTCTTGCACATTAAGCATTATTCAAACCTAAACCCTTAGTGAACTTAGTATTCTTAATATTTCCCAATGGCTTAGTCAAGATATCTGCTACCATTTCATCTGTTGGCATATATTTAATATCAATTTTCTTATCTGTAAGAGCATCCCTTAAGAAATGGTATCTGATATCTATATGCTTAGATGTATCATGAAAAACTGGATTATTTGCCAGCTTTTGAGCACTCTGATTATCATTGTACATTGCAACACAATCCAATTTGCCAGTCAGATCAAACAAAAGATTTCGCAAGCATACAGCTTCCTTCGTTGCCTCGCTAAGGGCTATATACTCAGCTTCAGTTGTTGACAAAGCTACGGCTCTTAGTTTGCAACTCTTCCATGAAACACAACCAGCCGAAAGTTTAAACACATAACCAGTATAGGACTTACGATCTAGTTTGTCTGAGCCCCAATCAGAATCGACAAACCCAGTTAAATTTGAATTATTCTTAGTGAATTTCATGGAAAAATGCTTAGTCCCCTTTAAGTATCTCAATAATCTTTTCGCACATTGCCAGTGCACTTTACTATAGCAATTGTTATACTGACTAAGAAGACCCACAGCATAAGCAATGTCAGGACGTGTCATAACTGCCAAGTACATAAGGCTTCCTATTAATTCTTTATATGGTAAATTCAAATCACAAGTTTCGCCCCTGACCTTGCTTAGACTGATACTATTATCTAATGGAGTACAAACTGTTTTACAATCTATCATGCTAAAACGTTTTAAAATTTCATTAATATAATCCTCCTGATCAATAGTTATAAGTTTTCGTTATAATCTCTAATGATCCTTAATCCTAAACACTGTTTAGCTTCACCAAGATCTTTAATTTTAAAATTCGAACTTAAATGACTTTCGAGAAACTTCATTTCTTTCAAATCATTCGAATATACAAAGAAATCATCAACGTATAGGGCAATTACAGTTAACAACCCATTATCTTTTCTTTTAATATACAAACACGGTTCATAATCTGACCGTTTGTATTTAATATTTAATAGGACTTGATCCACCTTTTCATTCCAAGCTCGACTGGATTGTTTCAAACCATACACAGCCCTGTTTAACTTAAAAACCTTATTTTCAGAATATTTTAACACGAAACCTTCAGGTTGCATCATATATACATTTTCTTTCAATACGTCATTCAGAAATGCAGTCTTTACATCTAAATGTACAATTTTTAAATCTGACTGCAATGATAATGCTATCAAAACCCTTAAAGTTGAATGTCTTACTACAGGAGCAAAAGTTTCAGTATAATCAATACCCTCCTTCTGAGTATAGCCCTTTGCCACTAATCTGGCTCTATAACTTGTTTTGTTTTCACTATTACACTTCACTTTAAACACCCACTTACACTCCACTATTGTCCCACCTTCTGGTCGATCAACTAGTTCCCACGTTCTATTTTCTTCAAAGGATGTGATCTCATCCAACATAGCCTGCTTCCACTTAACCGCATCTGGTCCTGAAAGCGGCTCTGAGACGGTTCTCGGAAGAACACAAATATCTGATGTATCGCTACCATTTTTTCCAACAAAATAGGTAACATAATCCTAAAAAGTTTTCTTCTTGATAGACCTCTCTGATCTTCTTGGAAGTTCTGTAGGATCTGATTGTACTTGTTCATCAACTGAATCAGGAACATACTGACTGTCTTCATCCATCGACCTATCCGTTAAATCGTCGAGTGAAAAAGATTGCTCACTTTCTACCCCCACTGAATCTGGCACCTCCATTGTCTCATCCATTGGTAGCATGGTAGTTTCCTTAACGGTTTCCATAACTGTCACATCTCGACTAGTAATCACTTTCCTTGTAGCTGGGTTGTAGCATCTATAGCCCTTGGTATTGTCATCATAACCCACAAGTATGTGTTTAACTGACTTTTGATCCCACTTACTCCTAGCAACTTTCGGAACATGTACCATGATTACACTGCCATAAATACGTAGATGACCAACATTTGGCTTCTTGCCAGTCCAGAGCTCAAACGGTGTTTTCGAAATCCCTGCAGAAACGGAACGGTTCTTGATGTAACAAGCAGCATTACATGCTTCCGCCCATAACAATTTACAAACATTCTCATCAAACATGAGACACTTTGCTTTTTCAACCAATGTTCGATTAAAGCGCTCAGCCACACCATTCTGCTGAGGTGTGTGGCTGTTTGTCTTTTGATGTATGATGCCAGCATTCTTTAGGTATTTCTGAAATTCCTTACTCATATATTCACCGCCATTATCTGTTCGTAACACCTTTATTCTTTTATTCTGTCGATTCTCTACTAAACACTTGAACTCCTTAAACTTTTCATATGTTTCATCCTTCGTCTTAAGGAAATATACAAAACACATGCGACTGTAATCATCAATAAAGGTTAGAAAATATGTTGCATCACCTAATGAAGTCGTCTCCATCGGGCCACAGATATCACTATGGATCACCTGTAACAAATTGTCGGCATGGCTACCTTTGTTTATAAATGGTATGCGGATCTGTTTACCTTGACAACACACTTGACAATTAGTTATGTTAGCTTGACCCTTAAAAACTAGTCCTTCCACTAATTCACTTGTTTTATTTAAATATTTGTTGTTCATATGACCCAGGCGTCTATGCCATATTTCACTAGTACTTACAAAAAAACTTGCACGACCATCTGAGACGTCCAGCTTGTACACGTTATTTATTAACCCGGCAGTTGCCACTAAAACACCTTCTGCATTGTAAATATTACAACCCTTTTCATTGAAATGTACTTTGTTACCATTGTTAATTAGTTGACAAACGGATAATAAATTTGTGGTCAAACCTGGAACAAACTGTACTTTTCTTAACAGAATTAGATGTTCCAGATCTTCGGTCTTGGTCCTGATTTCAACATCACCTGCACCTTCTACTACAATTTTCGATTTGTTGGCTACAACAATGTCAGGTAAATCTGGACAACGTACATTTTTTAACCATTCTTTCTTGGCTGTCAAATGCATGCTTGCACCACTGTCAACATACCAGTCTGTGTTACTGAACTGTCCGGTGGAAAAAAACTGCACTAAAACTACTCTCAGATTTGTTGTTGTTGCTAGAGCACTTTGACATATAATGTCTGTTCTTTTTGCACTTGAAGCAAACGATATTGCTTAAGTCTTTCTTTTTATTAACAACATTTGAACTACCGTTACCGTCAGCTGATTTAACCCGCGAACTTGTACCACTACCGCCATCTCGCGTTGACTTTCGATAGCTCGGTTTACTATTCGCTACAAAAGCACCACTTTTGCTGCCATTACTGCCACCTGTCTGCATGTCCAACAATTTCGTTTTAATGGAGTCTGTAGTAATATTTATTCCGGAATGTTCGACGGCCATAATCATGGGTGAATATTTTCAGGAGTCCCGCCAGTAAAAGCGATCCTACCCATTCCTCATCGATGTTGAATCCTGCTCGCCTTAATTTCTGAGATGTCTCGACAACCTGATTTATATAGGATTCCATCGAATCATGATTTTCCAATCTCGCAGATATTAATGCCCGTAAAAGTCCGATTTTTCGCATGAAGCCACTGTCGTCGTATAAATTTTTTAAACTCGTCCATACTTCTTTGGCTGTTTTCGCATCCTTCACGTGCGGAAACAAAGAGGGATCGATAGTTAAAACTAATTTGGCTTTGGCTTTTGCAATCAAGGTGGTGTCCTGTTCGCTATCGTCAATGCATTTACTTAAACCTTCAAGCACTAATACATTCTCAACTGCAAACGACCACTTATCATAGTTTTCACGGCCAAGTAGCTTTGGCACACTCGTCAAGTAATTGACGGCCATTTTTATGCGAAGTAAACACTACACAAAAAAACTTGTTTTTTACAAATCCCGAACAGCTACGCGTAAAAATCAACGAAATTTATTTACCTGGCACTGGGCCCATAACCTGTTGAATTTATAATAGGAATTGCAGATACAAATTCTCAGTGTCGGAAAGAACAAAAACAACGTGTTGCTTACTTTGATATTTTTAATAAGACTGCGTCATATATATAAACTGACGGCGTGTCTACTACCAATGACACAGTGCAGATGTCGCCACTTACCGGAACTCTGCTAATTTATAATACACCAGAATACATATTTATAACAGAATATACAGCATGGTAGGTATATTATATACACAAAAGTAAAAACAGTATTAGATTATTACAACCATTGGAACAGAATATAAGTAAACAGTTTGAATTAATCATTACGTACCATTGTCTGACTCCAAATGTTTATAATGGAGTGAAATTATTTTAATGGTCTGGAATAAAACTCAGAACATTCCCCATACATTTAATTTCTATAGAAACTTTAGTTTCAGACCCATTACAGCTGTTATCGCTTAAGCTAAAAGAGGAGGAGCAATTCATTTTCATTCAAATTATCAGCAAGTTCTATAATAATTAACATTACACAATCTTGGTTTATACCAATACTACTGCTACTATGCTATACTAATTCTATGTTAGTTTTCTTCAAACAAACAATTACAATGTTGTTTGAGTAGGTTCCACAAGTAGAACAACAGGGGGTTTGCAATTATATATTGCACACCGAAATCCACAGTATAACATTGTATTTTCTACTTATTTTCCTATATGTATATATATATATATATATATATATATATATATATATATATATATATATATATATATATATATATATATATATATATATATATATATATATATATATATATATATATATATATATATATATATATATATATATATATATATATATATATATATATATATATATATATATATATATATATATATATATATATATATATATATATATATATATATATATATATATATTCATCTCACTATTATTACAGCATCCTATATTGCCTATTTACCGCCCTTAGAGTGTCCCTATGCGGACACTCTATTGGAAGACAGTGGTATTGAGACTTAGAAAGTCATCATTTGCCTCCAGACAAAATTTTGGAGGGACATGCTTGATCTAAATATGGTTGTTAAATTAGGTATTTATGAAATAATATGAAGCAACATTCTTTAGTGTAAATGCAACAATAGTAAATTTTAATTTGAATAAGTAGCAGTTAGTACTGTAGTAATGTACATTAAATACATAAAGAGCAATGCTTGTTACCATGACAATATACATATTAAGTTGATTAATTGTTATTTCAACATATGTCACGTTTTATTTATGTCTGTGACTCCAAAGTAATTCATTTTCATTGAAATTATTGGTGTTATCCATCATGATTAACATTATGCCAACTGCTCATTTATATTCCGGTTTATAAATAATAATAGAATTAAAATAAAGTAGCCGAGTAGCTCACATACAACATATTAAGATTTTTTTTAAATTGTTGTAATAACTATTGTATAGTGGTACAAAAACAAACTTTTATGGTTGTAGATAGGAGATTGTAATATCAATATACAAAAGATGAAACATGGTCCTCTAGGATAAAAATATGTTAATAATTACAGCTTAAAACAAAATATTAATACATTTACTAATATTTACAACAGTCGTGGGTCAATAATTGATTAGGTTATCAGTAATCGATTTAATTTGAAATGTGAATTGTTTAATAAAACTGCTTGCAATAGTATTCTATTAAAAATTACTATATATAATAACCATAAACAGGATTTTTTATATAATGTACCCAGGCCAGTCTAGCGACGGTGCAACTCGAATGCAAAAACAAAGTTAATACGCGAAATCACATAAGCCAAATGATCGTCTAATTTTTAAAGAGTAAGGGGGTAGGATCACCCACGTTGTGTAAAAGGCTTGTTACAGGATATATGTATATATATATATATATATATATATATATATATATATATATATATATATATATATATATATATATATGTACGTACGTGTACGTGTACGTGTACGTGTACGTGTACGTGTACGTGTACGTGTACGTGTACGTGTGCGTGTAGTGTACGTGTGACGTGTGCGTGTACGTGTACGTGTACGTGTACGTGTACGTGTACGTGTACGTGCGTGTACGTGTGCGTGGTGTACGTGTACGTGTCGTGTGCGTGTACGTGTACGTGTGCAGTGTACGTGTACGTGTACGTGTGCGTGTGCGTGTGCGTGTAGCGTGTGCGTGTCGGTCGTGAGTGCGTGTACGTGTACGTGTACGTGTGGTACGTGTACGTGTGCGTGTACGTGTGTGTGCGTGTCGTGTCCGTGTGCGTGCGTGCGTGCGTGCGTGCGTGCGCGTGCGCGCGTGCGTGCGTGCGTGCGTGCGTGCGTGTGTGTGTGGTGGTGTGGGTGTGTGTGTGGTGGTGTGGGGGTGGGTGTGGTGTGTGGGTGTGGGTTGTGGTTGTGGGTGTGGGTGTGTGTGGTGTGGTGTGTGGTGGTGGGGTGGTGGTGGGTGGTGGTGGGGTGGTGGTGGTGGTGTGAGTGAGTGGTGGTGGTGGTGGTGAGTGAGTGGTGGTGGTGAGTGGTGGTGGGTGGTGGTGGTTAGGATGGTGTGTGTGATGATGTGGTGGTGGTGATGTGTGTGTGTGTGTGTGGTGTGAGTGTGTGTGTGTGTGTGTGTGGTGTGGTGTGTGTGTGGTGTGTGTGTGTGTGTGGTGAGTGTGTGTGGGTGAGTGGTGAGTGGTGAGTGGTGGTGAGTGAGTGGGGTGGTGAGGTGGTGGTGAGTGGTGGGTGTGTGGTGGTGGTGAGTGAGTGTAGTGTGTGGTGGTGTAGTGAGTGAGTGGTGGTGGTGGTGGTGAGTGAGTGGTGGTGTGTGAGTGGTGAGTGTGTGTGTGTGTGTGTGGGTGGGTGGTGGTGGTGGTGGTGAGGTGTGTGGGTGTGTGTGGTGAGTGTGTGGTGTGTGTGGTGTGGTGTGTGGTGTGTGGTGTGTGGTGTGGGTGTGTGGTGTGTGTGTGTGGTGTGTGGTGTGATGGGGTGTGTGGTGTGTGAGTGTGTGGTGGTGAGTGGTGAGTGGTGGTGGTGGTGTGTGGTGTGTGAGTGTGTGAGTGTGTGAGTGTGTGGTGGTGTGTGAGTGGTGAGTGTGTGAGTGTGTGGTGTGTGAGTGGTGGTGTAGTGTGTGGTGTGTGAGGTGTGGGTGGTGTGTGAGTGTGTGGTGTGTGAGTGTGTGTGTGAGTGTGTGTGTGTGTGGTGGTGAGTGTGTGGTGGTGTGTGGGTGGTGGGTGTGTGAGTGTGAGTGTGGTGTGAGTGGTGAGTGTGTGAGTGGTGGTGTGAGTGTGGGGTGTGGTGGTGTGTGTGGTGGTGGTGTGGTGTGGTGATGGTGTGGTGAGGGTGGTGTGAGGTGTGTGAGTGTGTGGTGTGGTGGTGAGTGGTGGTGGTGAGTGGTGGTGAGTGTGGGTGAGTGTGTGAGGTGTGTGGTGTGTGGTGAGTGGTGGTGGGTGTGTGGTGTGTGAGTGTGAGTGTGTGGTGTGGTGGTGGTGTGGGTGTGTGGGTGTGTGAGTGTGTGGTGGTGTGGTGGTGTGGGTGGTGAGTGTGTGGGTGGTGAGTGTGTGGTGTGTGGTGTGTGAGTGTGTGAGTGTGGTGTGTGGTGGTGAGTGGTGAGTGTGGTGTGTGAGTGTGGTGAGTGTGTGGTGTGAGTGTGAGGTGTGGTGGTGTGTGAGTGGTGAGTGTGTGGTGGTGAGTGTGAGGTGTGTGAGTGTGTGGTGTGAGTGTGGTGTGTGGTGTGTGAGTGTGGGTGTGTGGTGTGTGAGGTGTGTGGTGTGGGTGTGAGGTGTGTGGTGTGTGGTGTGGTGGTGAGTGGTGAGTGTGGGTGTGGGTGTGTGAGTGTGGGTGGTGGTGGTGTGGGTGTGGTGGTGGTGTGGTGTGTGGTGTGTGAGTGTGTGAGTGTGTGGTGTGGGTGGTGTGTGGGGTGTGTGAGGTGTGTGGTGGTGGTGTGGGGTGGTGGTGGTGTGAGTGTGGGGGTGTGAGGGGAGTGTGGAGTGTGGTGGGAGTGTGTGAGTGTGGGTGTGTGAGGTGGGTGTGAGTGTGTGGTGGTGGAGTGTGGGTGGTGGTGGAGGTGGGTGTGAGTGTGGTGAGTGTGGTGGTGAGGTGTGAGTGTGGTGGGGTGGGTGTGAGTGTGTGGTGTGTGAGGTGGTGTGGGTGTGAGTGTGGGTGGGAGTGGGGTGGGGTGAGTGGGGTGGTGGGTGGGAGTGGTGGTGTGGTGGGGTGGGGTGGTGTGGGTGTGGTGTGAGTGTGTGAGTGTGGGGGTGTGGTGTGGTGTGTGAGTGTGTGGTGGAGTGGGGTGTGGGGGTGGGTGTGAGTGGTGGGGGTGAGTGTGTGGGGGAGTGGTGAGGGGTGGGAGTGTGAGGTGGGAGGTGGTGTGTGGTGGGTGTGGGTGGTGGGTGTGAGTGGTGGTGTGTGGTGAGTGTGTGAGTGTGGTGGTGTGAGTGTGGTGTGTGGTGTGGAGTGTGTGAGTGTGAGGGTGGTGGTGGTGGTGGTGGTGGTGAGTGAGTGGTGGTGGTGGTGGGTGGTGGTGGTGGTGAGTGAGTGGTGGTGGTGAGTGTGTGAGTGTGTGGAGTGTGGGTGTGGTGGGGTGTGTGGTGTGTGTGTGTGGTGTGTGGTGGTGTGTGGTGTGTGTGGGTGTGTGGGTGTGTGGTGTGTGGTGGTGTGGTGTGTGGTGGTGGTGGTGGGAGTGGTGGTGGTGGGTGGGGTGAGTGGTGGGTGGTGGTGAGTGAGTGAGTGGTGGTGGTGGGGTGGTGGTGAGTGGTGGTGGTGAGTGGTGGAGTGAGTGGTGGGTGAGTGGGAGTGGTGTGAGTGTGTGAGTGTGTGAGTGTGTGGTGTGTGGGTGTGGGTGTGTGGGAGGTGTGGTGTGGTGTGTGGTGGTGTGTGAGGTGTGAGTGTGGTGGTGTGTGAGTGTGGTGGTGGGTGTGGAGGTGTGGTGTGAGTGTGTGAGTGTGTGTGGTGTGTGAGTGTGGTGGTGAGTGTGTGGTGTGTGTGAGGTGGTGGTGGTGTGTGGTGTGAGTGTGAGGGTGGAGTGGTGGTGTGGTGTGTGAGTGTGTGGTGTGTGAGTGGTGAGTGTGTGAGTGTGGTGGTGTGTGGTGGTGGTGTGAGTGTGTGAGTGTGGTGGTGTGTGTGTGTGTGTGTGGTGTGTGTGTGTGTGTGTGTGTGTGAGTGTGTGAGGTGTGTGGTGTGTGTGTGTGGTGTGAGTGTGTGGTGGTGTGAGTGTGGTGTGGTGTGTGGTGTGGTGGTGGAGTGTGTGAGTGTGTGAGTGAGTGAGTGGTGGTGGTGGTGGGGTGAGTGAGGTGGTGGGTGGTGGTGGTGGTGGTGGTGGTGGTGGTGTGTGGGTGTGTGTGTGTGTGTGGTGTGAGTGTGTGGTGTGTGAGTGTGTGTGGTGGTGAGTGTGTGGAGTGTGTGTGTGTGTGAGTGTGGTGTGTGTGTGTGTGGTGTGTGGTGGGTGTGTGGTGTGGGTGGTGGTGGTGAGTGAGTGGTGGTGGTGGTGGGTGAGTGGTGAGTGGTGAGTGGTGGTGAGTGAGTGGGTGAGTGAGTGGTGGTGGTGGTGTGTGGTGGTGAGTGGTGTGAGTGTGTGAGTGTGTGGTGTGGGTGGTGAGTGTGTGGTGTGTGTGTGTGAGTGTGTGGAGTGTGGAGGTGGTGTGTGGTGTGTGGTGTGTGAGTGTGTGGTGTGTGAGTGTGTGGGTGTGGTGGTGTGAGTGTGTGAGTGTGTGAGTGTGTGAGTGTGTGGTGTGTGAGTGTGTGAGTGTGTGTGTGTGGTGTGTGGTGTGGTGTGTGAGGTGTGTGAGTGTGAGTGTGTGTGGGTGGTGAGTGTGTGAGTGTGTGGTGTGTGAGTGTGGTGGGTGTGTGAGGTGTGTGGGTGGTGTGTGAGGTGTGTGAGGTGTGTGTGAGGTGTGTGGTGTGTGAGTGTGTGGTGTGAGTGTGTGAGTGTGTGAGGTGTGTGGTGTGAGTGTGGTGTGTGAGGTGTGTGGTGTGTGTGATGTGTGAGTGTGAGTGTGTGTGTGGTGTGTGAGGTGTGTGAGTGTGAGTGTGTGAGGTGTGGTGGGTGTGTGGTGTGGTGTGTGTGTGTGTGTGTGTGTGTGGGTGGGTGGGTGGGTGGGTGGGTGGTGTGTGTGTGTGTGTGTGTGTGGGTGGGTGGGTGGGTGGGTGGGTGGGTGGGTGGGTGCGTGCGTGCGTGCGTGCGTGCGTGCGTGTGTGTGTTTTACTGGTATCTAAGGGAGGATAAAGTAAAGGTAACACAGTATATAAAGTTATAAGCAAGTACAATGTAATTCTGCTGTCTTTATTGCGGATAACGAAAAGAACTATCAAAGAAAAACCTTACCGCATACTATAACAAGAATAGCAACATAAATAAAATACAAGTATTAATTATAAATACATAAATCAATGCTTATTTATATTCTACTGGTATTGAAAGATCTAATATTGTAATATTTAATACAGGCCTGTATCTCATAAACGATGATCACCCTGTTATACAGTTATCTAACTGTATTTAAGTAAAGCATCACAACAGGTTAAATGTCTGCGTTTACAATATTAATGAACCAAAAGATAACATATTTCAAACCAGACACGCACGCGGTACTCCAATGATAAACATACTTTCGTATTACAGCGGTTATCTCCCCAAGATTTACAGGTGAACATCCATCTTAAAATATGCCACATTGTAGGTATGAACTGTCAAAATGAATTACATCAAAAATGAAGTCGAGAGACATCTCACATTAAATAACAAAGTTGTGATGTAATTTTAACTTTCAAATTATCATTGATATTAATTTACCATGGTATTGTAAGACAATTCATATTTAAATTCAATTTTTATTTAGTTCAATCTATAAACAAACGGTCTGTCTTCAAATCAATTAATAATAATCTTATTACCTTCGCATTTAAATAGTAAAATTTTTTGGTCCCATACGATCCGAATATATTTACAGATATAGACTTCGCACCATCAGTTGTGACTGAAAAAAATCTCGAAAAAAATGTTCTGCCGCAGTCTGCACAGGAAGATCCAATTCCTTCAATCTCTAGATCAAACAGTACTTTATTGGTGACCCTGACTCCAATTCCATTAAAAATAAATGGTCTGTCACCTACTCAACAAAAAGAACCTAGAGCTTCAACTTCTACTGATGTTGTGAATTGACCAGTCTCTTCGCCTTTACGATCCATAGAGAATATTAAAAGTAGTTTTGCAATGCAGAGTCCTCAAGATATCCATCCACTTCCAAAGTGTAGCCAAGTAAAAGCTTCGACACGAAAAGTAAAAAAAGGCAAAGCAGCCATATTAACTGCTAGTCCTTATAAGGCAGAATTAGAGAATGAAATAAAGCTCAAAGTGGAAAAATTATCAAAGATAAATAAACAAATTAAAAGAAACATAGAAAATGAGCAGGCACCACAGAAAAAAATAAAGGAAAACAAATAATTAAGAAAATAGTTGAAAATAGTGAAAATGAGAACGATGATGCAGAATGTTTTTACTGCAATGAATGGTATTCCAAATCATTAAATGACGATGGTTGGGTACGGTGTTCTGGATGTTTCAAGTGGGCACATGAAGCATGTGCCGGAGTCGAACCAGAGGACGACGAAGAATTCAAATGTGAATTTTGCCTTTAAATAATTTGCATTTTTTTATTTCATAAAATTTTTGTTTGTTTATTTTTTGAGCCATAATGTCGTAAATAAAAGTTCTCCTTTGTTCAATTTTATTGTGATTAAATTTTTGTTCCTTCAGTTTTTATATAGGATTGCCCCAAGTCATGGGGCAAAGTGAACTTTTGTCATGCCCTCATTTTTTTTATACCCCCAAAATACGTATGACTATTTTAGTTCTAACTTTTTCAATAATAATAGTCAAATGTTAAATGAACATTTTGAGCTTATGGGGATTTCTCAATATATTTCTATAACGAGTCTATAAGCCATTTTCCCTTAAATAGTCCGCATTGCCCCACCCTCCCCTACTTCTCTGACTGTTCCAATGTACCTATACTTTTCCACAAGAACACTTATACACTCCAGAGCTATTTTAGGTGATTTTAAATGTTCTTTAATCTATCTACAAACATTAAGTGATAATTGTTCTTTAAGGATATACTTAACAGGTTTAATTATATTATTCATTTCTTTAAGGGAATAAACATTAGCACATAGTGATGCTTTTAAATGATCAAATTCATCTTCTAAATATTTTGTCATCACAAATTCATTTAGCTAGATCCACTAGAGCTTTGATAACACTAAATTTTTAACGTGGATGATGATTTGATAGGTCATGAAGATACCTTTTAATGTGTAAACGTTTCTGGTAAACCCTAAAAATTCATTTAAGGTTTCTTCACCATGTTTCCAATTACCGAGTATTATCAACATATCTATGCTAAATCAAAGGTTTTTTAGATGCATTTTGTAAAGCCAATGTTTCAAACTTTTCCATGTAAAATGATAAAGAAAGTTCTGAAACAGAATTGTTATAGTGACACCTTCTTGTATAAGGCTATGATAAAAAAGTAAGATGTTTCGGAAAAGGTATATTAGGAGATACAGTAGCACTGATAATGGGTGGTAAAGGAACACTAGGTTTGTTAATCTTTGGTAAACCACAGTTTTAGTGGAAGAGCTTCAGGGCTAGTTAACTTCATTTTGGTTTCTTCCGAAAGAGAAGATATTTTAATAAGTTCTTTAGTCAAATTATCACGGTATTGCAATGATTTAACAAATATAGTTAAAATTAAGTTCTGATTAAACACACTTTCTATTTTCCATGTATAACAATTACAGTTCTTAAACAGTAACAGAAAATGATTTCTTTGTTACATTAGTTATGATTATGCAGATATCAATTGGTACGTGAAATTATCCTAAATGAATTTGTAATATTAATCACAAGCACAACATTTTTTAATTATAATATATAACGTAATATATAATTTTTAAAACTATATACGGAAATTAATAAGTAATATATACACACTGACAGCTTGTATTTATTTCTCAATATTCACATTTGAGGATGTAACACTACCAATGGACATATTTTGCAAGCTCGATATCGATTATCGACTGAGCACCCTTGTTTGCATCCACCATCTCAAAAAAAAAAGAAAAATAAATGTTAAACTAAGATTGATTTGATATAATTTATTATTCATACACTTGTGCATATTGTTAAATGAATTGTGTGAACTACGTACGAGTATGGTTACACTTATGCACAGCCATCATTAACCACATGCTTCGAACTCTTTGGTTGGTCACTGTCGGTTCTTACAGCGTAAGAATAGAATTGTGCCTGAAATTAAAAAAAAATACTATGTACATGTTCCACTCGAATAATCTCCATGTGTAACATTTTTGACAAGTAGCACACTGAATGTCTTTGAAATGTATCGCCCCAGTTGTGCCCTTGATATTTTTCAAGTTTGTATCTAAAGGATCTATGTTTCAACATGTATGCAACATTTCAAAACATATATTTCATGTTTAAGAAATGTACCATAAGTGTATACTACAGTTGTTACTGTTTGCTATGTCTCCCACACTGCACCAAAATGTACCATTAAAAACCGCTTCAAAACCACTTGAAATGTTTCGTCTACATAGAGAATATCCTAGAATACATTGTCTATTACTGTTATGTCATGAAGCTACACGTCTAATTCCAAGAATCCTTTGAAAATTAAACATCGACTTCATCTATCAAATAACACTCAAATAGATTAATTTGCTTACTTATAAATTATTATTATAACAATGATCTTTTCACAAGAACATAAGGCTTTTGTGGTCGAAGCATACTTCCAGAATGGATCAATTTCAGAAGATTAAAAACCACAGATAATTAATTAATTATAACCTTATTTTTACTTAAATAAAGACCATTTTAAATTTGTGATGGATTGTCTTATGTGTAGAACAAAGTTTAGTTTTCAGCATTACCATTATCATTTATGCGTTATTTATAGACACATGCAAAGCAAATTAAATATTTCTTAATATGACACCATTTTTATTTAACCTGAAATAAATCTCAGAACAATCTTTTTAGTAGTCACTAACCATTGAAAGCAAAAAATGAAAAAATCATTAATTTATTATTGAACTGCTTTTATACATAAAAAAGTAAATTATTCACAAAACAAGTGGAACAAGAAAGTAAACATAAATTCACTTAAAACTAAACAAATTTTCACGTTCTTAAATGCAGTAATCCGGATACTCTACTGCCACATTGGAATGACAAAGACAACTATTGAACAACTTGGTTAAACGTAAAAATTTTTCACAAAAGTATAAAAAGAAAAATGTATTCCTTTGTTCTGCTATAAGCATCACAATATACCACTTCTAAATCAGAATGGAAAACTACAAACAGCCATAGTAGTTACATTATTCAGAAAACGGAAACAACACAAATTCGCTTCAAATTAATTCAGTCTTTTTGTTGTGCTATATAATTATTTATATATGCCACTGACAGTTCATAATAGCAACCAACTATAACTGTTGGACACCTCATTAAAAGCATCCGTTAAATTCTCTATAAAAAAGTGATGAAATAAACACAGCATGCCCTGACACAAGAAAATACAGAACAAAAAATTAACAAACCTTAAAACAAATCAATTCCCATATTATGTTACAATCACAGCATGCTAGTGGTAAATTCGAAATAAGCTACAACTATAACTGTTCAAACCATTCTTAAATATGAAAACTACTTACTAAATTTGAATAAACAAATAAATACCAAATACTAAAATACATGAAAAAATAAAAAAGTCAATTTTGATTTTCTGCTGTAGAGTCACCGCAGCATGCCACTGGTAAATCTGAATGGCAAGCTAGAACTATAGCTACAGGACTTGCTGCTTGAAGTGTTCTTGATTTCACTAAATCATGCTCCACTTGCAAAACTCTACGAGCTGTAAATACCAATAATTAAAAATGGGTACAGAAAAATTATTATTATTTACCATGTTCTTCTGAACTTGTTACCAATAAGACATGTTTATCATCACACCATTTAATATATTTTGGATTCTCGGTATAGATATTCAGAAAGAATTCAGTGTTTACCTCAGGTGGAAATTCATATAACTCAATGATATGTCCAAGCATTTTATCAATGTTATGTTGATACACTCTATAATCTTCACTGACCAAAAGTATAGTAGCTGTATCTCCAAGATATTGGTAAATCTGAAATTTATGTAGGTAATTAATAAAACAAAAATTTTAAAATTGTCTACTCACCTCATATTTATGTTTCATAAGCCTAATCACACTTGATTGTAATACTTGCATTAAACGTTTTTCAATTACCTTCTCAACTTCACACAAATCACTATTTTGAGAACAAGAAGTTGAAGGAGATATATTGTCGTATGGTATGAATTTAGGTATCTTTTCACTTAAATACTGAATGCTTTTCTTTGTTAAGATCGATGAAACATAAATCAAAATGTCTTCTATTTCTTGAGCAGAAAACTCTGAAGCTCTTCTAGTCGGTTGGTTATGATAATTTATTTCCTTTAGGCCTGCTTCCAGAAGAGTTCTCAATTCGATATCGGACAGAGAAGATTCTGACTTGGAAGTAGAAGGGCCTGGTTCACATCTAAGAAAACGTTCAATCTTAATTAAGAATTATATAGCTAGACAAACATATTTCCACATAAATGTTAACAGTCCTTTTCATTACAGAAGTTAAGTTTCTGTTTCAGTATACAGAGTCATGACATGACTTACATACATGACATCTTTAAAATAATATGGATATGATCAATAGCAAAGAGAAAATCTTACATGCACTATTTTAATTAATGTATATTTTCGCTTATTTGAAATGTGCAAGGTATAGTCATGTTGTCTGTGTAACTTTTTTTTATTGTGAAAAAATTATAATAAACTTTAATAGGCAACCCACAGTTTCTTCTCTATACATTATACACCCTTTACTTTATGTAATTCATATATCCAATACAATGGATATACCAAATTCCATTTTAATTGGATAGTATGAATTATAAAATGTTTCTTTTTCATTTATCAAATATGGAAAATCATAGCAACCAAAATTTCTGGTTTTTTTTCGTATAATTTAATATTAGTACACATCAATGATTGAATTAAATTTTACTGCTCATCTAGTTTCCTATGCAAAACGTACCTAAAATTAAATTATTTTTCTTTGTAATTTTCTGCTTTAAAGTTGATAGCTTTGCAAATGCTTAGCTATAAGGTAGCTTTTTAGAATTTGTCTATATATTACAAAAAAATTTTCATTAACAAAACGCGTCTAAAATCGAATTATCTTCAAAAAGACCTTTTCATTTTTTACTTCAAATTCTATATACTTACAAACAGTATTTTAATGATTCATTTAAAATGCTTTTTAGAGGTTATTTATGACCTTTCGGAAAGTTCTATTACAGAAAGCTTTCTAAATTGAAGTATCTTTAAAAATGTTTGCTCTAAAGCTGACAGTTTTTAATATATTCACAAAAGTTACTTACAGACTTTCTTAAAATAGTTACATTTATTAAAGCCAATACATAAACTTTAATCATAAAATCACTAAATCCAATAATTAAATAAAGACATATAGCGTAAACAATAAGATCTATCGATCACTTTTTATATAACAAGTAGAGCTGGAAGAAAAGGCCAATTTGATTGGCTCTGTATGTATTAGGAGAATCCCATTTTCATTACTTCAGCCAAAGAAATTTGTAATTAAATATCACTGTAGTAACATATTAAATTTCATACCAAGTATTTTAATATTTATGTACAAATTTTTACCACTATTATTTTTTCTAGTAAAATGTGTACTTACGGTGATGGTGGTGTTTCAGTGGATACATTGGGTGAAGAAGTATTAGCTATAAACTCACGATCATAAACTAATTTACACAGTTCTATGGGATTTGTCAATCCTATATCTTTATTTGCTTGATTGAGGCACTGGGAAGTGACAGTTTCATACCTGGTCATGCAAAAGTATTATATTAATATCGAATTGTTAATAACATGCAAAAATTACTGACCTGATATTTCTGGATGCAAATACCGCTACTGATTTAAACTGATCATCACCAATATAAACAGCCTGCAAGTTATGCATAAAAGCTTGATATCTTATATTTTGTAATAGTATGTCTCCTAAGAAAGGTGGAAACAACATTGCACTAAAAAGTTTCATTATAGCAATCGTCTTTAGTTTTATAAATTATTATACCAAGGAGATTTACTATAATTACTGCACTTCTTTATAAAGCTTTCAAGATCTTTTTGAACACAGATTCCTGGTGGAATAGATTTTGAACTTCCTGGTTCCATCTTAGGCAATTAACACAATGAAGCTGGAATGGTCTGTAATTTAAACTTCGTTTAAAAATTGTTAAAATTACTCCAAATAAACTTGTTATATTTCTCAGAGCTAGAATAATTACAGAATCATTCTAAGAAATAACGCCATTTTTCTTATACATATGAAACAATTTGGAAATACATAACTTACTACTTCTTTCGTCGTCTAATACACTGAAAATTAAGTTTGAAATTACTGCACCCTTATATTAAACTTACACTTTGTATATTACAATTTATTTGGGAAAAATCCAAGTTATGCTTTTTAGAGAAATCGACTATCTTGCTAATATGGCGCTGACTACTACTTGTGGTAATAGCTACTATTCTAATACTAGTTTAAAAAATAAATTTCAAGCAAAAATTATATAAAAAATAAATTAATCTTGTTTATACATTACTGCAGTTCTTCAATCACAGTTTGCAATATTTTTGTCAAATTTTTCATGCAATTGACTCGTTAGTGATGACGTCAACAAAGGGAAATTATAAATATTGGGACAATAAAAATATCATAATTGCAATACTTTTGTATACGATTAGTAAACAAATTTTGGTCCAGAACGATTAGAAACAATTGAAATTAACGATACCACTGCATACTAGAAATCTCACATGATATATAACATACTTACGTATTTTTTAATGATACAACAATGCAGTTTTTTTATTCTTTTCTGGTAATGGACTCCCAGGAATAACGGTCACAAGCGGGAGGAAGTTTAAAATTTAGTAAGATAAAAATACAATAGGTGTTGATTCAATAATTGACAGTAGATTATCTATGCATCTTTGTTTACAATTAGTAAAAGTATTTTGGTCTAAAACGATTTGTAAGAGAATTGAAAAGAATTAAGATTTTTAAGTCAAACTAGCGCTGTTTACACTTCAAGTTAACACTATTTTAAATCTGGAAGTCCAAAATAACTTGTACTTATATTATGAATATACAGCATGGTAAAGTAAAAGCAATATTAGATTATTGCAATCATTGGAACAGAATAAAAATCGTTTGAATTCATCATTACGTACCATTGTCTGTATCCAAATGGAGTGAAATTATTTTAATAGTCTGAAATAAAACTCATAAAATTCCCCATAAATTAAATTTCTATAGAAAATTTAGTTTCGGGCACCATTGCAGCTGTTATCGGTTAAGCTAAAAGTCGAGGAGCAATATCAGACATGAGCACCTCACGCTACTCGACTATATTACTTTGGAGAAATTATAAATATATATATATATATATATATATATATATATATATATATATATATATATATATATATATATATTTCCAGCCAACTTTCTGGGATCCATAAGTGGGAAAGTCACGTATGAAGTGAGGACCGAACGCAAAGTGAGTACAGAAAACTGACAACAATGTGTGATTTGATATAAACTAGTAAGTACTTTAAATGATAGCGTCAAGGTGAACCATGTCTTGGAGCTAGGATGACGCTAATCTCGATGTTTAGGAAAATTTTAATGCTTCTAGTCAACTATTTATGATTGATACGTATAAATTTTATTTTTCTGTTATTTTTACTTTTTAGATCATTTCGAAGCTTGTATGAAGTTGTGGAATACATAACATTATAATAAATTTGCTCATAAATAGAATGGTTTAATATTTCTGGATATTGTATCCAGTAATCCCTCAAATAATTTAGGTATCAAAAATTGTTATAATTTGGTCTATGTCCAAATTTTTAAAGCAATTTTAGTAATTTTTATTGTTGATATGGTGGACTTTGTAAAAGTCGCAATTTATTGAACTGTAGAGAAGAACATTATCTTCATACGGGTTTTTCTGTCATAGCGGTCTATGACTTCGATTGGTGATTTAACAGACTACATCTGAAGGTTCTGATAAATCTGCACCACAATACACGCATTCATATAGTGAGATATATAATGATGTGCAATAACCTCCAAATAAACATTTTTAATGTGGCGGATTCAAAGAACAGACCAACATAAAATTTCGCGTTTGTCCTTAATAACAAACTCCTATTTTTCCCAACGAAATCAAGCCAAAAATACGGACATAACATTTCAGTATTTCTTCTCGCAACAAGGAATTAGGTCTATAAGTATAGATGATTCAAAATAGTATGAACTTATAAAATTTAGTTTTTGTCCTTTAACAATAAAACTACTTTTTCGTAATGAAATTAGTCTGTAAATATAGAATTGCTATATGATAGACATAAAATTTAATTTTGGTCAACATGAAAATGACTTTTCACCCAAGAAAAGCACAGACCATAAATAAAGATTTTCAATATGGCATCAAATTCCAAAAGACAACATTGTAAAAATTACTGTTTGACCATTACAATAGTATCACTTAAGTTGTAGCATGCTGTACATACATTATTACATTCATTTTGTTTTATTTACAAGTCATACCAATCAGAACTTATAATCAACTGTTTGAAAAAATCTATACACAGTGTTTGTTTTATTACACACCAGCTGCCAAAGAAGTAAAAATACTATTAAAATAATTGAACACTTAAAGCTTTAGCAATGGCATAGAAAAACACACAATAGAGTTCTGTAGTGTTTTAGTTTACAAAACAAAAAAATACATTAGAAAAGCCACACAAAACTATTTCTTATAGTAAGTACTAACTACGAAAATTTTATTATGAAAAATGTGATGTTTAGTTTTAAACTCCATACACTCTGCTTTCTTTGGAGGAATATTCTTTTTTATGTGTTCTTTAAAATAGATTAAAACGACTACTTTTTTATCTATCCCCCACGGTTTCAGTACTCTCCTTTTTTTTTGGAGGTTCGCTATTTTCTTTATTTTCCTGAAAAAAAATTGTAGTTTGTAAATATTACATAAAAATTATAGAAAGACATACAATGTCCAAAATTGCATGGTCATTCTCTCTACTGGGGCATTGGTTTCGCTGTAAAATAGAACTAATAAGCATAACTTATATAATTTCAAAATATTAAAAACGTCTACCTTTTTTGTTGATGATTGATATAACTTTTCATCAGAGCAATCTTCTTCAGAATCTTCTACATCTGCATCCAAACTGACTTGAATTTCGTCTAACTTCATCCCTTTATATTTTGCAGTCTCTCCCTTTTCCGATAAAAGAAGAAGTTTTTAAATTTTAGCCGTCTGATATATATCATTTGGAAGACGATAATAAGTCTTATGAATGTCCGATGTATGGCCCATACAAGATGCAAGTTGTTCTAAGTCCTCATTGCTCAAATTGAGTACCTGATACAAGTTGCCAAATGTTTTCGCAGCTTTGTAGATGTTAGAGCTGCACTATTCTTAACTCCAGCAAATCGCACAAGTTTGTAGATTGTTTTTGATCCACTTATACTATTTTTCGATGATATATTTGCAAAAAGATATGGACTCCCTACTATGACAAAATTTGATCTATGTTCTAATACACACACACACACACACACACACACACATACATATATATATATATATATATATATATATATATATATATATATATATATATATATATATATGTATATTTATAATGTCTCTCCAAAGTAATTCATTCACACCGAAAACTACAGTATAATGTGATGGAAAATTGATAGTACAATTGGTTAGTAATTAGTAGAAGTAGTTATAAATGATAATGGAATTAGAATATGGTGTTTATTTCACTCATGAGTAGCTCACGTACATTTTAATTTTTTTAATTTTCGTAATAATTATTACAGTTATAAAAACTTTCATAGTTGTAGGTTTTAATATTATTTATAGAAAAGATGATGCATATGTCTTTAGGTTAAAAAGATGTCTTAATAACTATAGCTTAAAACAACATATTAATAAAATTACTTACATTCACTACAACAGTCCTGAGTCAATTTATGATATAGTTTTTAGGAATTCTCAGTAATAGATTTAATTTTAAATGTGAAGTGCTTCAGGAAAAGGCCTTCCAAATCATTCTCTTATAAAATTTACCATATGCAATAACCATACACTAGCAAAACCAAAAATTGATGTCTTTATAATTACAGCTTAAAGCAACATATTAATAAATTTACTTATATGTACTACAACAGTCATGGGTCCATAATTGATTTGGTTATTTAATTTTAAAAATTACCATGTATAATAACCATAAGCTTTTAGAAGAAAACATACTTCATACATTTTGATTTCAAATTAATTACCGAGATTCAAACTTAAATAAAAGATACAATGATTTCATAAATCGGTTAAAATTAGTGTTTGAAAAAACTGTTCAAGAAAAAAATAAACTGGATAACACAGAATATAGTACTCCACATGAAAATTCGAAACAACTTATACACGATTTACAAACAATGTTGATCGTCAAATTTTTAAAGCGAAAGGAGGTAGGATCACCCACGTTGTGTGAAAAAGTTGTTACGGGACATGTGTGTTTCGGGTATCTAAGGTAGGATAAAATAAATGTAATACAGTGTATGTCTATAAGCAAGTGCAATGTAATTCTGCTGTCTTTATAGCAGATAGGGAAAAGAACTACCAATGAAAAGCCTTACTGCATACTACAACAAGAATAACAACATAAATAAAATACAAGTATTAATTATAAATACATAAATCAATGCGTATTTATATTCAAAGGGTATTAAAAGATCTAATATTGTAATATTTAATACAGGCCTGTATCTCATAAATGGTGATCACCCTGTTTATACAGTTAGCTAACTATATTATAAGTAAAGCATCACAACACGTTCAAGGTCTGCATTTACAATATTAATGAACTAAAAGGTAACATATTTCAAACCAGACACGCACACGGTATTCCAATGATAAACACACTTTACTGTTACAACCGTTATCTCCCCAAGGTGGCTTTTAAGCTCTTATACCCGGGAACCGTCTAATGCCTCCATTACATTTACAGGTGAACATCCATCTTAAAATATGCCACATTATAGGTATGAAATGTCAAAATGAATTACATGAAAAATGAAATCGAGAGATATCACACATTAAATAAAAAGGTTGTGAAGTAATTTTAACTTTCAAATTATCATTGATATTAATTTACCATGGTACTGTAAGACAATTCATATTTAAATTCAATTTTTATTTAGTTGAATCTATAAACGAACGGTCTGTCTTCAAATCAATTAATAATAATCTTATTACCTTCACATTTAAATAGTAAGATTATAAACATTTCCGGAGAGAAAATACCATTAATAATTTTATATTACTTTTTGTCATAAAAAAAACATTCTTCCTTCTAAACCATAAAAAAATCAACAACTCCTCTCAATTATTTTATAAAACCTATCTCCAAGCACACCTTATTTCTACTATCAAAAGGTACAACAGCCGCCCATATTTGCTAGATGGTTTCAATTAAACCCATCTTCTTATGTATAAATTAAAATATACAAATTTGCACCAGTTGTGGTATAGTATAGTTTTAGAAAAAACTTTCATGCATTTAGATCCAGAACTGCAGGAATTAATTACAAATACAGGTATTCAAACTTAAATAATGGATACGATTTCATAAATCAGTTAAAATTATTGAAAGATCAATTCATGCGCCATGTCTGAAAACCCTTGATAACACAGAATATATCAGTACTTATAAAAATTCGAAATAATGTATATATGTATATATGTATATATGTATATATGTTATATATGTATATATGTATATAGTATATATGTATATATGTATATATGTATATATGTATATAGTATATTGTGTATATATATATATATATATATATATATATATATATATATATATATATATATAAAATATAGAATCACAAAGCAGGTGGACCATCTCAATCATTATAGAAAGTGCACAAAGTTGATAACAAAAATGATACACAAAGAGAAGAAAACATTTTATGAAAATGGAATCGATAAAAATAGACAACCCAAAGTTAATGTGGAAAACTCTGAAAAACGTTGTTTCAGGTAGGAATACGGAAAATTATCACGAAATTATTTTTGAAAACTGTGTAAAGCATACTGATGAAAGAATTATTTTTCACAAATTCAAGGAATATTTTATTTCTTCATTAATAGTGTAGAAGATTTTCCGCAGTTATTCTCAAGTAATAGAAGCTGTGTCTTGATGTATGTCTCGGAAATAAACCATTCTTTACAAAATTTCACACCCGTTGATTAAGTGGAATTAATAAGTGTTAACTAGTATAAAAGCAAAATGTAGTTCAGGCGACAAATCAAACATCCTCTACTCAATGGGAGAAATGGTTTTTTCGAAACTGAAATAGTACTAGATAATTTGAAAATGTCAACAATTGTCCCTATCCAAGAAATAGCAAATACCAAGAAAGTTGAACATTTTCGACAAATAAATATGTTATCAGCACAGATAAAAATTGTTGAAGTGGTTTCGGGAGTTCCTATAATTGTGAAACTGTATTCCAATACACATGGCATAAATGTAAAAGTAATCTTGACATGAATTTATATACAGTTATTGTATTTTTACATTTAAAATGTGCCTTTCAAACTGTGAACAGAATAACATTGATAAAAAAATTTACAAAAATATGGATTAGAAGGTACTGTTGTAGGGTGGTTCAGTAGTTACCTTATCAATAGAAAATTTAAATATAGATCATGCATAATGATGCTGAAAATGTAGTAAAAGAATGCAACTTTCATTTCTTTACGCACGACACAATTTTGTATACAGAGAGAAATAATGCAAATGAAACAAAAATACAAATTGAGGCGAATTTATTAAATTTTTTAGTAATAGTATGTATGGTAACAGAAATAATCGTGTATGACAAAATTGACTTTAGAAATATTCAATTAGACGTGACAAAGTTTAACATCTTTAGGCATTATCCTGTATGATAAACTAAGTTTTAAGGAACACATTGAATTTACATTTAAAAAAATTTAGTTTTCTTTATAGATGCAGTACGTGCACTAGGCAACAGACAAGGTTTAGTATTTACAATACAATAATACTACCACATTTCACATTTGCAGCAACTGTATACTATTTATGTGGCAAGAAAGCACGCGTAGGTTGCAATTGCTCAGAATAGAGGAGATAAATATTTAAAATTTGTGAAGACGGTACACAAGAACTAATAAGGCTCATAATCCAACATTTATAAAAGGCATAGTAAAATATAATGTTACCTGTGAAATTAAAAAACCTAGATTTGAATAAGGTTAAGAAATAATTAAATATATATTTGTTGAAAAATAGTACATATATTGAATAGAATTGAACACAAAGACCGTTATTGAATAGCACTACTTTTTATTAAGCAAACTTATTCAAAAAATTTCATGAAGCCAGTGTATTTGTTCATAACCGTGTTTCAATGACTTCTGCAGGTATAGGCAATTTTAAAGATCTATTGCCCAGTGTCATAAAGGCACTTAATTAAACGTCAACTGGTAACTGTGAATACATACGAGAACTTATCCAAGCTTCAGACTTGCATATACAGTGACTTCAAGGTTTCCATCTCTGTATTAATTAAAACTATTCAATAAGTAATGAGTAATTATGTTTCATTCCACGATCTTGTGTAGTGCTTATTAAAAGAGAAAGATGTAAGCATGGTTTTACTTCTTCATGCGATTATCTTTTCCCCACAGGGAAAGAATATTTGCGAAACCCATTTACTTAAAATGCAAATTCCATTTACTATTGTATTTCGCTGAACCCTACTGTTTCTTAAACCGACGAATCGATTTTTTTAATAGACGTATCTACCCTTATTTAACTACTGGAGATCTTGAAGATTCCAATTTATTATATTAATAGATACAAAAGTAACATAATCTTAGGGCAAAATTCAACCAACATGTTATTCCACCTAAACCCTGTTTGAATTTGTTGTTAACACTTTTCTTGGTTAATGTATCCAAAAAAGGGCAATTCGTTATTTGACTCGGTATCCTTTATAAATTTAAAATTTGGATGAATATCGTGCAGGTGTTGTCCATGACATTTTAACTTAATTATCCTTGTTATAAAAGTGTAGCTTCAACTTTACGCTTGAAGAATAATGTTGCCTACCGTTGATGCAGATTCCCAATTAAATTGTGTAGTCGGGTACAAAAATTTTTCAGTCAGCTGTGAACAGTAGTTTTAATTTTTAACGCTTGGATGAAGCAATGGGTAAATTTCAGATTTTGCGACGTTTGTATTGGCTTCAAAAATGAAGAGATAAAGATTCTATAACAAGGCGAGACTGAATAATCAAGACTGGCTAGAAAAAGAAACCATGCAAATATCCTTTAGTAAAAGTTTTATTTACAGTAATAAGTAGCGGAAGAAAAATTACAGGTTTGGATTTTGACGTTAAATACAACAATGTGTTTTTACTCCCACACACTTTATGTTAATATTTTATAAGAGAGACCTCTAGGTTTAGGAGATCAGAAGGACTGTAGCGTTCGTTATACGCAAAGATGTAAGTGAAATTGTTGATGGAAGAGTAAAATGGCTATAACACCAGCACTCTTGAATGATTCAGGATGTTTGACTGTGTTAACTTCAAATGTGACTTGCATCATGTTTGTAGGCACTGCACAAATTCCGAGTAGCAATGAATCAATCCAACAGATGTAATAATGAGAGTTGTGAACAGTGCAATACTTATACAAGCAAGAAATAATTTGTTACTTATTTAGTATTTATTGCCAATTCTATTGGTTTAATTGAACAAATGTAATGTTTCAATACAAATAATATTTAACGTAATAATTTTTTTGCAGCAATTTTATTCTGAATCTGTTAAGGAAGGCGACGAGCACTCTGAGTACCTGAAAATTAAAATAAATTATATTCTCCCATCTATTTATGGTAAATTAATTATATTTGCTACAAAACAGTGGACAACTTTCAATGTGAATTTGACTGTGTTGCAGGATGGTTTGAGAAGATGCGAGATACGTATGTAATTAAGACTGCACGCAGACCGTTGTATTTCCGGCGAGTGAGAATACGGTGAGTGAGGAACTCTACATATCAAGGATCAGTGGTTATGGACAACTAGAATAGCGCATTTTGATGATCACGTAAACAGCAGGGTAGTCGGTAGTGAAATGAATCAAGTTTAAATCTAAAGGTCAGGTACAGGGTCCAGTAGCATGGTGGCCGCACAGACGACGGTGCATACTCACGATATGCAGGGCTGAATAGAAAAATACGTTTTATATTTATTGGTGCATGCTGGATCTTTGGTTAAGTTACGACAATCTTAAAAATCATACGTCTCCCGACAATGACAGCATTAACGCTTGTTTCGACAGTCGTTATATAAATCTTTTCGCGCTTGAAACTTCATACTACTTAAATATGAGCGTGAAACCAATAGAAGTACTAGCCCGATTACGAACAACTGCTGGAGAAGAAATTTACACACTGGTGCGTGTCTTTAGTGTTCAGAAGTACGGTTTGGTTGGACCTGCATTAAAAAGAGCCTACGGTTTGACACACACCAACCTTTTCTGGTACCTATGTGACTCGGTGTCTGTCTAAGGTTGGATTAACTTACTTTTATTACAAACGCCCGCATAAATTTCTTCATAAGCTTTAAGCACCTCAGTAAAGGTTTTCCTGAAGAACTCTAATGGATTGTAGCACACTATTTTAATATGTTGTGCAATTTTCATCCTGTCAGAGACACTATCATCTTCAAACCATTCCAGAAATGATTTCGCATTGGGGCATGAACAGGAAGCTGTATCAGCAGAGGGTAACCAATTAAGAGGCTCCTTCCATTCAATAGTAGTCTTATCTCCAATGTTATCTCCTATCAAAAAAAAAAAGGTTTTGAACTGAATTAAGTGATCTGCTTATTTAGCTAGATCAGTTCAATATCAGTTCTGTCATAACCTAACATTTTGTACGCGTTTCTTTTTATCTTTTGGTTTTACTTACAAATATCGAACATGATCTATAAAACTTTTATTTAATGTGAAATGCTTAAGTGCATGGAATCTCTACGGTGAAAAATGGCTAATGTTATAAGTTACAACTGTAGAAAGATTTTGTTGCGTTCGTTTTAATGTGATCTCATCAGTTCAAAGTAAAGTAATGCATATAATTTGGGGCGGCAAATCGAAAGCTTATATATTCAGCGTTAGTACGCCGTTGATACAAATGTTGCTATCAGCAGCTGAAAATGATTGACAACCTTAACCACAACAACAGTAAAATGACCTACATTTATGCAACAAAATTTGTGGCCGAGTAAGGGCAGTTAGATCACGTTAGGGTTTGCTATATGCAGCGGAAAAAAGTTCCAACAAAAACTTGCTAACGTTGAACGTAGAAGATCGTTTCTAAACTAAAGAATGGTGTTGCGCAGAAATCAATTTTGTTTCGAATGACAATACACTATCCAACTGAAAAACGTTTGCACTTTTCATACGGCGTTTGATACAGCTGATGTTTTTAGTTAGAATTTATTTCGCACGATCGTGAAATTCCGAATTTATCCGACGCCCCTCAGCATTCTTTAGTCTTGAAACGATCTCTACATTTTGATTTAATTATAAGAAAAAAGTTTGGGACACTAAAGAATTATTATGCTCACCGTTTTTATTAATGAGCTTGAATAATGTATTATTTTCAAAAAATGGGTTATGTTGAAATTTAAAAGTAAAGAAATATCGTTCTCCATTTTCCTTTACACGAATTTCTTTTAAATACGGAAACAACAATCTTTCATTTTTAGTTATCAGGCGATTAAGAACGTTATGGTATGTGAACTGTAAAAAAATAAAAAAATAAAAATATTAATATACATACAACTATTAACGTATATACCACCAATAGCCAAAAATCCGGAATGGAATCTATTACAAGATGTTGATGTTGTACTTTAATGCGCTCCATTGTAACATAAAATTCACGTAATTCACCTTGCATTTCTCCATTAATATCTTCTAATCTCAAATTAACTTGTCTTATTTCATCAATTGCTTTACTTATTTTCTTATTCTCGCCCATTATAAGTACTTATTTGGTATAATTTTTCTCTGATCACATAAACAAGCAACTGTAAACAATAAAATGGTTAGGTCTTCTTCTGGCCCTCTGTGGTCGAGTCGAGAATTAGCATCGGATTATAATATTTCATTTGTTATGTTGAAGCTGATTTTTTTTGTAATAACAATGTTACAAGCCGTTTATAGTACTTATATAGGTCAAGCATTACATAAATATGGAAATTTAGTGGATTTTTTTTTAAGTGTACGCCATCTTGATGACAACATAAAATAACAAACTTTGCTTCGTGCATTATTGTAACATCGAACTAAATTATACATTATCCAAATTATATAATTAATATCCGTTTTGTTGTACGGCATCAATTTTGTCACTTAATTATGATATTTACATTATTTTAGTGAAAAAACTAACATAAAATTTTTTTACATGGTATTAAAGTTCTTTTATACATATTCTATAACTGCGTCTTTATTGTAATACCTCCTCGAAGTGCCTTTTGTTAATATTTCATTAAACATTTTACAGTCTTACTAGAAAACTATTAAAGTGATACATACACATATTGGGTGGCGATTTGAAAACCGTCTAGCTACGGCGATGATGGTGATAGCGCAGTGGGGGATATATCATTCGAAGTGTGTCTTCATGCCATGTTTAGTGTAAACCATGGCTTGATCGGGGCAGCAGCGCGCTTTCGTCGTTGAAGAGTTTATTCGAAATGGCGGTTCGCCGATAATGACTCAGCGTGCCTTTCGCATTCACTTCGAGATCGGGCGACATGATCCGGTTCCCGATAGAAAGTCAATTGGTAAATGGGTGTCAAACTTTCGAGAAAGAGGGTCGGCATTAAAAAGAAAATCTCCTGGTCGACATCGACAGCGACAGGACCAGCAAATGTAGCCGTTGTGAGAGCGGGAATTCAGCAATCTTCGAGGTGCTCTGTACGTAAATACGCGACTGCCTTGCGGTTATCAAACCGTTCCGAGAATTCTACACCGGGATCTTCATATGCACCCCTATAAAAGTGCCATTGTAGTTGCGTGAAAGACTGTAAAACCCGTACCACTTTGTGTCACGAACTTCGCAACATGCCTCGCATGCACGTTTTTGGTCTTTAGTGATGAGGCACATTTCCACCTTTCGAGCGAAGTGAACAAACAAAACTGCAGCCTTCATAGCCTTAAGGTTACAGTCTGGTGTGCCACTTCTGAATTTGATGTGTGGGGTCCATACTTTTTTGAAGGAAACTGTGCTATTGTTACGGTAAACGCAGATCGGTATTGTGTAATGCTCGAGAACTTTCTACGGCCCAGAGTTGATGCTCTTGTCGATGAATATGGACAAGGACATGTGTGGTTTCAACAAGATGGGGCAACAACCCATACAGCTCGTCGTTCAATGGCAATTCTGAAAGAAATGTTTCCTGGGCATGTTGTCTCTTTGCGTGGTGACATCGGGTGGCCCCCGTACTCGCCCGATTTAACCCCATGTGATTTTTTTCTTTAAGGCTACCTTAAGGAAAAAGTATATTAACATCGTCACCAAACTCTGGAAGCCCTTAGCGAGACGATAATCCAGGAAAATGCTGCCATTCCGCCTGACATGATGGAAAATTATCGGGAGAGGTTCACTCAGTGTATCAACAATGGAGGCGAACACTTGGACTTTAGTGATGTAATTTTTAAAACCCATTAATCACTTTCCTTATCGTTCTCTCCAAGTGGGCGATGTTATTGAACGGCCGCTGAGAATACACTCTTTCCTT
The DNA here is from genome assembly GCA_036346205.1 of Vesta saturnalis. Lineage (NCBI taxonomy): Eukaryota > Metazoa > Arthropoda > Insecta > Coleoptera > Lampyridae > Vesta > Vesta saturnalis. The sequence goes on along the minus strand of JARFJB010000288.1, from coordinate 367,558 downwards.
TACATAACCTTATAGAAAGTAATCTAAGAGAATTATATCAGAAGGTCTAGGCGGTCAAGGAAAGTCACTAAATCGTCCAATTAATTTATGGTTAAAAAGTTCTTGCAGGTACTCTTGAATAATCCTTGTGCTGTGGCATGGCGCTCCATCGTGTTGGAACCAGATATGTAGTCTTTCCTCTAATGGTAATTCGTCCAAAAAATTTGGCAATAAACCATTAGTATTCTAAATAGCCCTGGGTATTCATATTATTGCGAAAAAAGAATAGTCTAACTATTCTGTTCTTGTAAATTCCGCACCATACATTAATTTTGAACGAATACTGATCACGCAGCTGTCTTGACAAATTTGGGTTTGTATCACTCCTCCAACTGCAATTTTGGGAGGTTACTTCTCCATTAGAAGTAAATGTGGATTCATCCGTAAATAAAATATGTCTAGTCATGAACAGTGAATCTTTCAGCTCACCTTGAAACCACGAACAAAATTTAAAGCGTCGCTCACAATCTCCTGGCTTTAAAGTATGGACAAATGTTAGTTTATAAGGATAAAATTTATTCAATCTCAAAATTCTTTTGATTTTTTCTCTTTATTATTATGATTATTTCAGTTTCTCTGAATAGTATTATTAAACAGTGCCCGTAATTAGCACTTTTAAGTCACCATTAAAACGTCGTTACAAATTTTGCAATACCAGAAAATGGTCTTATTTATGATAATTAATGAATTGAATCTAAATGCAGTATTTTCAATCAACAGACACGCACACAGACACACACACACACAGACACGCACACAGACACGCACACAGACACGCATACAGACACGCACACAGACACGCACACAGACACGCACACAGACACGCACACAGACACGCACACAGACACGCACACAGACACGCACAGACACGCACAGACACGCGCACAGACACGCGCACAGACACGCGCACAGACACGCGCACAGACACGCACAGACACGCGCACAGACACGCACAGACACCACGACACGCACAGACACAGACACGACACAGACACGCACACAGACACGCACACAGAACGCACACAGATACGCACACAGACACGCACACAGACACGCACACAGACGCACACGGACGCACACGGATACACGGACACGGACGCACACAGACACACAGACGCACATACGCACACGCACACACGCACACACACGACACACAGCGCACACACACGCACACACACGCACACACACACACACACACACACACACACACACACACACTCACACACTCACACACACACTCACACACGAACCCACGCACGCACGCACGCACGCACGCACGCACGCACACACACACACAAGTAGGTAAGATTGGAGACTTTTGGCGCACACCACATTTCCAAGGTTACCACATTTCCAAGGTTGCCACAAAACCAAGGTCCCCACCGTACCAAGGTCAAAAAAGCGCAATGTTTGAATTAATTATATATCATTACCACAAAACCAAGGTCACAAACCTCGCTTTCCTGTTCCACAACTACAAGGCCATCACTGTGACCTACTTTAAAACCCCGCTTTCCTGTTCCACAATTACAAGGCCATCACTGTGACCTACTTTAAAACCCCGCTTTCCTATTCCACAATTACAAGGCCATCACTGTGACCTACTTTAAAACCCCGCTTTCCTGTTCCACAATTACAAGGCCATCCGTGTGACCTAATTACATACCATCACCACAAACCCAAGGTCACAAACCACGCTTGCCTGTTCCACAATTACAAGGCCATCCGTGCGACCTAACGCGCGTTCATGTTCCACAATTGCAAGGTCACAAACCCCGCATTCGTGTTCCACAATTACAAGGACATCCGTGTGACCTGGTTGCTACTCTAGCCCACTTGTATTTTGTGCCCACCCACAAAATAAAAGAAAACAATATGTTAATATATTTAATTAATGTAGAAACATGTACAAATGTATTACTCAGATACATGATTTTCTTTAGGAATAAAACATTTTGATTTAGTACAAGTGCAAAAGGTCCTCTCCACTTCCGTTTCATTACATCTGCGTGGACGTGGTGCGAGGAGCTGAGCATACGTGCAGTGTGGTGCCCATTGTAGATGTTCCTGTAACGGATTGACATCTGGCTGCCATCGGTTTATTCTAACCCCACACATGAAACATTCAACCGTATCGTCCGAAGATGTGGAAATGAATCCTGCTGCAGCAAGCGATGAGGGTGAGTGAACTCCAGACCATGTTCGATACGTTAGTAATCGTTTATCGAAACAGTTGTAATAATGAGGATAATAAAAGTTTGGGTCACACATGTTAACATCAGCGAAAACAGTATGATACTGACAGGAAATAATTTATTATATACAATATATACAACATATATACAATATATACAATAGATAAAATAGATACAGTAAAAAAGATTACTAGTCTACGTAGCACACCTCATCACACAGTATACATGAGTCATCATCGTACACATCGTATAACTGTGTGAGGTGCCCTAAATTACCCGGTAATGAGATGGTTTCAATCGGGCGAAACAGCAATGACACAAATGCATGTAGTCCACCAGATGGTAGGGAACATATATTGATACAATGTGGGCATATGCTGTTACACGGCTTGCTGAAAAATGTTCGCGTATTACCTTGCTCAATTCGGCATACCACGCTGAATTCCACTGAACCAGTTCATAATTATTTCGTAGCAGTTTGGTTATGGAAGCCGGTAGTATTCCTTCCTTTTCAAAATTTACCCAGTTCGGAATTAATTGACATGTCCGCCGCGTACTAATTTGAAATAGGGTTTGTGGTTGGTACACTGCAGGAGTCTTCCAATCGTCTTGCACTGGACTAACTGACATAGTGAAGATCGGTAATAATACTGAGTGGGGGTATGTAACCTTGTGTAGTGAACTTGTTGTGGCAAAGTGGAACCGGGAACAACCTTGGAAATAAGTATGCCTAGGAATCCTTGAAGTAGTGGTGAATCAAGGTTGGAAAAAACAAAATGAGTAACAGCCTTGAACGAAAAAAAACCTTGAAAAGGTGTAACCGACAAGACCGCTAAAGCAATGTGTGGTATAATCGTGAAGGTCACGTAAGTAGCCTTGAGGAGGACAGATAGTGGGGAGAGTGTCATATATAAAAGAGAGGGAATGTATGTAAAGCCAGTATCGTATATAATGGATAACATCATACGTCAAGCCATAGAAAAGGCGAAGATTATCGGTGCTATAAGTTCAAGTAAATATTGCGATATTTTGCTTAATAATGTGCATTATTTCTTAAATAAAAGTAAAACAAAGTTTGTTAGTGTCGGTCTATCACCCAAATTTGATTTGAGCCAGTCGTAAAACTCGGTGGATCGAAGAGTGGTGGAGTGGTGTTTGACAAGCAGGAATGGCGTATACTTATGGATAATCAAGGGTAATTACTAATTATTTCTACAGTCCTGAAGGAACATGGCTACCTACCAAACTGGGATCGAAGACTGTCTCGTACGAAAATATTAACAAGAAAAAATTATACGCCTCTGTGATAGTGAAGAAGTTGATGTCTATTTAGGATGGGAGTCTATAGAACAGTTATGGAAGCTTTTGAAGATAATATATTACCGATTGGAGTTGGCAGATACTGTGAACTTTCCAGAGTTTTATAAAAACCTAATAAAGTCGGCAGCGGCAATTCCTGAATGTAACATTCACCAAGTTATAGGTCCATTGCATGATGTATTTGAGGTCAACATAGCCTGCCTTCTGGAAATGGAAGAATTTGCCAAGGAGAAACTATATATGGATATGGATCTTGCCAAACCTATAACTGAAAGGGGGGGATAACGCGCTTGTAGTCAATAGTGGATAGTATTAGATGTTAGTCAATATGTGGATGTGTTATAGTGCGGAGTCGTGGCCTAAAGCTGTAGATTGTGTTAGTGCAGTCCAAAGACTAATATGCCAGTTACAATCATTAGAATTCGATGCTGATCATGAAAAAGTGTATGGAATGAGTAGATTTAGTGATGACTATTTCAATAATCTAGTTAATAAGTATGGGGGAGGAATACCCCTTTGTGAAAAATACTTAACATCGCATGTAGATGATATAGAGTGTATTTGTTGTATAAAGCGATTAATAGAAGACTTTAAAGTAATATCATTGGAGCAATTTATGCACGAAATAGAAAGATATATAAGTGAATACAATTATGACATTTGATAACAAGTTACTACTTACAACTATAAGACAATTCCACGTAAAAAATTTATTTAGCTAGTTCCAACAAATCATTCATGCTACTATTTCGTATGTCCTCATGACTCAAAAGGAGAAACAATCTAACCGTTGAGACTACTTACATAAATTAATGACGTGCAACTGAACTTACATAAAAGCATCTTATAGGTATTGAATATGAAAACGTAAGCTTAAGTTCACAATTACAACTACTTATCTTTCAGGGTTATAACTTTGCAAAACATCTTAAGCTAGTCTTACACGGTCAAATTTCTACATGTAATTTTACATGTGTTTTTACATGTATTTTTACATCAAATTTGTTCTGTTTTACACGATTATATTTTACATCATAGAAACTAGATTTTTAAAGACTGTACCATTGGTACCACGAGAGTTTATTGTTGGTAATAGTTGAAATGAGAAGATTACATTCGAGATTACATTGCTATCTTCATGATATCATATGGTATTATTTTTTTTATTTCGTTGTGTGCTTACTGGCTGAGTGAATCTGTTTTGGTGTTATAACGTGATTATTGTAACCATGGTGAATATTGATATAGCTACTGCAAGTTTTGTTATATTAAATGGGATGGCTGCAGCAACCGCTCTTAAACAAAAGGAGAAACGTAGAAGATACTGGGTTAAGCAGTGGGTGCAAAGACGGAATGAACGAGGCATTATGCGTATGATAAACCACAAATTACGCATTGAAGACCCAGAGGCCTTCAAAAATTATATCCGGATGTCAAAGGAGACATTCATGAAGTTGCTACAAAAAGTGGAACCACACATCACTAAACAAGAAACAAATATGAGGCAAAGTATTTCAAGTCGGGATAGATTGATGACCACACTTCGTTTCTTAGCAACTGGTGAATCATACCGAAATTTAATGTAATCCATTCGCATTCACGAGTCCACTATATCATTATTCATTCCTGAAGGGTGTAAAGCAATTTATTGCGTGTTAAAAAATGACTATATGAAAGTAAGTTTAAATAACTATACCTTTTTTGTATAGTTCCTACAAGAGTTTTATGTTTTCAGGTTCCACAAACGACTGAAGAGTGGGAAAATATAGCAGAAGGGTTTTTAAAACAATGGCAAGTTCCAAATGTTATTGGAGCATTAGATGGCAAGCATTTAGCCTTTCGAGCTCCAAAGAGTGCAGGCTCAGTATATTATAATTATAAAGGCTTTCATAGCATTGTGCTACTAGCACTTGTGGATGCATCATATCATTTTATTTATGTTGACGTGGGTGTGAATGGTCGTGTAAGTGACGTTGGAGTTTTTGCACAAAGCGATTTATATCGCTGCCTTGAAGGTAATAAGCTGCACATTCCAACTCCAAAACCGCTACCAAATCGGTCTAAACCAACACTATATGTAATATTAGGTGACGCAGCGTTTCCACTAAAACGATATATGCTGAAACCATGTCCAATGAGAAACCTAACACATGATCAGGTAATCTTTAATTATCCGCATAGTAGGGGAAGAATGGTTGTGTAGAACACATTTGGCATTCTTGCAAATAGATCCAGAATATTTTTAACAACAATACCTCCATCAACAAATAAACCACTGGGCCAACAAACTGGCAATCGTCCTTCTGTTGAAGCACATAATGTGCGAGAGGAATTTTTAGAATACTATGTTGGTCCAGGAGCAGTTGAATGGCAGGAAAGGATGTTATAAGTGTTTTTTGCTTAATTTTTTTGTAACTTTCAATCTTCACTTTATTTTATATTTATTTATAGACATTTTTGTAATATCTTCAGAAAATTTATTTAGTAGTTTTGGTATATAAAATTGTATTTTGTAGTTGATTTAATTTTGTTAATAATAAACTTATTTTTTGTATACAATGTCTATGTGCATTGACCACTTTAATATCATTTTGTAGTGTGACGCCTAAATATCAATACTATACTTGTGAATTTTTCATGGTAATTTTGAAGACATTTCTAAAAAATTTGAAGTTATTTTAGTGACATCATATCGTTTATTCAATTATTTATTTTCTTCTTGTAATAAAGCACAGTTGAAATATTTGTTCGAAATTATTGTTTATTTCCTAATCTTAAAATTAAATTAAATACATATAATATAAATAAAAATATGTATAAATTAAAATAATTAAACTTAAAATTATCTTAAAGGTCCTCCTCTTGTGCTTGAAAAATTAATTGTGTAATTAGTTTTTTCAAACGAATTAAGGTAGCTTTATCGTTTATTTGCCGCATTTCGGTCTCCATAGACTTTGTAAAATTAGAAATATGATCGGTTCCACCATTGCTCACTATCTGCTTCAAAACAGCTGCCGGCCGATTCTTTAAAAAATTCCTCTGTGGCGTCATTTTTTTTACGTTTTTTGATTTGGGGAGTTTCTATTGGTCCATGTATTTCAATACTTCCCTCAGAGTTATGTGGAGACTGACGAGCAGATAAATTATAATTGCCACAAGCCTTAAAATCCTCGATGGTGCCTTCATGTATCATCTCATCATCAACTTCAAGCTGTTTAAAAAACAAATGATTCAAGTTCAGGCAAGGGTTAGTTAAATATTACATACATTTTCAGTATCTTCGTTGATATTTGAAGATCTGCTTGAAATATTTGAACAGCTGCTGGTTACTGGAGATGAGTTTTTTTAAAATTTAAGGAGTTCAAAACACCACCAGGTTGGGGTTGGTACGAAAACTTCATCTCCACATTAAAAGTCGTGCGCAAACCATTAATTTTTTTAAGATTGTATCTCAATCAGCACGCAAATTGAATTCGGCATTGATTGTGTCCGTGATATACTGCACAACATTTCTTCTTTTAAGTTTATTTTTATAATTTGCATCTGCAACTAAATATAGGCAGGTGTGTTGCTCATATAGAGTAGTTAACCTTTCCACTACCGCACGCGTCCACATTAAATATAATATAATTAGAACCCAGAAGTAGGTAATTACCTTAAACACAGATATATGTATACATATACACACAATCAGGATCGCTAATCTTTGTCAGAAACAACACGGCGGTCGGCACAGAACTTGGTTTTCAATCTGAAAATTCGCGTTATTCAGGATGGAAACATATAAATAAGAAGAAACTTTATGACCACAAAATTCCTATAAAACCCTAAAATTACACGTGTATGACCTTGAGAAATACAGCAAGTTCTATTTCTGGTGTGTATTTTTACATGTAGAAATTGATGTAGAAGTTCTGTTTTACACGGCAAAAATGCAAAGTTATTCGAATACATGTAGAATTACATGTAGAAATTTGACCGTGTTAAGACTAGCTTTACATTTTTATTGCAGCCTCATATAGAAAAAATATCTCATCAAATTAAGAATTCTTCAGATTTTACTGAAAAAATACGTAATTTTAGTATCCAAGAAGCAGTTTCGACGTTGTCTCATGTATACAATACATTTATTCGGAATATATAACAATGTTTTTTTCAAAACTGTGCCTATTTTCATTTGAATAATAAATTTTATGAACAACTTGATGGTATAGATATGAGGGATTATCTTAATCCAGTTGGTAGCAAATTTTTACATACAAAAATTTTAAATATTATCTCTACAAAATTCACCTAAAAAGCATTTAGTATGGTATACATATGTATAGATTTTGTTTGGAGACGTATGCAGAAGAAGCAGTGAATTCCTAGATTTCATAAATGGTATGCATATAAGCAATCAGTTTATTACGCACAAAGAAACTATCGGAAGTTTATCATTTTTAGACATGTTAGTATCTAAAACAAATAATTAGTCTGTTTTTTAAGGTTCACGGAAAGCCTACACATACTGATAGGTATAGTCATGATCTATCAAATTGTCACCACGTCAAAGGAATGTTGTATTTAAGGGCAGTTGTAGATCGGGCTAAACGAATTTGTGGTTATGAATTTTTGGAAGGCGAATTTATTCTCTCCCAAAGATATAAATAACGTAATTAAACCAGTTAAAATTTTTTTTTAATTTAGGTTATGATGCTAGGACTGTTTTCAAAACTTACAAAAGATCACCTAAAGACGTTTCAAATCGACTGTTAGTTTCCGAAGTTTATAAGGCAAACTCATTATTATGTTCGAGAAATTATCGAGATTAATAAGCACCCAAATAACTTCAAAAGACATGAAGAAAATCCCTAATAAAATAATTTTTGATACATTGTAATTAAAAAAAGGCAGAAGGGTACGTTTTAATTTTATCTTTTGGCATGTCTAGATTTTCTGCCGTTTTTCCTAGACCACGGAGTAAATACCTTAATAATTAAATATGTTTAATCATTATAGCATTGCAATGATTCAACACAGTCCAAATTAAAGTTAGATTAAATGTGTACATTCTTTTGTAACACATAATAACAATTAGTCTCTAAGCGGTAACGGAAAATTGTCAATTTCTTTGTTGGATTTGTTGGGATGTGACTAGTTAATTGGTAGGTGAAGTTTTTAGTTGTACATATTTTACCATTTTTAAATTAAAGTTTTTCACAACAATACATCGACAGTATATGTGATTAAATTTTGTTACATTTTCAAGGCGGTTTAAAAATAGTTAATCTATTAACTAACTATTTATTATTACTCAATAAAACAATATTCAATAATAGGCTTTCACATACACCTAATTGTTATAGCAGGCTTATTCATTGTGTTTTCGTATTTTATAATTTTTTTGACACTTTAATCATTAAATCCGACATTATCACAGACGATAAGTATAAATGTTATCGAAATGTATAAATTTTGTATAATTAAAATGCATGATTTATAAACCCCCTACTCAAAAATTCAAATAGCAACAGTAGTGACATATCTAATTAAAAAAAATGTTTGTTAGTGAAAATAAATCTGAAATCGCATACTTTCTTGAAAATTCATACTTACAATTTTCGTTACTTGATTGCTCTTGCCTTCAGCTCTTTATTTGCGTAACGACAGTTCAGATTAAGTAAAGTTCCAGTCTACCTACCTAATAATCAAACCAACTTGTCACATAGCCGACATCTCCCTCTCAAATTAAGGAAATAATATGAGCCGAAAATTGATCCTGAAGTCGGACCTTTGATTAGTACTTAACATCATTTCAACAGTTTTTTCGTACATAAAGACCTTAAAACAAGCACCATCACAGTAGAGAAAGTTGTAATTAAAGAAATCTGAGTTGGTGCAATATCTCCAGAACATATTATCAGTTTTCAAACATACCCACTTGCAAGAACTTCATTCTCATTCTCTTGTGGTAGAAGATAGATGTATATTTCGGAGTAAAATTATATATCAAAATGGAAAGTAAGATGAATTTGGAATTAGTGAATGTGCGGAAAAATAAATTTTTTCTAATCTAAACAAAATTCTTCATTCCGAAGTATGAAGGTAGTGTGCCTTTATAAGACAGCGATATTTCCACAGAATCCGCAGAATTACGTCTCATTTCCAAATATGATGTATATTTTGTATTTCATTCTAGGATGAGATAAATACATTTGTTTTTGTTATTTATGTATGTACTATTCAAGTGTATTATTTTTTTTTTGTAAGTAATAAATAAAATCATATTCGCTGTATTTATTTTTGCGAGTATTTAATTGTCCCTAGTCGCTGGAGTAAACGCTTTATTTAAACACTACTAATAAATTTAAGCCTCTTCTTGATGCCAGTGAGACGCTGCATATATTTATATTTTAAACATGTATGAAAGCCGTGTTCTTTGAATTGAAAAGGTGACGTAATATTTTATCAAGCCATATTGTAAGCTGATGGACTTCAATTCTTGGAAAACGCAAACTAAGTATGTTTGTAATCAAAGTATCCACACTATAAAAATAAAAATGGTCCAAAATCATTAAACAAGTGTGAATTTAGATTTTCAAAATTTTAATTTATAAAAGTTTGCATTTTAATATTGGTGGTGAAAAGGTCAACACGTCCTGATAGAGTGGCCAGAGCAAATTAGTACACCCCTAATGGTGCTTGGTACAACAACAAATATCGCGTTGGCAAATTAACACAATCAGTTGATGTGGGGAACTAAAAATTTCATCAACCCGCCAGAAATTCTAAAAATGTAAAATGATATCCCTTATCAAATCGCTGAGTTAGAAATGCTTACGAACTTTTTTTCATTTACCAAATGTTTTATTTGCGTAACGAAACGCGACAAAGAGATCATATTCATTAATTATAATGTAACCTAACTGCATAAATAATAATAAATATATTTTCATAAATTACATCGGTAGGTATCCTTAACAAGGGCGTTTGTTTAAAATGATGTCTATAGCTTATTTTTGTATGAGATTTTGATAGTATAAATCTATTAATATAAAAACACCAAAACCACAACAGAAAGAGAAGCCTAATTTTACATTTTGAAAACGAATTTTGTATTTTCAGTTGTACCTACTTTCAACCCATACATCAAATGTGTTGCAATAGGTATTATTTATGTTTAATAATTCAATCTAATTAATTTCCTTGATGGTGCCGACATGAACGAGATAGAGTAATCAAACTTACCTATATTGCCTATTCAGCTTTGACCATGCTTTTTATAAGCGGTAAGCACGATGCAAAAATTAAACACTCTCTTATTGCAGGTTTATCACTGACTGAATTGAAAGCTGAATGTTATTTCACATGAAGGATAAATTCGAGTTATACGCAATATTGTTTACATGTAAATAATGCAGGCACGTATTTATTATTTGGTGAGATCATTCTTAAGGGTTACCACAGACTACTCTTTAATATACTAGCGTACCTAATTGAAACTATTGCATTTTTTTTGTTAAAACAATATTTAACTTCAATAAGATTTTCGGTGGATACTGTACAGCAGGGTGCTCGAATTTATGTCTCTGATCTACATAATATTTAGACGACAAGCTATCTACTATCGATCACTAGAACTAGGTTACCTATAGGTACATCTAATAATTGTAATCTAATTTATTTTTAAATTACAAATCTCGCTTGGATGTTGATGCATGTCGCACGACACTACACATCATTAAAGTACTATTCATAGGGCACCATACAATTACTAAGTGCCAACCGCAAGCATGATAATAGATATTTGTAAACTAGCCATTGCTTTCAAACCTAGGAAATTTTTAAAGTACCTTATGGTTAATTAATAATTCAGTTTGTTAATTAAAATGTCCATCATAGTCGATAATCGTTTTATTTTAAGCCTGAAATGGTTTAGGTACCATATTCGATAGGACAGCTAAATCACGGAGACATTTTTAACTTTCCCGCCTACGGGCAGTTTGAAATTTAACTGAGGCCGGAATGTTTGTGTGTGCGTGTGCGTGTGCGTGTGAGTGTGAGTGTGTGCGTGTGTGCATGCGGGTGGGTGGGCGGTTGGGTGGTTGTGAGCGTGCGTGCGTGCGTGCGCGTGCGCGCGCGCGTGTGTGTGTGTGTGTGTGTGTGTGTGTGAATCGTGTATGCTTCCGTGAGCGCGCGTGCATGGGTGTGTGTCTGTGTGCGTGGCGCGTGTGGTCTTTGTGTAGTTTGTGTTTATGTATTGAGTTTGTGATTACATGGTAATCGATCTGCTAACATTCGGTAGGTGATGTTGATATACGTCTACCCAATCACAGTTTTCCAAGTTTTCATACATATAGCTGTCGTGGTTACTGCGTATACAAACCATGTGCGGTTATTGAATGCTTTCAGAGGTCTAACTCGATCCTATTCTGACCGCTCTAATCCCACCACGCTACAGATTATGTACGTTGGGAATCCATGATTGTGCCTGAAGGAGCTTGAAAGCTCAGCAGTGCCGTGGCCTTTTCATTCCTGCGTTATGTACTTGTGTGTTAGTGCGTCTGTGTTGTGAGTTGTGTTTGTGTTACGTCGTCTTGTGAGTGACCGCTCGTGTCGCTTAATCGTAGTGTGTAATGTGTGTGTGTGTGTGATCGTGTGTGTGTGCGTGTGGTGCTGTGTGTAAAGCTAAGCAGCGCGTCACGTGGCTGTTGTTTGTGTGTGTGTGTGTGTGTGTTGTGTGTTGTGTGTGTAGTGCGTTGTGTGTGTGTTTTCTGTGTTATGTGCACATTTAATGGTTTGTTAATGATTGTGAGCTACGTGCCGAATTATCGTTTGTGTGTACTTCAAAAGTTGGTTTTAAAAGGTAATGTCTGTGTGGCGTGCATGTGTGTGGTGCGTGTGTGTGCATACGAGCGCGCGCGTTGTGTATGGTGTGTAATCGAAAACCAATTTTATTCAAATTTTTTAAATGTCTAGATTAGTGGGCGTAGTATTTGGGTAAGCTTTATCGTGGTTGTAGTAACTAAATTAAAATCAATTATTCAAATTTGACACAAATGTTAACACATAAATGTCTAGATTTTGTCAGTGCTGGAGGTTAATGGTACTAAGGGATTAATGATCTTTTCTTTCGCTAGAACTAACTTAAAACTTAAAATGCATTTCATGCTTGTTTAACACTAAATTTGTAGTTAATTTCAAATACATAATACTGGCTAACAAATTATAAATGTCTATGTATTTTTTGTCAGATGCTCATAATATGCATAAGGTAAGAAAAATGATTTGATCGTCCTCTCAGTGTATGAACAACTTAAACGGCTGGTTTGACTAGTTGCCATTTGTTCATGGCCTTGTCTTCACAAATTTCATAGGTTTTAGATGAATGTCAGAACTGGAACCTGGTGATAATACTTGCTTTAAATTTAAATTCATATTAATACATTATGTATTTAAACACTTTAAAGTTAGATCTCATAATATGCATAAATATAGAATTTGAATTAGTTTATCGCCCTAGTTATAATGAAAATTTAATAAAGGCTGAAAGATTTTAAGTTCTAGTGTCATTTGCTTTTATGGCCTTGAATCTCTAAAATTATCATTGGTTTTAGGCTATGAATTGTTTAAGTACTGCTCGAACTACTTGTTCAAGTAGAAAGAAATAAGTTTCGAATAAATTTAAATTGGAATAAACATTTGTATTTAACACCTTACTCTTATCATTGTTCAGCAAAGTCGTAAAGTAATATTTGACGAACTTTGAATTAGTCTTTGTAGTAAGTGAGATCATGTATTTCATATTTTAAAATAGAGCTTAATAAATGCTAATGAAGAGAATATGTTAAGTCATCATTATCTCGTGAATAAAACAAACCATTGCTTGTTTCATGGTCGAATCTTACTAAAATTTTGTTCATTCAAGTTGAGGATAAGTTTGATCACGCTCTATCGGCTTGATGAATGTAAACAAGTTTGTATACGGTAGCTCATACGTGCTTACTAAAATGTTCATGAAATGTCAAATATCTTCTCCGCGAATAAATTTTCTTTCAGAGGTAATTGGATTCTTATCCCTCATATCAGAAATTACCATCCGAATCGGAACTACATAACTGTGGCAGTTGCTAGTTTTGTCGCTAGCTTAACTTATCAAATTGGCACGAATGAAAGTCATATCATTCTTAGTAAGTCAGATCATACAGCTATTTCAAATATTCTTCATGATCTCGATATGTTTAGCTTACAGATTGAATGATGCAATGAATGAGACCTGATTTGATAGGCAGCTCTATTCATTTAAACTCATCAGAATAAAACATTAGCCACTACGTTCAGTTTCGAGAGGTTGTCAGTCATTTGTATGTAGAAAGTTATGTCTGAAATTCTATTTTCTTTCATGTGACTCTATCTTGTAATAAACTAGTATTACGGTAGCAACAATACTGTAACAAAAAATCTATAAAATTTATGATAGCTGTTCTGTAAATATCTTCACGCGAGTTATTCTTGAAAACAGTAGGCAAACGACTGACAATTTTAGAACAGTCATTCTATCATACCAACATATTCAGAAAATACCAAACGAATAGGGCTTAAAACTATTTTGAACAAATCAAGCAAAGTATAAAAAACTAGTCTCTGACATGATTAACTTATCAAACAAGCAACATGGAAAGATGCATTATCGCATTTGGTGAAACCTTTTATATCAATGTCGACACTACTTTGTTGCTCCTGCTAAATATACTATCAAATGATCCATACGATCGCAACAGTTGAATCCGCATTTTCTAATGGAGAGACTTTCAACGTTTGATAGCAGCTCTATTCGTTACCTTCAAAATTGAAATGGCCACTCTTCATCGAAATAGATACATTAAGACCACTATCGTATCCTATGTATTTCGACGATGTGTTTCGATACTGCATGTAGGAAAACTAACAGATATGTACTGAAATTCTTACTGCGTATTCTTCATAAACTTATGACTTTGGTCGCGCGAATCAACGCCGTTTAGGTACAACATATTATGTTGTACAACAATCGTAAAAATTTTTTGATAGCTGGAGGTAACGTTTGATAACGTTTAACGGAATGTATAGCGTGAACAGGTAAGAAATTGTACGGCCAATGACTGACAATGCTATTAGAACATGCCATTTCACTACCATATCCAACATTCGTTTAAAAATAAAACCATATTAGGGCCTTAAACTTTATTTTTGATTTCATTTAAATCAGGAGCAGACAGTTTATAAAAGACTAGTCTCTGACATGATAGCTCTAAAACAAGCAACATGTTAAACGCAGATTTCTTCTTTATATTTCAACACATGGTGGAAACCTTTATGACAATGTCGATCACCTAATTGTATTCCTGGCTAAATGCTGTACTTGAGTGAACAATGACATCAGCATACTGATCAACTGAGGGCCTAATCCAAATTCTTCTAATTTGGAGTATCAATTTCACTTAGCGTCCTGGTAAAGCTCAAACCATATGACATCCTCTACGCTGGTAGTCCACAACTTGATACCCATGGCCTAATGCTTCTTCTGATAAATTGTTTACAATGATCCATAGTGAACCGGCATCTGTCATCAACCTATGTATTTGCCACGAATTGGCGGATGTTCTGCACATATCTTATCCATTGTTATGAAACATGAGAGGATTGTACCAATTTGTACCGGACGCGATTTTAAATTACATTCATCAAACTGTTCATGTTGCTAAATATTGATTTCGGCGCGTACTTTCAACGCCGGTTTGGTAAAAGTTCAGCTTCCGCTCGAAGTTGCTCAACCTGGAAGATTACTTATGTTTAAAGTGTCTTCATGCAGAGTAACCTCATCTGATAACGTGGTTAACGGAATTGAAGCGCTACGAATACGGATTGGTCATCATTAATGGTCACCTTCCAATGATTGTAACAGTTCATGCAGTCAAACCTCTAATAAGTTGCCATTATCACTACCTACTGACTCCATTCTTAAAAAGATCAAATTTGATGTTATCAGACCATATTCCAACACTATGTATTTAATTTTTATTTCATTTGAATTTAGAATGAGGATCCATTGTTGTATAAAAACCTGTATTGCAACCTCTAAACACCTGTTACCGATCACTGTGTAAATGAATATTCTAATAAAACTGTTATTATCTTTGACACATAGTGGTGACATACTTGTACGAAAATTATGCGAAGCTGGCAAACATGTATGATATGGCAAACTTTGCAGTATCCTTGATAGTGAAATGACATCAGCATATCTGGGTAAAAAAACTGATTTTGCTTAATCCAAATTGCTTTGTAGTTGGTCTACTGACAGATTGCTCTATCTGCAAGCTATCCATGGTTTCTTCAAAGCTTCAAACCATTATGACATCCCTCGCTGGTAGTCCCGGAATCTGCAAAATCTTATTCCATACCTAATGGTTTGTCTAGAAGCAACAATTAATTAGAACGGAAACATGATGTCCATAGTGCGGCAAATCAATGGCTTAACACTCATACTAGTAGCTTTTCACGTATTGAAGACCGACCTGTAACTGGAAATGTCTAAAACGTCATTTTATGACTTCAGAGTCGTTAACTTTGGTAAATTTGTCGGACGGATTTTAAATTAACATCATCACAACTGTTCGTTGCTAAAATATTGATTTGGTACTTTCACGGGATAAAGTTCAGCTTCCGCTCGAAGTTGTGAACCTGGAAGATTACTTATGTTTAAAGTGTCTTCATCGAGTCCTCATCTGTAAGTGGTTCACAATAATTGAGAAGCGGCATACGAATACTTCGGATTGGTCATCATTAGCTGGTCACCTTCCAATGATTGTAAAAGTTCATGCAAAGTCAAACCTCTAAAAATAAGTTGCTATACCTACTGTCCTTTTAAAAAGATTTCCAAATTTGAAGTTATCAGATGAAATTCAAAACACATCATGTATTAAATTTAGCAGCTAAAATAAACGATCCATTATAAACCTGTATTGCAACCTCTAAACACCTACCGATCATGTGTAATAATATTCTAATAAAAATGTTATTATCTTTGACATAAGTGGTGACATCTTTACGAAAATTTGCGAAGCTGGCCAAACATCAAGATAGAAACCTTTTTACGCAGTATCCTTATAGAAGAACGGTAAGCATATCTGGGTAAAAAAAAACGATTTTTGCAGTTAATAATTGCTTGGTTGGTCTACTGACAGATTGCTCTATCTGCAAGCTATTATGGTTTCTTCACAAGCTTCTACATTTTATAAATGCGTGCTGCAAGTGGAATCTGAAAAATCTTTTTTCCAAATCAAGTTGGTAGAAGCAACAATTAATAGAACGGAAAAATGAAGTCCTTTGCCAAATCAATTTAACACTATACTAGTAGCTTTAAGTAGAAGACCTACCCGTAACTCAATTTAAAACGTCAGTGACTTCAAGTCGTTAAATATCTTTCAAAAACAACACCCTGATATTCATATAAATGATTCGGAACTTTTTGATAAAACTATGTGAATTACAAATTAATAACCAGCCAAAAGTAAAAGAGTGGAAAGAAGTCTCTGTTCCTATTGACTAAACACTGGGTCGAGTTTTTTAACTACTTTAAGCGTGAGGATATGCTATACAACATGTTAAAATTTTTTAAAATGTGCATGTGTTTACCAGGATCCAACACCACCGCGGAAAGGATTTTTTCTGATATGAATAAAATTTGGACCAGCAGAAAAACTAGCTTTACTGTAACAACTCTAGAAGAACTTTTAATGACAAGACATAATTTTGAAATGAATTACCTTGAAGTTTTAAAGTGTCCCTAAGATAGCCTAGATATTTTACGAATTCAATGGAAAAATGTACTAATGAGTAACGTTTCGCTTGCCATTTTATTAACTATCTACTTTTAAAAACCGAAGTAAAATACAGAATTAAATAGATTATTTTTATTTTTTTGACACTATTGCATTATGTCATAGGATGCCTGAAAACTTACCATACACAACCACTAAATTTAGACTAGAGAGCATACAAATTTTGTATCTAATTTAAAACAAATTTCTTTCTATCCTTCCTCTTACTGAGTAGTATTTGGTACTCTTCAGGTGAAATTTGAAAAATTTTTAAAATTAAAATAATTATTTATAAACATATATATATATATATATATATATATATATATATATATATATACTAAGAAGTTACGATGTATTATAATTTTTATATGCATTGAAAGATCACAGTCAACTTTTGTGTATGTCATGTGAGCCCGCAGTTCTCTAAGGATTCGCACATGATAACACGTGACTGATTGTTAAAATATATATATATATATATATATATATATATATATATATATATATATACATATATAATTTTTGAAATTTAAAAAAATATCAAATTTCACAAAATCGGTTCAAACACTCTTCAAACTTCACCTGAAGAGTACCAAATACTCCTCAGTAAGGAGAAGGAAAGAGAGAAGACACTAATACGCAAGATTTAAAACTCAAAAGGATTGCGGCAAAAAAAGTAAAATGCGGCATTTTAATAATGATTGAGATGAATAATTCTTGTTTGTTATGGTTAAACATAAGCGTGCTCGATTTTCAGTGCACTACCGAAACGAGAAGGTACTTTGCATATAAAACTATAAGGTCATTTTCCGCAAAATAGTACATACAGTTCAAGTTTAAATCGAGTGAGACTTACCTCCTTGATAGCTCAGTAGAGCTTAGTAGAGGTCGTGGATTCAAGTCCCCACCCCGGTTAATCCTTTACTGTATGTACTGTAAAAGTTAATTTTAGATTATATATATATATATATATATATATATATATATAAATATAAATTGTATGTAAATTAAAATTTAAAAATACACTCGAGGAATTCTTTTTCTGTGTGTATGTTTAAATTTTAATTTACATACAATTTGTATATTCAATGAATTTTGTTCAAAAAATAATAATAATATATACAGGGTGACTTCCCTTTAATACGCCTAACTTCAGGAGCGGTAACTGTAGTTTGCCATATAAACAATATTCTTTGAAGGCTTTGTTTTCGAGATACAGGGTCTTACACTTTCCACAAAAATAACAATTTTTTTATATATCTCCATAACGGTTTATTAAAATAATTAAAAATTTTAGGAGGATTTTCTAATAAGGCGGATAAACAGGGTTGTCATTACTTTTTTCCACAAAAAACTTGTACGCCACTGACGTTTTTTCTCTAGAGAAAATTTTTAAGTAATTTGGCATAAAAGTATTTTTTTGATTAAATGTAAAAATTTCGAGTTATTTGAGTTCCTATAAATTTTTTCTTTTAAATATCCCCATATAAAATAATCTAAATGATTTAAATCAGCTGATCGGGGTGGCCACCTGATTGGTCCTTCGCAAGGTAACCTTATTTGTAAATCATATCTTGGTGGTAACCGACCGATCCATCTTTTTTCCGTTATAATTTTCATCAAGCCACTCACAGATTTGCCTTCCATAATGCGACGGAGCACCATCCATTTGAATCTAATTATTGTGTGTTACATTTAATGGCATATTATCTAACAAGTTATCCCTTAACTCTTGAAAACCATTGTTTAAAAATTGATGAAATGATAGAGCGTTTAGCCTAGGGTGTAAAAACGTGGTCCACAAATGGAATTATGAAAAACTCTCATCCATGCTGAAAAGATGATGGATGAATTTCATGGGGGTTTGCATGTGATTCCAATAACCACCTACAAAAATTTACTATTTTTTCGGCACTTTTTGTACGTGAAAAGCCCTTCGGTGGTCTCGTCTTAGTGCTTTAAATACTTTTGTTTGAGATACATTAAGCTGAAGAACAGCATTTCGTGTACTTAGTTTTCTGTTATTGTCGAATAATCGGAGAACTCTATTGTCCTCTGGATTGGTTGAACTTCTCTATCAGCAATCTTTTCAAATCCATATTCTGAGAATTTTTCATGAGTTCTTATAAACACTCCTTTATCGGGAATTATGCGATTTGGAAATCTTCGTTCATATTCTCTTACTGCGTTTCTTGAATTACCGTTACAGAAGCCATAAATAAAATGAATGTCTTCATATTCACCATTAGTAAAATTATGCGGCATCCGGTACACAAATCAAATTGTATAATCAGTATCAAAAAAGTTTTAGTGAATGGAAGTTCACTCGCGCTTTACAAATAACATTAACTATCTCGACACTGATATTTTAGGACAAAGCCACCCCGATCACAGGAATAACTCGAAATTGATACATTTTATCAAAAAAACACCTTTATACCAAGTTACTTAAAAATGATCGCGCAATTCAAAAATTGTCACAATATTACTGTTGTTATTATTTTTTTATTATTGTTGTTATTTATTATTGTTGTTAGAATCACACATTAATAATTTAATTAGAAGATGTCAAAAGTGCATTGAAGTTGAAGGATATCAGTTTGAACAAGCTGTTGTAAATTGTGCATTATTTCATTGTTATTAAATAATATTAACCCGTTAACGAAGGGTATTCCTCAAAATAAATTTTTTTTCGGTTGCCTGTAAAATAAAAAAAATTGAGTTTAAATTATTTCATTTGCTAAACTTAAAATAACATATGCGTATGTAGCTTCGCACAAAATAGCAAATAACTCGAAATTGGTACATTTAATCAAAAAAAATACTTTTATACCAAATTACTTAAAAATGATCACTAAATAAGAAAAAACCTCAGTGGCGTACAAGTTTTTTTTGTTGGAAAAAAGTAATGACAACCCTGTTTCTCCGCCACTGGCTTACATAATCTATCGAAATAAACTTAGAATTATGAAAGACCCTTATTAGAAATACCACCTAAAATCTTGAATTATTTTAATAAACCGTTAAGAAGATATTCAAAAAAATTGTTATTTTTATGGAAAGTTTAAGACCCTGTATCTCGAAAACGAAGCCTTCAAAGAATATTGTTTATATGGCAAACTATAGTTATTTTTCAATAAGGAATCCGCTCCTGAAGTTAGGCGTATTAAAGTGAAATCACCCTGTATATATATATATATATATATATATATATATATATATATATATATATATATATATATATATATACACCACATTTTGTATAAGCATCATAGTTTGATAATTTTACGCACGTTGCTTCTATTTACTCCCTATAGCTACCTAATGCTGTTACGTACTTAACCCTCATCCTATATGTTTGTTTCCTACCTATATTAGTAGAAGACAGACACTTGCCCCACCACTTTTTTACGTCACAAGCCCCGCCCCCTTTCACTTTTTTATATGCCCACGTGGGAGACCATATTTTCCACCCTTATTTTTACTCGCTTACGTGTAGGACGTATTTTTTCATCCCTATTTTTACACATCCACGTGTGAGACCGTGTTTTCAACCCTTTTATCCTAATTATTTTTTACATACCCTGCGTGTGAGACCGTATTTTCAACCCTTTCTTTTTCGAAGGCCCTTTTCAACCCTAATTTTACGCACCTGAGTATAGGACGTGTATTTTCACCCCTATTTTTACACACCCACGTATAGGACGTGTTTTTTCACCCTATTTTATGACAGCTCACGTATAGGACATGTATTTTCTACCCTATGGTCAACCCTAATTATAGCCTTTTTTGCACATGCTCACGTGAGGGGCAGAAGTAAGCATTGCGGCTGGGGGCTGGGGCTGGTCTAGGGATAAGACTTAGGGTTGGACCTGGGGCTGGGGGCTGGACTTGGACTTGGGGTTGGTCTTAGGGTTATTTTTGATGGTATTAAGGTCCTTCTGGCTATATTAAGAACAGTGCCCCTGGAGGTTGCACACGCATACAATGTTGGAAATTGCATAATTAATAAGCTATTATTATCGGTCCTATTGTTTAAATGGTCAGATGCTATTGGATGATCTTTTACCTATACGAGAAAACGTATTTTGTAATAAGGATGTAAGATAGCAGCTGTGTTAAAGATTGATCTTGCGTGAGAGAATTTGAATGACAGTAAAATTTAATTATAGAACACTTATTTTTATTGTAAATGTCATAATTAAAAAATCCTCTGTGAGTTATAAAAAAAAATTACTGACATTCGGGTCTAATGAAACAAATTTTTATTAAGTTAATTAATTACATAACAGCAATATTGTCTTCTAAAACGAATATTAAAACATAGTTTACCTGCATTGAAATATGTTTAACATCCATCCGACCGTTAAAATGTTGTACGCCTTAATATTTTTTAAGGAAACTTAATGCTTAGATGTGTTTTATAACTGTAATTAAAAATCTGTAAATAAATAAACTGTTAACACCACACTTACCAGCTCTGTACTTACAGAACGTTTTTGAGGCACTGCTTCACGAGTGATAGTCACTGCTTTTGTGCTGCATGTCAAACTAAAAAACAACTTTCTAGGTTGTGTAAAACTACCTATTGATTTCCCCTATAATTAGAGTGTAAATATACAAACAACCTTATTATCTTTATCACACTTTCTGCAACGTGTCTTAAAATAAATCGGTTTGAGAAATATTCATATTGTACATACGGACACACAAATTGAAAAAACCATATTAAGAGTTTTGGAAAGTTACATGTTTTAAATTCCACAACAGTATGTAGTAAGAAATAACTGTTCATATTTACTTTAGCTAATTACCGTGTAATTATATAACTCTGTTAAATATAATAGTCTAAAATTGATTACAAATATAAATGGTTAACATAATTTCTTTTAAAAAACACTAAATCATAAATTTTATAACACGATTTTTAAAAAACACATGCTGAATTAAAAGAAAAAACAATGGGGTTATTTTTGTTATTACAGGGCTCTTGATTAAAACAATTAAAGCACTAAAAAAATCTCTTTTATTTATCAGAATAGAATGGTTGGGTAACAGGCGTTAAACAATAACTTGATTATCTCATTATTGAGAATTAAACATGTACTAAAATAGTTTTTTACAAAATCAAACATAGGTAAATTATGTAATCTAAAATATAGAAACATTAAGGTATAATGTCCACATACATCCGAATGATAGTCTTGTAGTATTGTTTTATTGTATACGAAGCATCTGGAATTCTTCTCTAGGAAACGCAAATGATATCCTAGCGGTGCTCGTCCAAAGGAATCAAAATACTCTCCGTTACCATTCTCGTCAATGTAAAAAGCGGTCCAATGGTGACCTGGTTTGTTTGCAGGATCCGTGTTTACGATAATTGAACACGGTCGAGGTGCGTGTCTCGGTAGTTGATTAGAAGCACATACAAGCCGAAACACATTCTTCTTGTGGCTGGGGATCGATTTCAAACATCTTGCAGTAGTAATATGTTTTTCAGTGCACACATAGGCTCAGTGATGTTATGGTTTAAGCAGCTATATGCTTTTGCTTCCCTTGTCAACTGTTTAATCGACGGGCAGCCAGTCTCCTCCAAGTTTACTATTGGTTTGTTACGAAACCTTAAAAACTGTTGTTCTTGACCGCCCTTAACGTGAATTTTGTTAAATGGGCGCAACACTCTCATCAACTCCTCACGGAAATTGTTGTAATGTACATGACCCGACCACCATTTCAACCCATGATAATTATCCTCCATAAATTTTATCTGTCGTGACATGGATCCTGATATAAAGTAGCCTCAAGGTGGTTTTATTAGCATCAACGATAAACGACCGTGATTTGTAACCACGGCAATTTCTTTCGGTATGAATTCGTTGTTAACACCACTAAACCCTTGTACGTCCAAGTATGCGTCCATCTTCTATCGACTGCTGCTGTACACTGAAGCTTGCAGGTTAGAGCTACCACTTTTAACAGCTAAAATCCACTACGACATTCCGATGTTTATCGATCTCAATCACGTTATCGAATTATGCACACACCAAACAGTTAACGGTTACGGTGAGCGCTACTTCAAACCCGACTTTCAGCCGAAGGGAGCCGTTTCTAACTAAATTCCAGTGGGTGCTAGCGTTTGCAGACAAGTCAGGTGTTAGGTCAAAGGCCATTAAACAGTAGCCGTTGGGGTAATCACTGCTCGATATATCGTTACCTTCATTCAAAAAATGCATACCCGTACCAGAGAATAAGGTGTGGTACTCTCTTACGTATAAACCATTAGCTGTAAAGTCTGGTTGTAAGGCCTTCGAAGGAATTTGTTGCCCGTCAATATATAACGATATGTAGTTAATATTGCAGTGATGAAAATTGAACGGATTTGAGGGGTAGTCACCGTTGAAGGCTTTATTTGCTACAAAGCCTACGATGCATCGTTTAAGTAACTGACCTAGGAAAACATTATCCAATGATTTTCGCTGTATGCCTGCAGGTATAGTTAACACTTTTACGTCGGTCCTTGTAACAGGGTATTTTGCGGCTGTTGTTTCTAAAGCTTTAGCGTGCGCAATTAGAATAGTTGGATTGATTCGCATACGTCTCACCAGTAAACTAGCGTCTATAATTCGCGTCTTGTAATTTGAAGCGAGTGCCGCCATTAAGCTGAAGGAATCTCTTGATCGTACAAATTTAGTCTTTAACGCAACACCACTTATGAGAAACTTTTCTTGATTAAACAAATCCGAGTGCACGTGACCAATCATCTCTATCTGTTTCCCGGTAGCCGCAAGTGCTTGACGTTTCGAGAAACCGTTATTAGCGTTTCCCAGTGTATTCATCTGTCCAGCTGTATCATTGTGCCATAAGGTACATCCTAGATGTGAACTCTTGGCCTCCTTTCCATAATTTAGCAGCGTTTCGATATATGAACGGTAGGCGTAGGTGTTGTTTGGTTGTGATACCATCTTCTGATCTAAGTAAACCTCCACCTGTGAGAAAAGCGAATGCATCCAATTGTTTACCGGTGCTACAACATCAGCGTCTGTAAGTGCTGAATCATCATGCTTTAGAACTTTAGCTGTAATGTACAGCATGGTCTGGCTTAAATCTATATAATCGTTTCCATTTCCTGGGACTACAAATTCTATTGGGGCGTCATCACTCAGCGCTGATAAGGGCTTGTAAAATATCCATTCACCGCTCTCGATACTTGTCGCATTCACACGATTGTGCATGTAGAAAAGCCATTATTTTGAAAATATATCGTCGTAAGCAGGCTTCTTCTTAGCAACAGCTCTCAGTGGAGACTGATTATTATCGGTCAGACGTACTCTTTTATAACCCGAACCATCCATCATTTTATCGATTTTCTCGTCGGCTTTACGCTTAAAGTTTCTACCTGCCTCGTGAAACCTTTCTTGAAACGAATCTTTAATAGGTCGATCCTCGACCTCGATCATCTCCATGTGTAACATTTTTGACAAGTAGCACACTGAATGTCTTTGAAATGTGTCGCCCCAGTTGTGCCCTTGATATTTTTTGAAGATTGTATCTAAAGGATCTATGTTTTAACATGTATGCAACATTTCAAAACATATATTTCATGTTTAAGAAATGTACGATAAGTGTATACTACGGTTGTTACTGTTTGCTATGTCTCCGACACTGCACTGAAATGTAACACTAAAAACCACTTCAAAACCATTTGAAATGTTTCGTCTCCATAGGGAATATGCTAGAATACATTGTCTATTACTGTTGTCTTGAAGCTACAGGTTTAATTCCAAGAATCCTTTGAAAATTAAACATCGAACTTCATCTATCAAATAACACTCAAATAGATTAATTTGCTTACTTGTAAATTATTATTATAACAATGAACTTTTCACAAGAACACAAGGCTTTTGTGGTCGAAGCATACTTCCAGAATGGATCAATTTCAGAAGATTAAAAGCCACAGATAATTAATAAATTATAAACTTATTTTTACTTAAATAAAGACTATTTTGAATTTGTGATGGATTGTCTTATGTGTAGAACAAAGTTTAGTTTTCAGCATTACCATTATCATTTATGCGTTATTTATAGATAATGTGACACCATTTTTATTTAACCTGAAATAAATCTCAGAACAATCTTTTTAGTAGTCACTAACCATTGAAAGTAAAAAATGAAAAAATCATTAATTTATTATTGAACTGCTTTTATAAATAAAAAAGTAAATTATTCACAAAACAAGTGGAACAAGAAGGTAAACATAAATTCACTTAAAACTAAACAAATTTTCACGTTCTTAAATGCAGTAATCCGAATACGCTACTGCCGCATTGGAATGACAAAAGTGCAACTATTGAACAAATTGGTTAAACGTAAAAATTTTTCACAAAAGTATAAAAAGAAAAAATGTATTCCTTTGTTCTGCTGTAAGCACACAATGTACCACTTCTAAATCAGAATGGAAAACTACAAACAGCCATAGTGGTTACATTATTCAGAAAAACGGAAACAATACAAATTCGCTTCAAATTAATTCAGTCTTTTTGTTGTGCTGTATAATTATTTATATAACCCACTGACAGTTCATAATAGCAACCAACTATAACTGGTGGACTCCTCATTAAAAGCATCCGTTAAATTCTCCATAAAAAAGTGGTGAAAAAAACACAGCATGCTCTGACACAAGAAACTACAGAGCAAAAAATTAACAAACCTTAAAACAAATCAATTCCCATATTATGTTACAATCACAGCATGCTAGTGGTAAATTCGAAATAAGCTACAACTATAACTGTTCAAACCATTCTTAAATATGAAAACTACTCACTAAATTCGAATAAACAAATAAATACCAAATACTAAAACACATCAAAAAATAAAAACGTCAATTTTCATCTTCTGCAGTAAAGTCACCCTAGCATGCCACTGGTAAATCTGAATGGCAAGCTAGAACTATAGCTACAGGACTTGCTGTTTGAAGTGTTCTTGATTTCACTAAATCATGCTCCACTTGCAAAACTCTACGAGCTGTAAATACCAATAATTAAAAATGGGTACAGAAAAATTATTATTATTTACCATGTTCTTCTGAACTTGTTACCAATAAGACATGTTTATCATCACACCATTTAATATATTTTGGATTCTCGGTATAGATATTCAGAAAGAATTCAGTGTTCACCTCAGGTGGAAATTCATACAACTCAATGATATGTCCAAGCATTTTATCAATGTTATGTTGATACACTCTATAATCTTCACTGACCAAAAGTATAGTAGCTGTCTCTCCAAGATGTTGATAAATCTGAAATTTATGTAGGTAATTAATAAAACAAAAATTTTACAATTGTCTACTCACCTCATATTTATGTTTCCTAAGCCTAATCACACTTGACTGTATTACTTGCATTAAACGTTTTTGAATTACTTTCTCAAGTTCACACAAATGACTATTTTGAGAACAAGAAGTTGAAGGAGATGTTTTGTCGTATGGTATGAATTTAGGTATCTTTTCATTTAAATACTGAGTGCTTTTCCTTGTTAAGATCGATGAAACATAAATCAAAATGTATTCTATTTCTTGAGCAGAAAACTCTGAAGCTCTTCTAGTCGGGTGGTTATGATAATTTATTTCCATTAGGCCTGCTTCTAGAAGAGTTCTCAATTCGATATTGGATAGAGAAGATTCTGACTTGGAAGTAGAAGGGCCTGGTTCACATCTAAGAAAACGTTCAATCTTAATTAAGAATTATGTAGCTAGACAAACATATTTCCACATAAAAGGTAACAGTCCTTTTCATTACAGAAGTTAAGTTTCTGTTTCAGTATACAGAGTCATGACATGACTTACATACATGACATCTTTAAAATAATATGGATACGATCAATAGCAAAGAGTATATAAAACAAAGAGAACATCTTACGTACACTATTTTAATTAATCTATATTTTCGCTTATTTGAAATGTGCAAAGTATAGCCTTGTTGTCTGTGCAACTTTTTTTTATTGTGAAAAAATTATAATAAACTTTAATAGGCAACCCACAGGACTGAACAATATTATTAACAGTTTCTTCTCTATACATTATACACCCTTTACTTTATGTAATTCATATATCCAATACAATGGATATACCAAATTCCATTTTAATTGGATAGTATGAATTATAAAATGTTTCTTTTTCATTTATCAAATATGGAAAATCATAGCTACCAAAATTTCTGTTTTTTTTTCGTATAATTTAATATTAGTACACATCAATGTTTGAATTAAGTTTTACTGCTCATCTAGTTTCCTATGCAAAACGTACCTAAAATTCAATTATTTTTCTTTGTAACTTTCTGCTTTAAAGTTGATAGCTTTGCAAATACTTAGCTATAAGGCAGCTTTTTAGAATTTGTCTATATATTACAAAAAAAATTTCATTAAGAAAACGCGTCTAAAATCGAATTATCTTCAAAAAGACCTTTTCATTTTTTACTTCAAATTCTATATACTTACAAACAGTATTTTAATGATTCATTTAAAATACTTTTTGGAGGTTATTTATGACCTTTCGGAAAGTTCTATTACGGAAAGCTTCCTAAATTGAAGTATCTTTAAAAATGTTTGCTCTAAAGCTGACAGTTTTTAATATATTCACAAAAGTTACTTACAGACTTTCTTAAAATAGTTACATTTATTAAAGCCAATACATAAACTTTAATCATTAAATAACTAAATCCAATAATTAAATAAAGACATATAGCGTAAACAATAAGATCTATCGATGACTTTTTATATAACAAGTAAGTGTTAGAGCTGGAAGAAAAGGCCAATTTGATTGGCTCTGTATGTATTAGGAGAATCCCATTTTCATTACTTCAGCCAAAGAAATTTGTAATTAAATATCTCTGTAGTAACATATTAAATTTCATACCAAGTATTTTAATATTTATGTGCAAATTTTTACCACTATTATTTTTTCTAGTAAAATGTGTACTTACGGTGATGGTGGTGTTTCAGTGGATACATTGGGTGAAGAAGTATTAGCTATAAACTCACGATCATAAACTAATTTACACAGTTCTATGGGATTTGTCAATCCTATTTCTTTATTTGCTTGATTGAAGCACTGAGAAGCGACAGTTTCATACCTGGTCATGCAAAAGTATTATATTAATATCGAATTGTTAATAACATGCCAAAATTACTGACCTGATATTTCTTGTTGCAAATACCGCTACTGATTTAAACTGATCATCACCAATGTAAACAGCCTGCAAGTTATGCATAAAAGCTTGATATCTTATATTTTGTATTAGTATGTATCCTAAGAAAGGTGGAAACAACATTGCACTAAAAAGTTTCAATATAGCAATCGTCTTTAGTTTTATAAATTATTATACCAAGGAGATTTACTATAATTACTGCACTTCTTTACAAAGTTTTCAAGATCCTTTTGAACACAGATTCCTGGTGGAATAGATTTTGAACTTCCTGGTTCCATCTTAGGCAATTAACACAATGAAGCTGGAATGGTCTGTAAATTAAATTTCATTTAAAAATTGTTAAAATTACTCCAAATAAACCTGTTATATTTCTCAGAGCTAGAATAATTACAGAATCATTCTAAGAAATAACGCCATTTTTCTTATACATATGAAACAATTTGAAAATATATAACTTACTACTTCTTCCGTCGTCTAATACAATGAAAATTAAGTTTGAAATACTGCACCCTTATATTAAACTTACACTTTGTATATTACAATTTATTTGGGAAAAATCCAAGCTATGCTTTTTAGAGCAATCGACTATTTTGCTAATATGGCGCTGACTACCACTTGTGGTAATAGCTACTATTCTAATACTAGTTTAAAAAATAAATTTCAAGCAAAATTATATAAAAAATAAATTAATCTTGTTTATACATTGCTGCAGTTCTTCAATCACAGTTTGCA
Organism: Vesta saturnalis; assembly: GCA_036346205.1. Lineage (NCBI taxonomy): Eukaryota > Metazoa > Arthropoda > Insecta > Coleoptera > Lampyridae > Vesta > Vesta saturnalis. The sequence continues at coordinate 338,221 of JARFJB010000288.1, read as the reverse complement.
ATGTTTTTTGTCAAATTTTTTAATGCAATAAAATTGACTCGTTAGTGATGACGTCACAAGCGAAAGAGAAATTATAAATTTCGGACAATAAAAATATCATAATTGCAATACTTTTGTATACGTTTAGTAAACTAATTTTGGTCCAGAACGATTAGAAAAAGAATTGAAATTAACGATGCCACTGCATACCTAGAAATCTCACATGATATACGACATACTTACGTTATTTTTTAATGATACAACAATGCTGTTTTTGTCTATTCTTTTCTGGTAATGGACTCGCCCAGGAATAACGGTCACAAGCGGGAGGGAAGTTTAAAATTTAGTAAGATAAAAATACAATAGGTGTTGATTCAATAATTGAAATGCTTTTGTTTACAATTAGTAAAAGTATTTTGGTCTAAAACGATTTGTAAGAGAATTGAAAAGAATTCAGATTTTTAAGTCAAACTAACGCTGTTTACAATTCAAGTTTAACACTATTTTAATCTGGAAGTCCAAAATAACTTGTACTTATATTATGAATATACAGCATGGTAACTTAGTTCAATATTTAAAAAGTAAAAGCAATATTAGATTATTGCAATCATTGGAACAGAATAAAAATCGTTTGAATTAATCATTACGTACCATTGTCTGCATCCAAATGTTTATAAAGGAGAGAAATTATTTTAATGGTCTGGAATAAAACTCATAAAATTCTCCACAAATTAAATTTCTATAGAAAATTTAGTTTCGAGCACCATTGCAGCTGTTATCGCTTAATCTAAAAGTCGAGGAGCAATATCAGACATGAGCACCTCATGCTACTCGACTATATTCTACATACAAATCACAACCCAATACATTCCATACATAAAATGATAATTTTTTTATTTATCTATCGATTTAAATGTAACTTGGCAGGGTTGTTACTCTAACCAAACGGCCTTTTTGGAATTTTGACAAGCATTTGACTTCGTTTCACCGGAAATGATTAACCTTTGATTTTAAATGACACCCTGTATATTTTTGTTTTCGGATTCTAGAGGTCATTTTACGGCCGATTGCGTAATATTTAAATCGATTTTTTTCCAAATGTAATTTTAAAATTGAATTTTATTTTCTCATCAAGAGTGTAATTAATAAAACAAAAATTTTACAATTGTCTACTCACCTCATATTTATGTTTCATAAGCCTAATCACACTTGACTGTATTACTTGCATTAAACGTTTTTGAATTACTTTCTCAAGTTCACACAAATGACTATTTTGAGAACAAGAAGTTGAAGATGTTTTGTCGTATGGTATGAATTTAGGTATCTTTTCATTTAAATACTGAGTGCTTTTCCTTGTTAAGATCGATGAAACATAAATCAAAATGTATTCTATTTCTTGAGCAGAAAACTCTGAAGCTCTTCTAGTCGTGGTTATGATAATTTATTTCCATTAGGCCTGCTTCTAGAAGAGTTCTCAATTCGATATTGGATAGAGAAGATTCTGACTTGGAAGTAGAAGGGCCTGGTTCACATCTAAGAAAACGTTCAATCTTAATTAAGAATTATGTAGCTAGACAAACATATTTCCACATAAAAGGTAACAGTCCTTTTCATTACAGAAGTTAAGTTTCTGTTTCAGTATACAGAGTCATGACATGACTTACATACATGACATCTTTAAAATAATATGGATACGATCAATAGCAAAGAGTATATAAAACAAAGAGAACATCTTACGTACACTATTTTAATTAATCTATATTTTCGCTTATTTGAAATGTGCAAAGTATAGCCTTGTTGTCTGTGCAACTTTTTTTTATTGTGAAAAAATTATAATAAACTTTAATAGGCAACCCACAGGACTGAACAATATTATTAACAGTTTCTTCTCTATACATTATACACCCTTTACTTTATGTAATTCATATATCCAATACAATGGATATATCAAATTCCATTTTAATTGGATAGTATGAATTATAAAATGTTTCTTTTTCATTTATCAAATATGGAAAATCATAGCAACCAAAATTTCTGTTTTTTTTTCGTATAATTTAATATTAGTACACATCAATGTTTGAATTAAGTTTTACTGCTCATCTAGTTTCCTATGCAAAACGTACCTAAAATTCAATTATTTTTCTTTGTAACTTTCTGCTTTAAAGTTGATAGCTTTGCAAATACTTAGCTATAAGGCAGCTTTTTAGAATTTCTCTATATATTACAAAAAAAATTTCATTAAGAAAACGCGTCTAAAATCGAATTATCTGCATTCAAATGTTTATAAAGGAGAGAAATTATTTTAATGGTCTGGAATAAAACTCATAAAATTCCCCACAAATTAAATTTCTATAGAAAATTTAGTTTCGAGCACCATTGCAGCTGTTATCGCTTAAGCTAAAAGTCGAGGAGCAATATCAGACATGAGCACCTCATGCTACTCGACTATATTCTACATACAAATCACAACCCAATACATTCCATACATAAAATGATAATTTTTTTATTTATCTATCGATTTAAATGTAACTTGGCAGGGTTGTTACTCTAACCAAACGGCCTTTTTTGGAATTTTTGACAAGCATTTACGACTTCCGGTTTCACCGGAAATGACCTTAACCTTTCATTTTTAAATGACACCCCCTGTATATTTTTTGTTTTTCGGATTCTAGAGGTCATTTTACGGCCGATTGCGTAATATTTAAATCGATTTTTTTCCAAATGTAATTTTAAAATTGAATTTTATTTTCTCATCAAGAGTGCCATGACCATCTTAAAATCATTCTACATACTTAACTCACTTCCAGAAAAAAACTCACTTTTATCTTCGATTTACAAACAATGTGAATGATTTCGATGATTATAGAAAGTGTAGAAGATACCATGTAGTTGTATTTTGATGCATTTGTCGGAAATAATTAAAGTGTAGGAACAAATTCAAACATATTTTACCTAATGTAATAAACAGCTCTTTGGAAACTAGTACCAGATAACTTGAACGTGTCAACAATTGTTTCTATTAAAAAATAGCAAATACCAAGAAAGATAAACATTTTCGACCAATAAATACGTAAGCAGTGCAGACAAACATTTTTGAAGTGGTATATAAACAGATACTAGGAATACATTATAGCACATAAAATACTCCGTCATTATCAATCAGGGATCAGAGGTTTCTATAATTATGAAACTGCATTCCACTACTATTGTATAGGTAATTGTAAAAGTATTATTGATAGGAATTTACATAGTCATTGTATTTTTAGATTTAAAACGTGCCTATGAAACTATCAACAGAACCGGATTGAAAGGTACCGTTATAGATTGGTTTAGCAGTTACCTTAACAATACGAAACAGAATGTGAGACATGGAAAACATATATCATATAATTATTATTATTGGTACTGTATATTAATCATACTTAAGTGTAATAAAAAAATGCAACAACAAGGTTTGGTATATACTATTGGTATTTACTAGAGTGGAAAGAAAATAATTTAAAATTAAACAAAATTTATGGTAATAGATAAAAAATAATAGAAAAAATGTAATCATTTTCACATTTCATCATTAATGACAAAATCAACTTTGGAAATATTCAATTAGACGTGTTAAAAAATATAAAATATTAAGGCGTTATTCTAGATGATAAACTTAAGTTTTAAGGAACCCCTTGAATGTACATGCAAAACAATTTAAAAAAAAGCTTGCTTTCTTTACAGATGCAGTAGATGTTTTAGTAGTAGAACACGGACACCTTGGCCGCCATCTTGGATTTTGACGTCACAAGACCGCCCACGTGGGGGACCGCATTTTCCACCCTTATTTTTACTCGCTTACGTGTAGGACGTATTTTTTCACCCCTATTTTTACACATCCACGTGTGAGACCGTGTTTTCAACCCTTTTATCCTAATTATTTTTTACATACCCTGCATGTGAGACCGTATTTTCTACCCTTTTCTTTTCGTAGGCCCTTTCAACCCTAATTCTTTTTACTCGCTTACGCATAGGACCGTATTACCCTTATTTTTATGATTTCTTTTGGGGGTTATTTTTCAAACCTTATGGTTGTATTAAGGACCTTTTTGACAGCTATGACTTTTTTTTGTGGTTGCTAACGTGAGGACTGTATTTAGGGGTGGGGGCTGGTCTTGGCTTGGCTTAGGGCTGTATTTAGGGATGGGGGCTGAACTGCGGACTGGGGTTGTATGTAGAGCTAGGGTTGGAGCTTAGGGCTGGGGCTGGGGGCTGGTCTAGGAGTAAGTCTTAGGGTTGTTTTCTGGTAATTATCTTCAGTCTTAATTAAGGTCCTTTTGGTTGTAACCCCCGGAGGTTAGGCAATTGTGCTCTTTTAAATTGTATCTTGTAAGATACGTTATCTCTCTCTCTTTCTCTCTCTCTCTCTCTCTCTCTCTCTCTCTCTGGCGTCTCTCATTTCTCTTTCACCCTCGCTTATCTCGCTTCACACAACCACAAGCACGGACACGCAAATGCTCAAACACACAAACATACAAACACGCAAACACACAAAACGAAAAACACGCAAACATGAAAACGAATCAAGGCTAGGAGCTGGAACTCACCCTCAAGGAGTTGGGGTTTATAGATAAAATAATTCTTTCTGTTTATCTGTTTTATTCCTTATATCCAAATGGAAGAGTATCAAAATTCTCAATTCTCCGTCGCTTAGAATAACTTATCCTATACTGTTTAGCTTCAGGTCTACTTAACACATTGTGGCATCTGTCTCTAACAATTTTCCTATCATTATATACAAACAAACAGTCTTTACTATTGCTAAGCACCATATCTTTCATCGATTCAAAGTTTATAACACGGGAGTTCTTATAGTTTAAGGTAATGCCTTTCACTTTACTCACGGATTTAACTGTTTTATCACTGGTAGAAAACACATTATAACTATAGTTTTTCGGTCCGGCACTCACAAATTCAGCTATATAGCTTCCTCCACCGTACGCCTCCAGCTCGTCGGTCATCTGGCCAAGGATTCCAGTCGTCGGGTTTTGCGACAAATATCACACTGTCTGTGTCGTAATACAGAATGCGGCGATCTAGTTTCTCCAAGTAACTATATAGCTCTAAACGTGCATGAGCTGTTGTGTATGCGGCTATGGATACATTAATTGTTTTTTGTGATTCACCCTCTCCCTCCGGTCTATCTCAATTTACCATTACAACGTTATCATTTATAGGTATTATGGATTGTACCGGAACCAATGGATCGGTAAACAATTTGAAAAAGTCCTTTGGTTCAGATACAATACTGCACTGGGTTAAATTCTCGCGTTGACCAAACTTACCCCAAAAAGAATTCAGCATAAGTTTAGCCAGGTACCTTAAACCGGGGTTCTTCTTAATATTACTCGCCTCTAGTCGAATCCCCTCTTTCTCATAATACTCCGTTACGTAACACAATTTCGTGGCTTCTGACGTGCAATGGCTAGGCCAACCTGAACATTCCTGCTTTAGTTTCAGGAAATTATCAATGTAACCGCTAAATAAACCTCCCTGTTTAGTTGCTCTGTCATACGTGGTTACCTCGTATTCCCAAACTTCGAAAACATCAAGGACTATATAGTTTTAAAGATATCCTTACGCAGTTCGTCAGCTACAAACGTCCCCACGAAACTGCGCTCAGCTTCACTATGTCTACATTCCCCTTGATTTAAATCAGCACCACACGTCCTACATAACACAACCATCAGTTTGCCGTGCATTTTTAACGGTAAAACAGGATGGTAGAGATTAGAGGGCGGCAGTACTCGACATTTAACTAAACCCTCCACCGTGTCCAATGAAATGTTCTTACAATCTAACCCTACATGAATTTTTGGATGACCTATAGAATATTTACAGTATTTATTTACATACGGATATAACGAACACACGTCATAATACAGTATTTTCTCGCTAATACCGCCAGATTCATGATAAAGCTTACTAGCATTAGTGCGGCCACCGTAAAACGCGTCACGTGGGTTTAAGGGTTCGTCATCTTGATGACCTAAACTCTGAATAAACGCTCTTAATTCGTCGTTAGCAAGTATCTGTTTTTTAAAAACGCATTCGCGCATCTCCACTAAATTATATTCGCGCTCGCGGGGCACTGGTACATACATTTCATGTGATCGTTTTTGTCATTATGCTGTTTTCTGCATTGTTCGCAGTAATAACCGCATGTAAATGCCGAAGTAAGGCTGATAATGACAAAAAAGATCACATGAAATGTATGTACCAGTGCCCCGCGTGTCATCAGAAACCACCTTGTTCTATTGAAAACCCGAAAATTACTTGTAATGATTGCAAGAGAGATTTTTATGGTAGTGAATGCCTTAGAAACCACAAGGACAGTGAACTATGTAAAAAATTTCGTAGATGTTTAAAATGTCTTAAAACCCATGAAGTAAAGGGTAAACATAGATGCGGATACAGTCGTTGTCCTACATGCATGAGCGAAAAACCTATTGGACATTTCTGCTACATGGCCGTTAACAAGGCTAGACGCGACGGCAGTAATGGTAAACCATCTATGTTTATCTTTTACGATTTGGAGTGTATGCAAGAGAAGGTGTGTGAGGGTACGAATGATAAATTTCTGCATGAGCCCAATCTATGCGTGGCCGCGAATGTTTGTTCAACTTGTATTCAACACATCGACGATTTGAATGAGCGATGCTCAGTATGTAGTAAAAGAGTGCACATTTTCAGGGAGAACCCTGTTGAATCGTTTCTAGCGTATGTTGCCGAGAGAGCAAGAAAGTTTAAAGTTACATGCATCGCACATAACATGAAAGGGTACGATGGATGTTTTGTGCTTAGATGCATGCTAACTAATAATAATCAGTGGAAACCCAAAGTGATCTCCAACGGCTTAAAACTAATTTCAATTCAATGCGACAATATTCGATTTATTGATTCCCTTAATTTTATCCCATCACCACTCTCGGCATTTCCGAAAACCTTCAATTTCCCCGAGTCCAAAGGTTATTTCCCATATCTCTTCAACACATGCGAGAATCAGAATTACGAGGGTCCGCTGCCAGCACTTGAATATTATTGTGCAGATCAGATGTCCGCGAAAGATCGGCAAAAACTTTTAGACTGGCACACGACCCAGAGTAGTTATGTTTTTAAGATGAGTGAGGAGATTGTGAAATATTGCCTGATGGATGTTAAGATCCTCGTTAAAGGTTGCATTAGTTTCTGGTCAACCTTCACGACCCAAAATAAAGTCGACAACCAATCAAAAGTAGCAATACAATGGTTACGTTGGGTGGAATATTCTCAGCAAGTAACCATACAGCACGCTGGGAAAGCTCGCGAGTTTAGAACACCTGAAGGTGTTAAGGTCGACGGGTATTGTGCTGAAACAAATACCGTTTTTGAGTTCCACGGGTGTTATTGGCACGGTTGCGAGGAATGTTTCCCCAATCAGGCTAACATGGATCCTAAACTTGGTGTAGGTACCTCTATGCTTGCCCGCAACGAAAACACGGTGGCACGGTCCCTATTTATACGCGAGCGCGGATATAATTTAGTGGAGATGCGCGAATGCGTTTTTAAAAAACAGATACTTGCTAACGACGAATTAAGAGCGTTTATTCAGAGTTTAGGTCATCAAGATGACGAACCCTTAAACCCACGCGACGCGTTTTACGGTGGCCGCACTAATGCTAGTAAGCTTTATCATGAATCTGACGGTATTAGCGAGAAAATAATGTATTATGACGTGTGTTCGTTATATCCACATGTAAATAAATACTGTAAATATCCTATAGGTCATCCAAAAATTCATGTAGGGTTAGATTGTAAGAACATTTCATTGGACACGGTGGAGGGTTTAGTTAAATGTCGAGTACTGCCGCCCTCTAATCTCTATCATCCTGTTTTACCGTTAAAAATGCACGGCAAACTGATGTTTGTGTTATGTAGGACGTGTGGTGCTGATTTAAATCAAGGGAATGTAGACATAGTGAAGCTGAGCGCAGTTTCGTTGGGACGTTTTAGCTGACGAACTGCGTAAGGCTATCTTAAAAACTATAAGTCCTGATGTTTTCGAAGTTTGGGAATACGAGGTAACCACGTATGACAGAGCAACTAAACAGGGAGGTTTATTTAGCGGTTACATTGATAATTTCCTGAAACTAAAGCAGGAATGTTCAGGTTGGCCTAGCCATTGCACGTCAGAAGCCACGAAATTACGTTACGTAACGGAGTATTATGAGAAAGAGGGGATTCGACTAGAGGCGAGTAATATTAAGAAGAACCCCGGTTTAAGGTACCTGGCTAAACATATGCTGAATTATGTTTGGGGTAAGTTTGGTCAACGCGAGAATTTAACCCAGTGCAGTATTGTATCTGAACCAAAGGACTTTTTCAAATTGTTTACCGATCCATTGGTTCAGGTACAATCCATAACACCTATAAATGATAACGTTGTAATGGTAAATTGGGATAGACCGGAGGGAGAGGGTGAATCACAAAAAACAATTAATGTATCCATAGCCGCATACACAACAGCTCATGCACGTTTAGAGCTATATAATTACTTGGAGAAACTAGATCGCCGCGTTCTATATTACGACACAGACAGTGTGATATTTGTCGCAAAACCCGACGACTGGAATCCAGCATGTGGAGATTTCCTTGGCCAGATGACCGACGAGCTGGAGGCGTACGGTGGAGGAAGCTATATAGCCGAATTTGTGAGTGCCGGACCGAAAAACTATAGTTATAATGTGTTTTCTACCAGTGATAAAACAGTTAAATCCGTGAGTAAAGTGAAAGGCATTACCTTAAACTATAAGAACTCCCGTGTTATAAACTTTGAATCGATGAAAGATATGGTGCTTAGCAATAGTAAAGACTCTTTGTTTATATATAATGATAGGAAAATTGTTAGAGACAGATGCTACAATGTGTTAAGTAGACCTGAAGCTAAACAGTATAGGATAAGTTATTCTAAGCGACGGAGAATTGAGAATTTTGATACTCTTCCATTTGGATATAAGGAATAAAACAGATAAACAGAAAGAATTATTTTATCTATAAACCCCAACTCCTTGAGGGTGAGTTCCAGCTCCTAGCCTTGATTCGTTTTCATGTTTGCGTGTTTTTCGTTTTGTGTGTTTGCGTGTTTGTATGTTTGTGTGTTTGAGCATTTGCGTGTCCGTGCTTGTGGTTGTGTGAAGCGAGATAAGCGAGAGAAGCGAGGGTGAAAGAGAAATGAGAGACGCCAGAGAGAGAGAGAGAGAGAGATAACGTATCTTACAAGATACAATTTAAAAGAGCACAATTGCCTAACCTCCGGGGGTTACAACCAATAGGACCTTAATTAAGGCTGAAGATAATTACCAGAAAACAACCCTAGACCAGCCCCCAGCCCCAGGCCTAAGCTCCAACCCTAGCTCTACATATAGCCCCAGTCTGCAGTTCAGCCCCCACCCCTAAATACAGCCCTAAGCCAAGCCAAGACCAGCCCCCACCCCTAAATACAGTCCTCACGTTAGCAACCACAAAAAGTCCTAGCTGTCAAAGGTCCTTAATACAACCATAAGGTTTGAAAATAACCCCCAAAAGAAATCATAAAAATAAGAGTAATACGGTCCTATACGTAAGCGAGTAAAAAGAATTAGGGTTGAAAGGGCCTCCGAAAAGAAAAGGGTAGAAAATGCGGTCTCACACGCAGGGTATGTAAAAAATAATTAGGATAAAAGGGTTGAAAACACGGTCTCACATGTGGATGTTTAAAAATAGGGGTGAAAAAATACGTCCTACACGTAAGCGAGTAAAAATAAGGGTGGAAAATGCGGTTCCCCACGTGGGCGGTCTTGTGACGTCAAAATCCAAGATGGCGGCCAAGGTGTCCGTGTTCTACTTTTAGTCAATGGACAAGGTTTAGTATCTACAAAACAATAGGAGAATGTGGGCAGGTTGCAATTGTTACAGAATAGAGGTATTAGAATAATTTTAAAATGTGACAGATTTACGAATATGAATATGTTAAAAACTTGAATTGGCTGGGGATTGAAAACATTTACTTTTATTCATAAAATAAATTTGGAACTGATACTTGAATATACCCAGCAAACACCCATTGTTTCTGTTATATAACTTGCAAACAAGTTATATAACTTGCATTACCCAAACATACCTATAATGGTTTGCATGATAATATAACCGTACACAGTGTCTTCTACCAATATATTACAGTCAGCACTTGTGTTATTCAGTTGTAACAAAAAGTTCCAGCAAACACTCATTATTATTATTATTATTATTATTATTATTATTATCCATACTTATATTATTATTATTATTAAACTTTCACAATTATGACTCATAATTTAAATAGGTATGTTTTGGGTATGAGTCTATTTTTATTAATTTTGTATACAAATTTAAACGTTTCAATAACAATTACAGTTGTCATTCTCACTAAAATATAACAGTTTTAAACAATTAATTAACATGTTACATAAATATGTGAAATTTTATTTTGGTAAAGATTAGCTAGATCTTTAACGCATTAAATATTATTAAACCGCCTAGAAATTGACAAATTCGAACATCTAACGTACGAATGCTAACAATAATATTTTTTGCAATCAAAAAAAAATAAAACACAATGTGAGTACAAACTGATGAAAAACTTTAATTCAAAAATAGTAAATGCATTTACGTCTAAAAACTTGACATACCAATTAAATATCTAGTTAAATCAGAACAAATCTAACAAATAAATTATTTTCCGTTACTGTTTAAGGATTATCATCGTTATTGTACATTGAAAACAGAATGTACATGTTTAACCTGTTTAAATTAATTGGGGGTTTATTATATATTTCAATTGCTTATCTTGCTAATAATGAGTTTGCCTTGATAAAATGTCCATAGGTATTTTACCAAGTTGAATGTTGTCATTAAAGTTATTTAACGCATGGTCAGCTACGGCACTTCTCTGTGGTTCCAATGTATACTTTTCCACAAGAACACTTATACTCTCCAGAGCTATTTCAGGTGATCTTAAATGTTCTTTAATCTATCTACAAACATTGAGTGATAATTGTTCTTTAAGGATATATTTAACAGGTTTAATTATATTATTCATTTCTTTAAGGGAATAAACATTAGCACATAGTGATGATTTAAATGATCAAATTCATCTTCTAAATATTTTGTCATCACAAATTCATTTAGCTAGATCCACTAGAGCTTTGATAACACTAAATTTTTGACGTGGATGATGATTTGATAGGTCATGAAGATACCTTTTAATGTGTGAACGTTTCTGGTAAACCCTAAAAATTCATTTAAGGTTTCTTCACCATGTTTCCAATTACCAAAGTATTATCAACATATCTAAATCTAAATCAAAGGTTTTTAGGCGCATTTTGTAAAGCCAATGTTTCAAACTTTTCCATGTAAAATGATAAAGAAAGTTCTGAAACAGAATTGTTATAGTGACACCTTCTTGTATAAGGCTATGATAAAAAAGTAAGATGTTTCGAAAAGGTATATTTAGGAGATACAGTAGCACTGATAATGGGTGGTAAAGGAACACTAGGTTTGTTAATCTTTGGTAAACCACAGTTTTAGTGGACGAGCTTCAGGGCTAGTCAACTTCATTTTGGTTTCTTCCGGAGTAGAAGATATTTTAATAAGTTCTTTAGTCAAATTATCATGGTATTGCAATGATTTAACAAATATAGTTAAAATTAAGATCTGATTAAACACACTTTCTATTTTCAATGTATAACAATTACCGTCCTTAAACAGTAACAGAAGATGATTTCTTTGTTACATTAGTTATGATTATGCAGATATCAATTGGTACGTGAAATTATCCTAAATGAATTTGTAATATTAATCACAAGCACAACATTTTTTAATTATAATATATAACGTAATATATAATATTTAAAACTATATACGGAATTTAATAAGTAATAACTACCCACTGACAGCTTGTATTTATTTCTCAATATTCACATTTGAGGATGTACCACTACCAATGAACATATTTTGCAAGCTCGATATCGATTATCGACTGACCACCCCTTGTTTGCATCCACCATCTCAAAAAAAAAAGAAAAATAAATGTTAAATTAAGATTGTTGTGATATAATTTATTATTCATACACTTGTGCATATTGTTAAATGAATTGTGTGACTACGTACAAGTATGGTTACACTTATGCACAGCCATCATTAAACACAGGCTTCGAACTCTTTGATTGGTCACTGTCGGTTCTTACAGCGTGAGAATAGAATTGTGCCTGAAATTTAAAAAAATACTATGTACATGTTCCACTCGAATCATCTCCATGTGTAACATTTTTGACAAGTAGCACACTGAATGTCTTTGAAATGTATCGCCCCAGTTGCGCCCTTGATATTTTTTCAAGTTTGTATCTAAAGGATATATGTTTTAACATGTATGCAACATTTCAAAACATAACTCATGTTTAAGAAATGTATCACAAATGTATACTACAGTTGTTACTGTTTGCTATGTCTCCGACACTGCACCGAAATGTAACATTAAAAACTGCTTCAAAACCATTTGAAATGTTTCGTCTACATAGGGAATGTCCTAGAATACATTCTCTATTACTGTTATGTCGTGAAGATACAAGTCTAATTCTAAGCTACAGGTTTAATTCCAAGAATCCTTTGAAAATTAAACATCGAACTTCATCTATCAAATAACACTCAAATAGATTAATTTGCTAACTTGTAAATTATTATTATAACAATAATCTTTTCACAAAAACATAAGGCTTTTGTGGTTGAAGCATACTTCCAGAATGGATCAATTTCAGAAGATTAAAAACCACAGATAATTAATAAATTATAACCTTATTTTTACTTAAATAAAGACTATTTTAAATTTGTGAGGGATTGTCTTATGTGTAGAACAAAGTTTAGTTTTCAGCATTACCATTATCATTTATGCGTTATTTATAGACACATGCAAAGCAAATTAAATATTTCTTAATATGACACCATTTTTATTTAACCTGAAATAAATCTCAGAACAATCTTTTTAGTAGTCACTAACCATTGAAAGTAAAAAATGAAAAAATCATTAATTTATTATTGAACTGCTTTTATACATAAAAAAGTAAATTATTCACAAAACAAGTGGAACAAGAAAGTAAACATAAATTCACTTAAAACTAAACAAATTTTCACGTTCTTAAATGCAGTAATCCGGATACTCTACTGCCACATTGGAATGACAAAAGTGCAACTATTGAACAACTTGGTTAAACGTAAAAATTTTTCACAAAAGTATAAAAAGAAAAATGTATTCCTTTGTTCTGCTATAAGCATCACAATATACCACTTCTAAATCAGAATGGAAAACTACAAACAGCCATAGTAGTTACATTATTCAGAAAAACGGAAACAACACAAATTCGCTTCAAATTATTTCAGTCTTTTTGTTGTGCTGTATAATTATTTATATATGCCACTGACAGTTCATAATAGCAACCAACTATAACTGTTGGACACCTCATTAAAAGCATCCGTTAAATTCTCTATAAAAAAGTGATGAAAAAACACAGCATGCCCTGACACAAGAAAATACAGAGCAAAAAATTAACAAACCTTAAAACAAATCAATTCCCATATTATGTTACAATCACAGCATGCTAGTGGTAAATTCGAAATAAGCTACAACTATAACTGTTCAAACCATTCTTAAATATGAAAACTACTCACTAAATTCGAATAAACAAATAAATACCAAATACTAAAATACATCAAAAAATAAAAAAGTCAATTTTCATTTTCTGCTGTAGAGTCACCGCAGCATGCCACTGGTAAATCTGAATGGCAAGCTAGAACTATAGCTACAGGACTTGCTGTTTGAAGTGCTCTTGATTTCATTAAATCATGCTCCACTTGCAAAACTCTACGAGCTGTAAATACCAATAATTAATAATGGGTACAAAAAAATTATTATTATTTACCATGTTCTTCTGAACTTGTTACCAATAAGACATGTTTATCATCACACCATTTAATATATTTTGGATTCTCGGTATAGATATTCAGAAAGAATTCAGTGTTTACCTCAGGTGGAAATTCATATAACTCAATGATATGTCCAAGCATTTTATCAATGTTATGTTGATACACTCTCAGGCACCGTATCCCTTTTTTTGAAAGTTTCAGGGGAAAGGGGATTTTCAAAAGTAAAAAAAGGGGAAACATGTTGAAAAAGGGAGTATTCCCAAAAGGTAGCTAAATAGATTTGTCTAAAAAAATGTTGCAACTAAAATTCATAAAAAAATATTTTTATTCAAAAAACAAACCTTATTTATAAAGTGATTAAACAACAATTTGTTTTTTTAGCTTTTAAATATAATTTGAAGTTTCATTTTAAACTCAAATATTTTATATTACTGTTTTTTAAGTTGCCTCTTTATTTCATTTTCAATCATTGATGACTTTTTCTTTTCAATATCTGTTTGTAAATCTTCAAGATTAGATCTAGATTTTTTTTCTTTGCGGCGTAATTTTTCTACACTTTGGACCAATTGATCAATCACTACAGGACTACATTTTTCTTGCTGACTTTTCCACTAAATGTTTTGCATGGACTCGGCATTTGCTAACTCTTCTTCGTAAACTTTTTTCGCTGATTTTAACTCTTTTCGAGTTCTTTAAGACATATCATCTCCTTATTTAATTTTTTAAAACTTGCTTTTCTTTTTCTCGGTTTTCTGCATCTATGACTTGTTTTTTTCTTTCATTTTCTTGTTTTTCATGTTTAGAATCTAAATATTCACGGTAAGAGCGATAAGCTAATTGTCCTGCCTTAATAAGCTTGTCAGACATGGGTACCTTATGGGCCATTCCATTGTATTCTTTTAACGCATCGTTAATGGTCATAAATTAAGTGGCTTAAAATCTCTAACAACGATGTTTGGTTTATTTTAAAATATATTTACTTTTGAGATCTGCGGAATTCAGTATGTAAATGCAGTTTTTCGCGACAGTATCAGTAGCCTTATTTGATGAAACAAAAGAATTCGTACCGTAAAATATACTTTTTCTTCTTAATTAATTTAGCGATTTATTGAAAACGGGAAAAGGGACAAATTTAGTAAAAAAGGTTAAAAAGGGATTAATTTAAAAAAGGGGGAAAAGGGGGTAAAAAGGGACTCACTACGGTGCCTGCACTCTATAATCTTCACTGACCAAAAGTATAGTAGCTGTATCTCCAAGATATTGATAAATCTGAAATTTATGTAGGTAATTAATAAAACAAAAATTTTAAAATTGTCTACTCACCTCATATTTATGTTTCATAAGCCTAATCACACTTGACTGTATTACTTGCATTAAACGTTTTTCAATTACCTTCTCAACTTCACACAAATGACTATTTTGAGAACAAGAAGTTGAAGGAGATGTTTTGTCGTATGGTATGAATTTAGGTATCTTTTCATTTAAATACTGAGTGCTTTTCTTTGTTAAGATCGATGAAACATAAATCAAAATGTTTTCTATTTCTTGAGCAGAAAACTCTGAAGCTCTTCTAGTCGGTTGGTTATGATAATTTATTTCCTTTAGGCCTGCTTCCAGAAGAGTTCTCAATTTGATATCGGACAGAGAAGATTCTGACTTGGAAGTAGAAGGGCCTGGTTCACATCTAAGAAAACGTTCAATCTTAATTAAGAATTATGTAGCTACACAAACATATGTCCACATAAAAGGTAACAGTCCTTTTCATTACAGAAGTTAAGTTTCTGTTTCAGTATATAGAGTCATGACATGACTTACATACATGACACCTTTAAAATAATATGGATATGATCAATAGCAAAGAGTATATAAAACAAAGAGAACATCTTACGTACACTATTTTAATTAATGTATATTTTCGCGTATTTGAAATGTGCAAATTATAGTCTTGTTGACTGTACAACTTTTTTTATTGTGAAAAAATTATAATAAACTTTAATAGGCAACCCACAGGACTGAACAATATTATTAACAGTTTCTTCTCTATACATTATACACCCTTTACTTTATGTAATTCATATATCCAACACAATGGATATACCAAATTCTATTTTAATTGGATAGTATGAATTATAAAATGTTTCTTTTTCATTTATCAAATATGGAAAATCATAGCAACCAAAATTTCATTTTTTTTTCGTATAATTTAATACTAGTACACATCAATGTTTGAATTAAATTTTACTGCTCATCTAGTTTCCTATGCAAAACGTACCTAACATTCAATTATATTTCTTTGTAATTTTCTGCTTTAAAGTTGATAGCTTTGCAAATGCTTAGCTATAAGGTAGCTTTTTAGAATTTGTCTATATATTACAAAAAAATTTTCATTAAGAAAACGCGTCTAAAATCGAATTATCTTCAAAAAGACCTTTTCGTTTTTTACTTCAAATTCAATATACCTACAAACAGTATTTTAATGATTCATTTAAAATACTTTTTAGAGGTTATTTATGAATTTTCGGAAAGTTCTATTACAGAAAGCTTTCTAAATTGAAGTATCTTTAAAAATGTTTGCTCTAAAGCTGACAGTTTTTAATATATTCACAAAAGTTACTTACAGACTTTCTTAAAACAGTTACATTTATTAAAGCCAATACATAAACTTTAATTATAAAATAACTAAATAAAATAATTAAATAAAGACATATAGCGTAAACAATAAGATCTATCGATGACTTTCATATAAGAAGTAAGTGTTAGAGCTGGAAGAAAAGGCCATTTTGATTGGCTCTGTATGTATTAGGAGAATACCATTTTCATTACTTCAGCCAAAGAAATTTGTATTTAAATGTCACTGTAGTAACATATTGAATTTCATACCAAATATTTTAATATTTATGTACAAATTTTTACCACTATTATTTTTCCTAGTAAAATGTGTACTTACGGTGATGGTGGTGTTTCAGTGGATACATTGGGTGAAAAAGTATTGGCTATAAACTCACGTTCATAAACTAATTTACACAGTTCTAAGGGATTTGTCAATCCTATATCTTTATTTGCTTGATTGAAGCACTGGGAAGCGACAGTTTCATACCTGGCCATGCAAAAGTATTATATTAATATCGAATTGTTAATAACATGCAAAAATTACTGACCTGATATTTCTTGTTGCAAATACCGCTACTGATTTAAACTGATCATCACCAATATAAACAGCCTGCAAGTTATGCATAAAAGCTTGATATCTTATATTTTGTAATAGTATGTCTCCTAAGAAAGGTGGAAACAACATTGCACTAAAAAGTTTCATTATAGCAATCGTCTTTAGTTTTATAAATTATTATACCAAGGAGATTTACTATAATTACTGCACTTCTTTATAAAGCTTTCAAGATCTTTTTGAACACAGATTCCTGGTGGAATAGATTTTGAACTTCCTGGTTCCATCTTAGGCAATTAACACAATGAAGCTGGAATGGTCTGTAAATTAAATTTCATTTAAAAATTGTTAAAATTACTCCAAATAAACTTGTTATATTTATCAGAGCTAGAATAATTATGGAGTCATTCTAAGAAATAACGCCATTTTTCTTATACATATGAACAATTTGGAAATATATAACTTACTACTTCTTTCATCGTCTAATACAATGAAAATTAAGTTTAAAATTACTGCACCCTTATATTAAACTTACACTTTGTATATTAAAATTTGTTTGCGAAAAATCCAAGTTATGCTTTTTAGAGCAAACGACTATCTTGCTAATATGGCGTTGACTACTACTTGTGGTAATAGCTACTACTCTAATACTAGTTTAAAAAATAAATTTCAAACAAAAATTATATAAAAAATAAATTAATCTTGTTTTAAACATTACCGCAGTTCTTCAATCACAGTTTGCAATATTTTTTGTCAAATTTTTAATGCAATTGACTCGTTAGTGATGACGTCACAAGCGAAAGGGATATTATAAATTTCGGACGATAAAAATATCATAATTGCAATACTTTTGTATACGTTTAGTAAACAAATTTTGGTCCAGAACGATTAGAAAAAGAATTGAAATTAACGATGCCACTGCATACCTAGAAATCTCACGATATACGACATACTTACGTTATTTTTTAATGATACAACAATGCTGTTTTTGTTGATTCTTTTCTGGTAATGGACTCGCCCAGGAAAAACGGTCACAAGCGGGAGGGAAGTTTAAAATTTAGTAAGATAAAAATACAATAGGTGTTGATTCAATAATTGTAATTTACAGTTAGTAAAAGTATTTTGGTCTAAAACGATTTGTAAGAAAATTGAAAAGAATTAAGATTTTTAAGTCAAACTAGCGCTGTTTACACTTCAAGTTTAACACTATTTTAATCTGGAAGTCCAAAATAACTTGAACTTATATTATGAATATACAACATACCAGTGAACAATGTAATGTAACTGTAACATAACATTATGGGCTAGTTAGGTGCTTCGTTATGTATCATGTAACGTACATGTTACATACCGGTAACAAAAAACGCCTAGCACAGTTACATAACAAACTCGTGTAGTACATACATAACTGTAAGTAACATATATGTATCCGTGATGTTACAGTAAACCATTATGTTATATAACTGGTACTTTCAGATTATGTTCAACCTTGGTATAACTGTTACATAACTAATTTAGTACTTTATGTAACATATATGTATGTATGATGTTACATTAAACTGTTATGTTATATAACCGGTATGGCAGTACATAATCCAGATATGATGCATCCTAATCAATAATTGAGAAATAAATGTAATATTGTTTATTAGCCATATATAGGTACATATATATCCTATACTATATAAAAATTAGATTATAAAATCTATGATACTTTTTCCCTAGATTGTCGGAGTTTACTTAATCTAAGCCATTCAGCAACCACAAGTTCAATCGAACTTTCAGTGGCCTCTGAAAATACTTGCTGAACAGCACCTGCAAAAGTGATATCAGACAATTGCAAATTCTCCAAAACAGTAATCTTTCATGTTTAATAAAAGCTTAATAAACTCCGCATATATAATATGTATACATACTTGTAATAAGATTCATTATAGTGAGGTTTTTGAAGGCGACATGGTTCCTCTTCCCCAAAAGTGAGTAGCCAATCCCTACACTATTTGTCATGATTTTTATCATAATACGAGATATCATCTCCTTTGTAGACCTCCCACCAATAGATTTGACGTAATTGACCTAAAAAATATTGTTTGCATTAGCTATTGAGATAATGAATAAAATAAAGCAGCATATTAAAAACCACCAGTTGTATTTAGTTTCTTGGACAGCATTTATTAACTACAGTCCAGCATTATCAAATCTAGTTTGTGGTAAGAACACATCAGAAATAGTATTCAAGTATTTTCGGCAGTGCATTTAGTCTGCTGAATTATTTTATTAATTTAGTATACATATATTACATCAAAATGAATCAACAAGCTTCATAAAATAGCAAATAATATTTGTTAGAAATAGTTTCTTACAAAATTCTCCTTGATATCATAATTGTCCCTTATGATTATGTCCATTTGTTGCAAATCTTCTATTGTTTCAACAGGTAATTTGTTTTGGATACTCTTAAATTGATTTGAGATTTTCTTCTGATAATTCATTTTTCTCAAGTTTTGATTCGATTTCTTTTACATACATAAGAATTTTTTTATTAATTTTGATCACATAATCAATTTTTTCTGGAACATAAAAGTATTTATAAGAATTTTCAATAACGAAATTAGTGTAAAATTAAAGAAATAAGGTAAAATGTCATGTAAAAGGTTTTACCTCTTAATTCTTGTACCTCGTTATAATCTGACTTCTCAGTAACGGTCTTATTCGGATATATCTCAGGCACATTCATGCTTAAATTCCCTTAAATTAAAAAACTTTACTTATGGCAGAACGACAAAGACCAAAGCACTATTTTTTATTGCAAATTACAACAAATTTCTCTAAAAAATAATATTATCCATAGGAAATGTAAAAATTACCTGTATTGTCACAGATTGTAGCCCTGTTCCCAGGTACATGCACACTAACATTACAGCCTAGGGTAGATCGAGGCGTGTTTTCTGAAAATGAAACAACAAAAATTATTAACCCCTTCAAACCATATTACGCTAGGTTACCTGTATTGTCACAGATTGTAGAGTTGTTTCGATAGATGCATATTAATGTTACGGCCTAGGAAATATCGAGGTGTGTTTTCTGAAAAGAAACAACAAAATGAATCACTTCTTCAAAACCATATTACCTGGACTACCTGAATTGTCACATGTTGAAAGTATGTTTCAGCTCCATTTTGATATGCACTAAGGGAAGGTGGAGGAGTATTTTCTGCAAAAGATTAATATTATGTCAATACATGTAAGTAGAGGTGTAAGCACACATTTGTATACATATAAATAGTACAAATCACCTTTGCTGCTGTGTGACTCATCCTCAGAATCATTAATGATTCTCAGTGATTTTTTTTCTTCGGTACCCCCTTCCCTTCTCGTCTTCTCCAGATGTGCAGTCAGAATCTAAAGCTCGTCTTCTAGCTGCATCTAGAGTATCTGTGGAAGAAATATTAAGCCTATAGTTTTATTGTTATATATCTTACCATAGTAACCAAGCACCTCAACATCAAATATGGTCCACATGCTACAGTCTGGAGCACTCTTCTTTGAAATTAAGGAGGAAACGTTTTTCCCACTTGGCCGCCAACAGGAAGTTTTTGTTGGTAGCAACCATGATGAAGGTATTTCCGAAAATGTTTGATCTTCTTTAAAAAACACCACTGCATATGATGCTGCATGATCCATAGCGTATTAATGGACCTATGTATGTGGGTTATATTCACATGAAATAGACAAAATTATAAATAATATAATTTGATTTTTGGTTAGTTAAAAAACATATGATACATTATTTCAGTCTCAGGTGAGGCCTTATGTTACGAGACATAAGAAATATGTCAAAGTAACATGTAAATTATTCCTTAGTAGTAGCCAAAAAGGAAGCTGATCATTAATTATCAGTCAACAAAACAGGATATCACATTAAAATTATACATGCTCATATAAAAATAAACTTATGTATCCTTTCTATAATAAAAAAATTGCTAATTAAATGTAAATGATGGGATACTTGAAATCACCAAGAATAATCATTTAGAATTATTGTACTAAAGGAATCACCAATATTTCATCCTCTGTTAAATCTATTGCCACTAATTTCCGTTTGATTTCACTAATTGCATGTGTAGACAGCTTATAAATATTTTTAGATATAACATATATATCAAAATCACTTGAGCTACAAGGTGAATTAAAATAATTTCTTTTTGTTGTGAAAACTTTACCAATAATAGATCCCTCTTGATCATTGAAAGTAATTTTTCAACAGCAAGAACTTCTCCATTTTTTAAGATGCAAAAGTTATTGAATTTTGATAAAGTAATGCGAAAACTATCAAATACTATTGCTGATCCCTGATTATTTTTTAGTTCCACAAAAGGATATTTTATGTTTGACGGTGGTTGAATGGGTAACATGTTTTCTTCTATGATTCTATTAACAATTTGAGGTAATGGTCGTGATGTATTCTTCAATTTCAATTTTAATTTAAACATATGATTTTCATACTTAAAGGCGCTATACATGTCTAACTGACCAAATGCCCTCACATCATTGCATACATGTATTAAATTATGCACATTATAAGATATATATTGATTACCATAATATGTACCAAATTTTCTTACAAAATAATGTAAAAGCTTTTCACTGTAACTGAAATATTTTGTGCAGTATTCTTTATCTGACAAACTTCTTACACTAAGACTTAAACAAAGGAAATGATCAAATAATTTTTTGTGAACTATATCTTTTAAAATGAATGAAAAATGAATTATATGTTACATAAATATGTGAAATTTTATTTTGGTAAAGATTAGCTAGATCTTTAACGCATTAAATATTATTAAACCGCCTAGAAATAGAGAAATTCAAACATCTTCTAACGTACGAATGCTAACAATAATATTTTTTGCAATCCAAAAAAAGAACACAATGTGAGTACAAACTGATGAAAAATTTTAATTCAAAAATGGTAAATGCATTTACAGCTGAAAACTTGACATACCAATTAAATATCTAGTTAAATCAGAACAAATCTAACAAAGAAATTATTTTCCGTTACTATTTAAGGATTATCATCGCTATTATACATTGAAAACAGAATGTGCATGTTTAACCTGTTTGCCTGTATAAATTAATTGGGTTTATATATTTCAATAGCTTATCTTGCTAATAATGGGTTTGCCTTGATAAAATGTCCATAGGTATTTTACCAAGTTGAATGTTGTCGTTAAAGTTATTTAACGCATGGTCAACTACGGCACTTCTCTGTGGTTCCAATGTATACTTTTCCACAAGAACACTTATACACTCCAGAGGTACTTTAGGTGATCTTAAATGTTCTTTAATCTATCTACAAACATTAAGTGATAATTGTTCTTTAAGGATATATTTAACAGGTTTAATTATATTATTCATTTCTTTAAGGGAATAAAGATTAGCGCGTAGTGATGCTTTTAAATGATCAAATTCATGTTCTAAATATTTTGGCATCACAAATTCATTTAGCTAGATCCACTAGAGCTTTGATAACACTAAATTTTTGACGTGAATGATGATTTGATAGGTCATGAAGATTCCTTTTACTGTGTGAACGTGTCTGGTAAACCCTAAAAGACAGATGTATTATTTGTTTTATAAATTAAAATTAACATCTAAAAATGGTAAACTTCCATAAGCTTCTTTTTCCATATTAAATTTGCTGTATACCGCATTTATAAAATCTAAAAATTCATTTAAGGTTTCTTCTCCACGTATCCAATTACCAAAGTATTATCAACATATCTGTGCTAAATGAAAGGTTTTTTAGGTGCATTTTGTAAAGCCAATGTTTCAAATTTTTCCATGTAAAATGATAAAGAAAGTTCTGAAATAGAGTTGTTATAGTGACACCTTCTTGTATAACGCTATGATAAAAAAGTAAGATGTTTCGAAAAGGTATATTTAGGAGATACAGTAGCACTGATAATGGGTGGTAAAGGAACACTAGGTTTGTTAATCTTTGGTAAACCACAGTTTTAGTGGTAAAGGAACACTAGGTTTGTTAACTTCATTTTTGTTTCTTCACGAATAGAAGATATTTTAATAAGTTCTATAGTCAAATTATCACGGTATTGCAATGATAGTTAATATAGCAATATAGTTAAAATTAAGATCTGATTAAACACACTTTCTCTTTTCAATGTATAACAATTACTGTCCTTAAACAGTAACAGAAGACGATTTCTTTGTTACATTAGTTACGATTATGCAGATATCAATTGGTACATGAAATTATCCAAACTGAATTTGTAATATTAATCACAAGTACAACATTTTTTAATTATAATATATAATGTAATATATAATTTTTAAAACTATATACGGAATGTAATAAGTAATAACTACAAACTGACAGTTTGTATTTATTTCTCAATATTCACATTTGAGGATGTAACACTACCAATGGAATTATTTTGCAAACTCGATATCGATTATCGACTGACGACCCCTTGTTTGCATCCACCATCTCAAAAAAAAAAAATAAATAAATTTTAAACTAAGATTGATTTGATATAATTTATTATTCATATACTTGTGCATATTGTTAAATGAATTGTGTGAACTACGTACGAGTATGGTTACACTTATACACAGCCATCATTAACCACATGCTTCGAACTCTTTGGTTGGTCACTGTCGGTTCTTACAGCGTAAGAATAGAATTGTGCCTGAAATTAAAAAAAAATACTATGTACATGCTCCACTCGAATCATCTCCATGTGCAACATTTTTGACAAGTAGCACACTGAATGTCTTTGAAATGTATCGCCCCAGTTGTGCCCTTGATATTTTTTCAAGTTTGTATCTAAAGGATCTATGTTTTAACATGTATGCAACATTTCAAAACATATATTTCATGTTTAAGAAATGTACCATAAGTGTATACTACAGTTGTTACTGTTTGCTATGTCTCCGACACTGCAACAAAATGTAACATTAAAAACCGCTTCAAAACCATTTGAAATGTTTCGTCTACATAGGGAATATCCTAGAATACATTGTCAATTACTGTTATGTCATGAATCTACACGTCTAATTCCAAGAATCCTTTGAAAATTAAACATCGAACTTCATCTATCAAATAACACTCAAAATAGATTAATTTGCTTACTTGCAAATTATTATTATAACAATGATCTTTTCACAAGAACATAAGGCTTTTATGGTCGAAGCATACTTCCAGAATGAATCAATTTCAGAAGATTAAAAACCACAGATAATTAATAAATTATAACCTTATTTTTACTTAAATAAAGACTATTTTAAATTTGTGACGGATTGTCTAATGTGTAGAACAAAGTTTAGTTTTCAGCTTTACCATTATCATTTATGTGTTATTTATAGACACATGCAAAGCAAATTAAATATTTCTTAATGTGACACCATTTTTATTTAACCTGAAATAAATCTCAGAACAATGTTTTTAGTAGTCACTAACCATTGAAAGTAAAAAATGAAAAAATCATTAATTTATTATTGAACTGCTTTTATAAATAAAAAAGTATATTATTCATAAAACAAGTGGAACAAGAAAGTAAACATAAATTCACTTAAAACTAAACAAATTTTCACGTTCTTAAGCTACAACTATAACTGTTCAAACCATTCTTAAATATGAAAACTACTCACTAAATTCGAATAAACAAATAAATACCAAATACTAAAATACATCAAAAAATACAAAAAGTCAATTTTCATTTTCTGCTGTAGAGTCACCGCAGCATGCCACTGGTAAATCTGAATGGCAAGCTAGAACTATAGCTACAGGACTTGCTGTTTGAAGTGTTCTTGATTTCACTAAATCATGCTCCACTTGCAAAACTCTACGAGCTGTAAATACCAATAATTAAAAATGGGTACAGAAAAATTATTATTATTTACCATGTTCTTCTGAACTTGTTACCAATAAGACATGTTTATCATCACACCATTTAATATATTTTGGATTCTCGGTATAGATATTCAGAAAGAATTCAGTGTTTACCTCAGGTGGAAATTCATATAACTCAATGATATGTCCAAGCATTTTATCAATGTTATGTTGATATACTCTATAATCTTCACTGACCAAAAGTATAGTAGCTGTATCTCCAAGATATTGATAAATCTGAAATTTATGTAGGTAATTAATAAAACAAAAATTTTAAAATTGTCTACTCACCTCATATTTATGTTTCCTAAGCCTAATCACACTTGATTGTAATACTTGCACTAAACGTTTTTCAATTAGCCTCTCAACTTCACACAAATGACTATTTTGAGAACAAGAAGTCGAAGGAGATGTATTGTCGTATGGTATGAATTTAGGTATCTTTTCACTTAAATACTGAATGCTTTTCTTTGTTAAGATCGATGAAACATAAATCAAAATGTTTTCTATTTCTTGAGCAGAAAACTCTGAAGCTCTTCTAGTCGGTTGGTTATGATAATTTATTTTCTTTAGGCCTGCTTCCAGAAGAGTTCTCAATTTGATATCGGACAGAGAAGATTCTGACTTGGAAGTAGAAGGGCCTGGTTCACATCTAAGAAAACGTTCAATCTTAATTAAGAATTATGTAGCTACACAAACATATGTCCACATAAAAGGTAACAGTCCTTTTCATTACAGAAGTTAAGTTTCTGTTTCAGTATACAGAGTCATGACATGACATCTTTAAAATAATATGGATATGATCAATAGCAAAGAGTATATAAAACAAAGAGAACATCTTACATACACTATTTTAATTAATGTATATTTTCGCTTATTTGAAATGTGCAAAGTATAGTCATGTTGTCTGTGCAACTTTTTTTTATTGTGAAAAAGTTATAATAAACTTTAATAGGCAACCCACAGGACTGAACAATATTATTAACAGTTTCTTCTCTATACATTATCCACCCTTTACCTTATGTAATTCATATATTCAATACAATGGATATACCAAATTTGATAGCTTTGCATATGCTTAGCTATAAGGTAGCTTTTTAGAACTTGTCTATATATTACAAAAAAATTTTCATTAAGAAAACGCGTCTAAAATCGAATTATCTTCAAAAAGACCTTTTCGTTTTTTACTTCAAATTCAATATACTTACAAACAGTATTTTAATGATTCATTTAAAATACTTTTTAGAGGTTATTTATGACCTTTCGGAAAGTTCTATTATAGAAAGCTTTCTAAATTGAAGTATCTTTAAAAATGTTTGCCCTAAGGCTGACAGTTTCTAATATATTCACAAAAGTTACTTACAGACTTGCTTAAAATAGTTATATTTATTAAAGCTAATACATAAACTTTAATCATAAAATAACTAAATCCAATAATTAAATAAAGACATATAGCGTAAACAATAAGATCTATCGATGACTTTTTATATAACAAGTAAGTGTTAGAGCTGGAAGAAAAGACCAATTTGATTGGCTCTGTATGTATTAGGAGAATCCCATTTTCATTACTTCAGCCAAAGAAATTTGTAATTAAATATCACTGTAGTAACATATTAAATTTCATGCCAAATATTTTAATATTTATGTAAATTTTTACCACTATTATTTTTCCTAGTAAAATGTGTACTTACAGTGAAGGTGGTGTTTCAGTGGATACATTGGGTGAAGAAGTATTAGCTTTAAACTCACGATCATAAACTAATTTACACACTTCTGTGGGATTTGTCAATCCTATATCTTTATTTGCTTGATTGAGGCACTGGGAAGCGACAGTTTCATACCTGGTCATGCAAAAGTATTATATTAATATCGAATTGTTAATAACATGCAAAAATTACTGACCTGATATTTCTGGATGCAAATACCGCTACTGATTTAAACTGATCATCACCAATATAAACTGCCTGCAAGTTATGCATAAAAGCTTGATATCTTATATTTTGTAATAGTATGTCTCCTAAGAAAGGTGGAAACAACATTGCACTAAAAAGTTTCAATATAGCAATCGTCTTTAGTTTTATAAATTATTATACCAAGGAGATTTACTACAATTACTGCACTTCTTTATAAAGCTTTCAAGATCTTTTTGAACACAAATTCCTGGTGGAATAGATTTTGAACTTCCTGGTTCCATCTTAGGCAATTAACACAATGAAGCTGGAATGGTCTGTAATTTAAATTTCGTTTATAAATTGTTAAAATTACTCCAAATAAACTTGTTATATT
Source organism: Vesta saturnalis (assembly GCA_036346205.1). Lineage (NCBI taxonomy): Eukaryota > Metazoa > Arthropoda > Insecta > Coleoptera > Lampyridae > Vesta > Vesta saturnalis. The sequence continues at coordinate 310,872 of JARFJB010000288.1, read as the reverse complement.
TCTCAGAGCTAGAATAATTACAGAATCATTCTAAGAAATAACGCCATTTTTCTTATACATATGAAACAATTTGGAAATATATAACTTACTACTTCTTTCGTCGTCTAATACAATGAAAATTAAGTTTGAAATTTCTGCACCCTTATATTAAACTTACACTTTGTATATTACAATTTATTTGGGAAAAATCCAAGTTATGCTTTTTAGAGCAATCGACTATCTTGCTAATATGGCGCCGACTACTACTTGTGGTAATAGCTACTATTCTAATACTAGTTTAAAAAATAAATTTCAAGCAAAAATTATATAAAAAATAAATTAATCTTGTTTATACATTACTGCAGTTCTTCAATCACAGTTTGCAATATTTTTTGTCAAATGTTTTCATGCAATTGAGTCGTTAGTGATGACGTCACAAGCGAAAGGGAAATTATAAATATTGGGACAATAAAAATATCATAATTGCAATACTTTTGTATACGTTTAGTAAACAAATTTTGGTCCAGAACGATTAGAAACAGAATTGAAATTAACGATACCACTGCATACCTAGAAATCTCACATGATATACAACAAACTTACGTTATTTTTTTAATGATACAACAATGCAGTTTTTTTTTATTCTTTTCTGGTAATGGACTCGCCCAGGAATAACGGTCACAAGCGGGAGGGAAGTTTAAAATTTAGTAAGATAAAAATACAATAGGTGTTGATTCAATAATTGTAATGCTTTTGTTTACAATTAGTAAAAGTATTTTGGTCGAAAACGATTTGTAGGACAATTGAAAAGAATTAAGATTTTTAAGTCAAACTAGCGCTGTTTACACTTCAAGTTAACACTATTTTAAATCTGGAAGTCCAAAATAACTTGTACTTATATTATGAATATACAGCATGGTAAAGTAGAAGCAATATTAGTTTATTGCAATCATTGGAACAGAATAAAAATCGTTTGAATTAATCATTACGTACCATTGTCTGTATCCAAATGGAATGAAATTATTTTAATGGTCTGAAATAAAACTCATAAAATTCCCCATAAATTAAATTTCTATAGAAAATTTAGTTTCAGGCACCATTGCAGCTGTTATCGCTTAAGCTAAAAGTCGAGGAGCAATATCAGACATGAGCACCTCATGCTACTCGACTATATTCTACATACAAATCACAACCCAATACATTCCATACATACAATGAAACATTTAAATACGTAGTAGATAGAACATTTTATTATATATATATATATATATATATATATATATATGTGTGTTTGTATATATTTCCAGCCAACTTTCTGGGATCCGTAAGTGGGAAAGTCACGTATGAAGAGAGGACTGAAAGCAAAGTGAGTACAGAAAACTGACAACAATGTGTGATTTGATATAAACTAGCAAGTGCTTTAAATGATAGCGTCAAGGTGAACCTTGTCTTGGGAGCTAGGATGACGATAATCTCGATGTTTAGGAAAATTTTAATGCTTTTAATCATGTGGAGTACTATATTCTGTGTTATCCAGTTTATTTTTTTCTTTAACAGTTTTTTCAGACACTAATTTTAACCGATTTATGAAATCATTGTATCTTTTATTTAAGTTTGAATCTCGGTAATTAATTTGAAATCAAAATGTATGAAGTACGTTTTCTTCTAAAAGCTTATGGTTATTATACATGGTAATTTTTAAAATTAAATAACCAAATCAGTTATGGACCCATGACTGTTGTAGTAGATATAAGTAAATTTATTAATATGTTGCTTTAAGCTGTAATTATTAAGACATCAATTTTTGTTTTCGCTAGTGTATGGTTATTACATATGGTAAATTTTATAAGAGAATGATTTGAAGGCCTTTTCCTGAAGCACTTCACATTTAAAATTAAATCTATTACTGAGAATTCCTAAAAACTATATCATAAATTGACTCAGGACTGTTGTAGTGAATGTAAGTAATTTTATTAATATGTTGTTTTAAGCTATAGTTATTAAGACATCTTTTTAACCTAAAGACATGTGCATCATCTTTTCTATAAATAACATTAAAACCTACAACTATGAAAGTTTTTATAACTGTAATAATTATTACGAAAATAAAAAAAAAATTTAAAAATGTACGTGAGCTACTCGGCGAGTGAAATAAACACCATATTCTAATTCCATTATCATTTATAGCTACTTCTACTAATTACTAACCAATTGTACTATCAATGTTCCCGTCACATTATACTGTAGTTTTCGGTGTGCAATATATAATTGCAAACCCCAGTTGCTCTACTTGTGGAATCTACTCAAATATATATATATATATATATATATATATATATATATATATATATATATATATATATATATATACATACATAATATATATATATATATATATATATATATATATGTTTAGGAAAATTTTAATGCTTCTAGTCAACTATTTATGATTGATACGTATAAATTTTATTTTTCTGTTATTTTTACTTTTAGATCATTTCGAAGCTTGTATGAAGCGGTGGAATACATAACATTATAATAAATTTTGGTAGCTTGCTCATAAATAGAATGGTTTAATATTTCTGGATATTGTATCCAGTAATCCCTCAAATAATTTTGGTATCAAAAATTGTTATAATTTGATCTATGCACTTATTGCACTTATGTACAATTTTCAAGAAATTATCAAATTTCAAAATTTTTAAAGCAATTTTAGTAATTTTTATTGTTGATATGGTGGACTTTGTAAAAGTCGCAATTTATTGAACTATAGAGAAAAACATTATCTTCATACGGGTTTTTCCGTCATAGCGGTCCATGACTTCGATTGGTGATTTAACAGACTACATCTGAAGGTTCTGATAAATCTGCACCACAATATCACGCATTCATATAGTGAGATATATAATGATGTGCAATAACCTCCAAATAAACATTTTTAATGTGGCGGATTCAAAGTACAGACCAACATAAAATTTCGCGTTTGTCTTTAATAACAAACTCCTATTTTTCCCAACGAAATCAATCCAAAAACACGGACATAAAATTTCAGTATTTCTTCTCGCAACAAGGAATTAGGTCTATAAGTATAGATGATTCAAAATAGTATGAACTTATAAAATTTAGTTTTTGTCCTTTAACAATAAAAGTATACTTTTTCGTAATGAAATTAGTCTGTAAATATAGAATTGCTATATGATAGACATAAAATTGTGTGCAAATAACATAAAATTTAATTTTGGTCAACATGAAAATGACTTTTCACCCAAGAAAAACACAGACCATAAATAAAGATTTTCAATATGGCATCAAATTCCAAAAGACAACATTGTAAAAATTACTGTTTGACCATTACGATAGTATAACCACTCATTTCCCAAGGAATTGATCTATAAACATAATTGTAATAAGTATTAGTACAATTTAAACTATGTTTAAATAGATTCTCATGTGAGAAAAATTTTAAATCACGCAGTGGTGTAACTACTGTCACTCTTACAGTCGGTACTATTTAACTGTCAATCAAAGCATGATGTATTTTACAACAAATGGACACGCATATCAGCTTCGTAAATCACCTAAGTTGTAGCATGCTGTACATACATTATTACATTCATTTTGTTTTATTTACAAGTCATACCAATCAGAACTTATAATCAACTGTTTGAAAAACTCTATACACAGTGTTTGTTTTATTACACATCTTCTGTCAAAGAAGTAAAAATACTTTTAACATAATTGAACACTTAAAGCTTTAGCAATGGCATAGAAAAACACACAATAGAGTTATGTAGTGTTTTAGTTTACAAAACAAAAAATACATTAGAAAAGCCACACAAAACTATTTCTTATAGTAAGTACTAACTACGAAAATTTTATTATGAAAAATGTGATGTTTAGTTTTAAACTCCATACACTCTGCTTTCTTTGGAGGAATATTCTTTTTTATGTGTTCTTTAAAATAGATTAAAACGACTACTTTTTGATCTATCCCCCACGGTTCCAGTACTCTCCTTTTTTTTGGAGGTTCGCTATTTTCTTTATTTTCCTGAAAAAAAATTGGAGTTTGTAAATATTAAATAAAAATCATAGAAAGACATACTATGTCCAAAATTGCATCGTCATTCTCTCTACTGGGGCATTGGTTTCGCTGTAAAATAGAACTAATAAGCATAACTTATATAATTTCAAAATATTAAAAACGTCTACCTTTTTTGTTGATGATTGATATAACTTTTCATCAGAGCAATCTTCTTCAGAATATTCTACATCTGCATCCATACTGATCTGAATTTCGTCTAACTTCATCCCTTTATATTTTGCAGTCTCTCCCTTATCCGACAAAAGAAGTTTTGAAATTTTAGCCGTCTGATATATATCATTTGGAAGACGATAATAAGTCTTATGAATGTCCGATGTATGGCCCATAAAAGATGCAAGTTGTTCTAAGTCCTCATTGCTCAAATTGAGTACCTGATAAATAGTTGCCAAATGTTTTCGCTGTTTTGTAGATGTTAGAGCTGCACTATTCTTAACTCCAGCAAATCGCATAAGTTTGTAGATTGTTTTTGATCCACTTATACTATTTGTCGATGATATATTTGCAAAAAGATATGGACTCCCTACTATGACAAAATTTGATCTATGTTCTAATACATATATAAATACATATATATATATATATATATATATATATATATATAATATATATATATGTATATTTATAATGTCTCTCCAAAGTAATTCATTTTCAGTCAAGTTATCAGCAAGTTCTATAATAATTAACATTACACAAATTGTACAATCCTGGTTTATACCAATACTACTGCTACTATGCTTTACTAATTCTATGTTAGTTTCCTTCAAATAAACAATTACATTGTTATTTGAGTAGATTCCACAAGTAGAGCAACAGGGGGTTTGCAATTATATATTGCAAATCGCACAAGTTTGTAGATTGTTTTTGATCCACTTATACTATTTTTCGATGATATATTTGCAGAAAGATATGGACTCCCTACTATGACAAAATTTGATCTATGTTCTAATACACATATATATATATATATATATATATATATATATATATATATATATATATATATATATATATATATATATATTTATAATGTCTCTCCAAAGTAATTCATTTTCAGTCAAATTATCAGCAAGTTCTATAATAATTAACATTACACAAATTGTACAATCCTGGTTTATACCAATACTACTGCTACTATGCGTTATTAATTCTATGTTAGTTTTCTTCAAATAAACAATTACAATGTTATTTGAGTAGATTCCACAAGTAGAGCAACAGGGTGTGTGCAATTATATATTGCACACCGAAATCCGCAGTATAATGTGACGGACACATTGATACTACAATTGGTAAGTAATTAGTAGAAGTAGTTATAAATAATAATGGAATTAGAATATGGTGTTTATTTCACTCGCCGAGTAGTTCACGTACATTTTTAAATTTTTTTTTAATTTTCGTAATAATTATTACAGTTATAAAAACTTTCATAGTTGTAGGTTTTAATATTATTTATAGAAAAGATGATGCACATGTCTTTAGGTTAAAAAGATGTCTTAATAACTATAGCTTAAAACAACATATTAATAAAATTACTTACATTCACTACAACAGTCCTGAGTCAATTTATGATATAGTTTTTAGGAATTCTCAGTAATAGATTTAATTTTAAATGTGAAGTGCTTAAGGAAAAGGCCTTCAAATCATTCTCTTATAAAATTTACCATATGCAATAACCATACACTAGCAAAAACAAAGATTGATGTCTTAATAATTACAGCTTAAAGCAACATATTAATAAATTTACTTATATGTACTACAACAGTCATGGGTCCATAATTGATTTGGTAATTTAATTTTAAAAATTACCATGTATAATAACCATAAGCTTTTAGAAGAAAACATACTTCATACATTTTGATTTCAAATTAATTACCGAGATTCAAACTTAAATAAAAGATACAATGATTTCATAAATCGGTTAAAATTAGTGTCTGAAAAAACTGTTAAAGAAAAAAATAAACTGGATAACACAGAATATACTACTCCACATGAAAATTCGAAACAACTTATACACGATTTACAAACAATGTTGATCGTCAAATTTTTAAAGCGAAAGGAGGTAGGATCACCCACGTTGTGTGAAAGAGTTGTTACGGGACATGTGTGTTTCGGGTATCTAAGGTAGGATAAAATAAATGTAATACAGTATATAAGTCTATAAGTAAGTGCAATGTAATTCTGCTGTCTTTATTGCAGATAGGGAAAAGAACTACCAGTGAAAAGCCTTACTGCATACTACAACAAGAATAACAACATAAATAAAATACAAGTATTAATTATAAATACATAAATCAATGCGTATTTATATTCTAAGGATATTAAAAGATTTAATATTGTAATATTTAATACAGGCCTGTATCTCATAAATGGTGATCATCCTGTTTATACAGTTAGCTAACTATATTATAAGTAAAGCATCACAACATGTTCAAGGTCTGCATTTACAATATTAATGAACTAAAAGGTAACATATTTCAAACCAGACACGCACACGGTATTCCAATGATAAACACACTTTATTGTTACAACCGTTAACTCCCCAAGGTGGCTTTTAAGCTCTTCTACCCGGGAACCGTCTAATGCCTCCATTGCATTTACAGGTGAACATCCATCTTAAAATATGCCACATTATAGGTATGAAATGTCAAAATGAATTACATCAAAAATGAAATCGAGAGACATCACACATTAAATAAAAAGGTTGTGAAGTAATTTTAACTTTCAAATTATCATTGATATTAATTTACCATGGTACTGTAAAACAATTCATATTTAGATTCAATTTTTATTTAGTTGAATCTATAAACGAACGGTCTGTCTTCAAATCAATTAATAATAATCTTATTACCTTCACATTTAAATAGTAAGATTATAAACATTTCCGGAGAGAAAATACCATTAATAATTTTATATTACTTTTTGTCATAAAAAAAACATTCTTCCTTCTAAACCATAAAAAAATCAACAACTCCTCTCAATTATTTTATAAAACCTATCTCCAAGCACACCTTATTTCTACTATCAAAATGTACAACAGCCGCCCATATTTACTAGATGGTTTCAATTAAACCCATCTTCTTATGTATAAATTAAAATATACAAATTTGCACCAGTTGTGGTATAGTATAGTTTTTAGAAAAAAACTTTCATGCATTTAGATCCAGAACTGCAGGAATTAATTACAAATACAGGTATTCAAACTTAAATAATAGATACGATTTCTTAAATCAGTTAAAATTAGTGAAAGATCAATTCATGCGCCATGTCTGAAAAACTATTAAAGAAAAAAAAAACCCTTGATAACACAGAATATATCAGTACTCATGAAAATTCATATATAATACATATATATATATATATATATATATATATATATATATATACATATATATATATATATATATATATATATATATATATATATATATATATTATATATAATATAGAATCACAAAGCAGGTGGACCATCTCAATCATTATAGAAACTGCACAAAGCTGATAACAAAATGATACACCTTATTTCTACTATCAAAATGTACAACAGCCGCCCATATTTACTAGATGGTTTCAATTAAACCCATCTTCTTATGTATAAATTAAAATATACAAATTTGCACCAGTTGTGGTATAGTATAGTTTTTAGAAAAACTTTCATGCATTTAGATCCAGAACTGCAGGAATTAATTACAAATACAGGTTTTCAAACTTAAATAATATATACGATTTCTTAAATCAGTTAAAATTAGTGAAAGATCAATTCATGCGCCATGTCTGAAAAAACTATTAAAGAAAAAAAACCCTTGATAACACAGAATGTATCAGTACTCATGAAAATTCATATATAATTCATATATATATATATATATATATATATATATATACATATATACATATATATATATATATATATATATATATATATATATATATATATGTAATATAGAATCACAAAGCAGGTGGACCATCTCAATCATTATAGAAAGTGCACAGAGTTGATAACAAAAATGATACACCTATCTCCAGTTAAAATTATTGAAAGATCAATTCATGCGCCATGTCTGAAAACCCTTGATAACACAGAATAGAATATATCAGTCCTTATGAAAATTCGAAATAATGTGTATATATGTATATGTATATGTATATGTATATGTATATGTATATGTATATATATATATATATATATATATATATATATATATATATATATAATATAGAATCACAAAGCAGGTGGACCATCTCAATCATTATAGAAAGTGCACAAAGTTGATAACAAAAATGATACACAAAGAGAAGAAAACATTTTATGAAAATGGAATCGATAAAAATAGACAACCCAAAGTTAATGTGGAAAACTCTGAAAAACGTTGTTTCAGGTAGGAATACGGAAAATTATCACGAAATTATTTTTGAAAACTGTGTCAAGCATACTGATGAAAGAATTATTTTCCACAAATTCAAGGAATATTTTATTTCTTTATTAATAGTGTAGAAGATTTTCCGCAGTTATTCTCAAGTAATAGAAGCTCTGTCTTGATGTATGTCACGGAAATAAACCATTCTTTACAAAATTTCACACCCGTTGAATAAGTGGAATTAATAAGTGTTAACTAGTATAAAAGCAAAATGTAGTTCAGGCGACAAATCAAACATCCTCTACTCAATGGGAGAAATGGTTTTTTCGAAACTGAAATAGTACTAGATAATTTGAAAGTGTCAACAATTGTCCCTATCGGAGAAATAGCAAATACCAAGAAAGTTGAACATTTTCGACAAATAAATATGTTATCAGCACAGATAAAAATTGTTGAAGTGGTTTCGGGAGTTCCTATAATTGTGAAACTGTATTCCAATACACATGGCATAAATGTAAAAGTAACCTTGACATGAATTTATATACAGTTATTGTATTTTTACATTTAAAATGTGCCTTTCAAACTGTGAACAGAATAACATTGATAAAAAAAATTTACAAAAATATGGATTGGAAGGTACTGTTGTAGGGTGGTTCAGTAGTTACCTTATCAATAGAAAATTTAAATATAGATCATGCATAATGATGCTGAAAATGTAGTAAAAGAATGCAACGTTCATTTCTTTACGGACGACACAATTTTGTATACAGAGAGAAGTAATGCAAATGAAACAAAAATACAAATTGAGGCGAATTTATTAAATTTTTTAGTAATAGTATGTATGGTAACAGAAATAATCGTGTATGACAAAATTGACTTTAGAAATATTCAATTAGACGTGACAAAGTTTAACATGTTTAGGCATTATCCTGTATGATAAACTAAGTTTTAAGGAACACATTGAATTTACATTTAAATAAATTTAGTTTTCTTTATAGATGCAGTACGTGCACTAGGCAACAGACAAGGTTTAGTATTTACAATACAATAATACTACCACATTTCACATTTGCAGCAACTGTATACTATTTATGTGGCAAGAAAGCACGCGTAGGTTGCAATTGCTCAGAATAGAGGAGATAAATATTTAAAATTTGTGAAGACGGTACACAAGAACTAATAAGGCTCATAATCCAACATTTATAAAAGGCATAGTAAAATATAATGTTACCTGTGAAATTAAAAAACCTAGATTTGAATAAGGTTAAGAAATAATTAAATATATATTTGTTGAAAAATAGTACATATATTGAATAGAATTGAACAGAAAGATCGTTATTGAATAGCACTACTTTTTATTAAGCAAACTTATTCAAAAAATTTCATGAAGCCAGTGTATTTGTTCATAACCGTGTTTCAATGACTTCTGTAGGTATAGGCAATTTTAAAGATCTATTGCCCAGTGTCATAAAGGCACTTAATTAAACGTCAACTGGTAACTGTGAATACATACGAGAACTTATCCAAGCTTCAGACTTGCATATACAGTGACTTCAAGGTTTCCATCTCTGTATTTATTAACACTATTCAATAAGTAATGAGTAATTATGTTTTTTTTCTTAATAATAGTACTTATTTATTGAACATTTTCTTGAACGAAGTTCGGTTTATTCCACTATCTTGTGTAGTGCTTATTAAAAGAGAAAGATGTAAGTATGGTTTTACTTCTTCATGCGATTATCTTTTCCCCACAGGGAAAGAATATTTGCGAAACCCATTTACTTAAAATGCAAATTTTATTTACTATTGTATTTCGCTGAACCCTACTGTTTCTTAAACTGACGAATCGATTTTTTTAATAGACGTATCCACCCTTATTTAACTACTGGAGATCTTGAAGATTCTAATTTATTATATTAATAAATACAAAAGTAACATAATCTTAGGGCAAGGTTCAACTAACATGTTATTACACCTAAACCCTGTTTGAATTTGTTGTTAACACTTTTCTTGGTTAATGTATCCAAAAAAGGGTAATTCGTTATTTGACTCGGTATCCTTTATAAATTTAAAATTTGGATGAATATCGTGCAGGTGTTGTCCATGACATTTTAACTTAATCATCCTTGTTATAAAAGTGTAGCTTCAACTTTACGCTTGAAGAATAATGTTGCCTACCGTTGATGCAGATTCCCAATTAAATTGTGTAGTCGGTTACAAAAATTTTTCAATCAGCTGTGAACAGTAGTTTTAATTTTTAACGCTTGGATGAAGCAATGGGTAAATTTCAGATTTTGCGACGTTTGCATTGGCTTCAAAAATGAAGAGATAAAGATTCTATAACAAGGCGAGACTGAATAATCAAGACTGGCTAGAAAAAGAAACCATGCAAATATCCTTTAGTAAAAGTTTTATTTACAGTAATAAGTAGCGGAAGAAAAATTACAGGTTTGGATTTTGACGTTAAATACAACAATGTGTTTTTACTCCCACACACTTTATGTTAATATTTTATAAGAGAGACCTCTAGGTTTAGGAGATCAGAAGGACTGTAGCGTTCGTTATACGCAAAGATGTAAGTGAAATTGTTGATGGAAGAGTAAAATCGATATAACACCAGCACTCTTGAATGATTCAGGATGTTTGACTGTGTTAACTTCAAATGTGACTTGCATCATGTTTGTAGGCACTGTACAAATTCCGAGTAGCAATGAATCAATCCAACAGATGTGATAATGAGAGTTGTAAACAGTGTAATACTTATACAAGCAAGAAATAATTTGTTACTTATTTAGTTTTTATTGCCAATTCTACTGGTTTAATTGAACAAATGTAATGTTTCAATACAAATAATATTTAACGTAATAATTTTTTTGCAGCAATTTTATTCTGAATCTGTTAAGGAAGGCGACGAGCACTCTTGAGTACCTGAAAATTAAAATAAATTATATTCTCTCATCTATTTATGGCAAATTAATTATATTTGCTACAAAACAGTGGACAACTTTCAATGTGAATTTGACTGTGTGCAGGATGGTTTGAGAAGATGCGAGATATGTATGTAATTAAGACAGCACGCAGACCGTTGTATTTCCGGCGAGTGAGAATACGGTGAGTAAGGAACTCTACATATCAAGGATCAGTGATTATGGACAACTAGAATAGCGCATTTTGATGATCACGTAAACAGCAGGGTAGTCGGTAGTGAAATGAATCAAGTTTACATCTAAAGGTCAGGTACAGGGTCCAGTAACATGGTGGCCGCATATTGTATAGTTAATATATGACAATTTGCTTGCGATAGGCTAACACACGACGGTGTATACTCACGATATGCAGGGCTGAATAGAAAAATACGTTTTATATTTGTTGGTGCATGCTGGATCTTTGGTTAAGTTACGACAATCTTAAAAATCATACGTCTCCCGACAATGACAGCATTAAGGCTTGTTTCAACAGTCGTTAGATAAATCTTTTCGCACTTGAAGCTTCATACAACTTAAATATGAGCGTGAAATCAATAGAAGTACTAGCCCGCGTACGAACAACTGCTGGAGAAGAAATTTACACACTGGTGCGTGTCTTTAGTGTTCAGAAGTACGGTTTGGTTGGACCTGCATTAAAAAGAGCCTACGGTTTGCCACACACCAACCTTTTCTGGTACCTATGTGACTCGGTGTTTGTGTAAGGTTGGATTAACTTACTTTTATTACAAACGCCCGCATAAATTTCTTCATAAGCTTTAAGCACCTCAGTAAAGGTTTTCCTGAAGAACTCTAATGGATTGTAGCACACTATTTTAATATGTTGTGCAATTTTCATCCTGTCAGAGACACTATCATCTTCAAACCATTCCAGAAATGATCTCGCATTGGGGCATGAACAGGAAGCTGTATCAGCAGAGGGTAACCAATGAAGAGGCTCCTTCCATTCAATAGTAGTCTTATCTCCAATGTTATCTCCTATCAAAAAAAAGGTTTTGAACTGAATTAAGTGATCTGCTTATTTAGCTAGATCAGTTCAATATCAGTTCTGTCATAACCTAACATTTTGTACGCGTTTGTTTTTATCTTTTGGTTTTACTTACAAATATCGAACATGATCTATAAAACTTTTATTTAATGTGAAATGCTTAAGTGCATGGAATCTCTACGGTGAAAAATGGCTAATGTTATAAGTTACAACTGTAGAAAGATTTTGTTGCGTTCGTTTTAATGTGATCTCATCAGTTCAAAGTAAAGTAATGCATATAATTTGGGGCGGCAAATCGAAAGCTTATATATTCTGCGTTAGTACGCCGTTGATACAAATGTTGCCATCAGCAGCTGAAAATGATTGAATAACCTTAACCACAACAACAGTAAAATGACCTACATTTATGCACTTGAAACGATCTCTACATTTTGATTTAATTATAAGAAAAAAGTTTGGGACACTAAAGAATTATTATGCTCACCGTTTTTATTAATGAGCTTGAATAATGTATTATTTTCAAAAAATGGGTTATCTTGAAATTTAAAAGTAAAGAAATATTGTTCTTCATCTTCCTTTACACGAATTTCTTTTAAAAACGGAAACAACAATCTTTCATTTTTAGTTATCAGGCGATTAAGAACGTTATGGTATGTGAACTGTAAAAAAATAAAAAAATAAAAAAATTAATATACCTACATACAACTATTAACGTATATACCACCAATAGCCAAAAATCCGGAATGGAATATATTACAAGATTTTGATATTGTACTTTAATGCGCTCCATTGTAACATAAAATTCACGTAATTCGCCTTGCTTTTCTCCATTAATATCTTCTAATCTCAAATTAACTTGTCTTATTTCATCAATTGCTTTACTTATTTTCTTATTCTCGCCCATTATAAGTACTTATTTGTTATAATTTTTCTCTGATCACATACACAAGCAACTGTAAACAATAAAATGGTTAGGTCTTCTTCTGGCCCTCTGTGGACGAGTCGAGAATTAGCATCGGATTATAATATTTCATTTGTTATGTTGAAGCTGATTTTTTTAGTAATAACAATGTTACAAGCCGTTTATGGTACTTATATAGGTCAAGCATTACATAAATATGGAAATTTAGTGGAATTTTCTTTTAATTGTACGCCATCTTGATGACAACATAAAATAACAAACTTTGCTTCGTGCATTATTGTAACATCGAACTAAATTATACATTATCCAAATTATATAATTAATATCCGTTTTGTTGTACGGCATCAGTTTTGTCACTTAATTATGATATTTATATTATTTTAGTGAAAAAACTAACATAAAATTTTTTTACATGGTATTAAAGTTCTTTTATACATATTCTATAACTGCGTCTTTATTGTAATACCTCCTCGAAGTGCCTTTTGTTAATATTTCATTAAACATTTTAGTCTTACTAGAAAACTATTAAAGTGATACCTACACATATTGGGTGGCGATTTGAAAACCGTCTAGCTGCGGAGATGGTGGTGGTAGCGCAGTGGGGGATATATCATTGGATGTGTGTCTTCATGCCATGTTTAGTGTAAACCATGGCTTGATCGGGACAGCACCGCGCTTTCGTCGTTGAAAAGTTTATTCGAAATGGCGGTTCGCCGATAATGACTCAGCGTGCCTTTCGCATTCACTTCGAGATCGGGTGACATGATTCCGGAAAGACAATTGGTAAATGGGTGTGAAACTATCGAGAAAGAGGGTCGGCATTAAAAAGAAAATCTTCTGGTCGACATCGACAGCGACAGGACCAGCAAATGTAGCCGTTGTGAGAGCGGGAATTCAGCAATCTTCGAGGCGCTCTGCACGTAAATACGCGACTGCCTTGCGGTTATCAAACCGAAGTGTTCAGAGAATTCTGCACCGGGATCTTCATATGCACCCCTATAAAAGTGCCATTGTAGTTCCGTGAAGGAGACTGTGAAACCCGTACCACTTTGTGTCAAGAACTTCGCAACATGCCTCGCATGGACGTTTTTGGTCTTTAGTGATGAGGCACATTTCCACCTTTCGGGCGAAGTGAACAAACAAACAGCCTTCATAGCTCTAAGGTTAGTCTGGTGTGCCACTTCTGAATTTGATGTGTGGGGTCCATACTTTTTTGAAGAAAACGGTGCTATTGTTACGGTAAACGCAGATCGGTATTGTGTGATGCTCGAGAACTTTCTACGGACCAGAGTTGATGCTCTTGTCGATGAACATGGACAAGGACATGTGTGGTTTCAACAAGATGGGGCAACAACCCATACAGCTCGTCGTTCAATGGCAATTCTGAAAGAAATGTTTCCTGGGCATGTTGTCTCTTTGCGTTGTGACATCGGGTGGCCCCCGTACTCGCCAGATTTAACCCCATGTGATTTTTTTTCTTTAAGGCTAAAGTATATCAACATCGTCACCAAACTCTGGAAGCTCTTAGGGAGACGATAATCCAGGAAATTGCTGCCATTCCGCCTGACATGATGGAAAATTATCGGGAGAGGCTCACTCAGTGTACCAACAATGGAGGCGAACACTTGGACTTTAGTGTAGTAATCTTTAAAACCAATTAATCACTTTCCTTATCGTTCTCTCCAAGTGGTCGATGTTATTGAACGGCCGCTGGGAATACACTCTTTCCTTTACATAACCCTATAGAAAATAATCTAAGAGAATTATATCAGAAGATCTAGGTGGTCAAGGTAAGTCACTAAATCGTCCAATTAATTTATGGTTAAAAAGTTCTTGCAGGTACTCTTGAATAATCCTTGTGCTGTGGCATGGCGCTCCATCGTGTTGGAACCAGATATGCAGTCTTTCCTCTAATGGTAATTCGTCCATAAAATTTGGCAATAAGCCACTAGTATTCTAAATAGCCCTGGGTATTCATATTATTGCGAAAAAATAATGGTCCAACTATTCTGTTCTTGTAAATTCCGCACCATACATTAATTTTGAACGAATACTGATCACGCAGCTGTCTTGAAAAGTTTGGATTTGTATCACTCCTCCAACGGCAATTCTGGGAGGTTACTTCTCCATTAGAAGTAAATGTGGATTCATCCGTAAATAAAATGTCTAGTTATGAACAGTAAATCTTTCAGCTCACCTTGAAACCACGAACAAAATTTAAAGCGTCGCTCACAATCTCCTGGCTTTAAAGTATGGATAAATGTTAGTTTATAAGGATAAAATTTATTCAACCTCAAAATTCTTTTGATTTTTTCTCTTTATTATTATGATTATTTCAGTTTCTCTGAATAGTATTATCAAACAGTGCCTGTAATTAGCACTTTTAAGTCACCATTAAAACGTCGTTACAAATTTTGCAATACCAGAAAGTGGCCTTATTTATGAAAATTAATTAATTGAATCTAAATGCAGTATTTTCAATCAACAGGCAAATTTATTGGACTTCAATATTCAGTCCATATCTAAAAATTTCATTATATTTTCTTAATTTGTACTGTTAAATATTAGTGGTGTAAATGTTAGGGAAGGCATCAATTACATCGATAAATTTTAAAAAGCTCATGTTAACGAAATTTTAAATCAATCATTTTAACAAATTTCGGAATTTTTAAAAAAAAGGTAAAAAATAAAAATTTAACATTGTAAAAAGAGATTTGGCCTTTTAAAATATTTTTGAAAAAATTATGGTAGAGGGTTACTTTATATTTGTGCATAACTTTTCATTCTAAACAA
The DNA here is from genome assembly GCA_036346205.1 of Vesta saturnalis. NCBI lineage: Eukaryota > Metazoa > Arthropoda > Insecta > Coleoptera > Lampyridae > Vesta > Vesta saturnalis. The sequence continues at coordinate 294,752 of JARFJB010000288.1, read as the reverse complement.
CTGTTCTAAGCGACATTTTATTGTATTTTCAAAAATAAGGATACTTTACGCTTGAGTCGAATTACTGTTTTCTGGCTTACCCTGTAGACGGTCCGATTCCTTTAGATTTTTATGAGCGCATTATGGGTTTTGGTCTATGCAGAACTTTTCTGTAGGAAAAGTCTTTTCAACAATTGTCATATAAAATAATTTTCCATATGTACAGAACTTTATGGGACACACTATACATACACACACGCGCACGCGTGCGTACGTGCGTACGTGAGTACGTGCGTACGTCCGTACGTACATACGTACACACGTACACACGTACACACGTACACACGTACGTACGTACATACGTACATACGTACATACGTACATACGTACATACGTACATACGTACATACATACATACATACATACATACATACAAACGCACAGACGCACAGACACACACTCATGCACGCACGCACGCACGTACCCACACACCCGTTCACACTCACCCAACCAACCAACAACCCACCCGTTAAATGGTGTATGAAAGAAAGTGTTACATTTTTTAATTTTTCTGGCATAACATTTAATGAAATTGTAATTGCCTGCTTTATTTAAATGCAAAACTTTCAATTGTGAGGATGTTAATTTAACTTTTCTATTCTGGTAGAAGTAAACATCTCGGCAATTTAATTTTCTCAGGTACTCTGTCAATTAAAAGGGCGATACAAATAAAGAACAAATCCTCTGTTTGCAATACCAATATTTCGCAACCGTTTGACTGCTTTATGAAGGTTCTAGAAATCATATTATAGTTAAAAAAGGTATAACTTACATATACGTGAAGTTACAAACAAGAAAACTTAACAACTGACATAATAAATTAATGTCACACATGTAAAATACATTAATTAATATCACATATCTCAAATACAGACTAGATCCAAACGCTTAACAGAATTCATAACAAAATTTTTATGCATATTTGATATTAAATTTACTATCTCAGAAAGTCAAGTACACTTATTTATTAAAATATACAAAGCTATCCAAAAATTACGTCATAACAAAAACTTATAATAATTCAATTATAACTCGTATTTAAATTTGCTGTCATTTTTAAAATTCATAGAATTGTTATTGCGAATATAATATATTTCTTAAAACGTTTTTCTTTTAAGGTTGCTGTCTTTAGCCAAAATTGTTGTGTTTCCATAATTTAACCTGTCGTCCAATTTGTTAAAGTGCACTGCTAAAGCACACGATTTCAGTCTCACCTTACAGTCACTTTTGTGCTGGATTAATCTGTGTTTTAGTTTTTGTGAGGTGTGTCCAATATTCAACATAACATTTACCGCAATCTCCACAGGATACCTTGTATACAACATCATGTTGTTGAGATGATGGCGTAATATCTTTAAAGTTAGTAAATAGACTTTGTGACGTGTCAAAATTGAATTTGGCTAATTTGACAGACAGATTTCGCATACATTTAGCTAATTGTGGTGTTAATCCATCTATGAAAGGGAGATTTTTATCATCAATCTCTCCATCTTTGGCGTTTTGTAGTCGTTGAGAGATATAGGTGTTCTGATAGCTGAATATAAGTTTGTATTACATTATTATGGACTAGAGAAGGATGAGAATTTTTTTTAAATTATCCGAGCACTAAATTTATTTTATGATTAAAAGCATGGTGGGAGTTGAAATTGAGTAGGTTATTGGCACCAATCTAACAGTACGTGATTATTCTTATCTCTACTTACTTTACTGTCTAAAAAATCTATTTATCATTTCGGTCGTAACAAGAGCATACTAATAATACTATATATATATATATATATATATATATATATATATATATATATATATATATATATATACCCAATACTTTATTCCTAGAAATGATTTCTTCCCAAAGAGGGAAAAGTTCAGGATAGCCGACAATTTCGAACATTATTCCATAATTGTTGCTTTAAAAGGTTCATATTATTGTAGGTTCCATTCTTCAGGGAACCAGAGTCAGTATATATTCCGTCAGAATCAGTAACAAATGAATCTAATACCACCTTACAAAAGAATTATATATATATATATATATATATATATATATATATATACAGTGCGTCCCAAATAGAGTAGGATAGTATGGGTATCTTTCTTATTATTAAAGATAGAGATTTGGTTAAATGGGCAATATTGTGCCATTTTTGGGCAGAGTTCAATTCCGTTGAGAAACATTTCAATTTCCGAACAGTTTCGAAATTATTAAAAAAAAAACAAAAATCGCAGATTTCTGAAAACTCAAATATCTCCGTAATTATAAAAGGTATGAAAAAAAGTTTCAGATCAAAGTTACTTACTTAAATGAGGCGCACTTAAAAATGATGGCAAAATAAAATTCAAGATGGCGGTTTCCAAGATATTAATAGCAACTTTCTTATTTCAAATAGGCGCCATATTGGATTTTTACATAATTAAATGGGATTTTCTTTCTCTTTTCAACTATGTCCAAATAAAAAATATGGGAAATATTAATTGTTTTCATTTTAAATCCATGATTAACGATAAAACAAAATTTATTATAACACGACTAACTGTCAAGTTGTATTAGTTTATTGATTGTGTAAATAATTAGTATTGCTGTGTTGTATTATTCAGTGGTATATTTATAATAATTGTTTTTTCTTTAATTATCTCTAATGGCGACCTTTCCAACAAATGAACAATATGATATGTTTTGTACATACATAAAGTGCTACAAAAACTCCCGTCTTGCTGCTCAAGAATATCTAACAAATTTTCCAGAGCGAAGGCAACCGGACATGAGAATATTTGCAAGACTAGATTGAAATATGCAGCATTATGGATGTCTTAAAAAGCCCAGACGTGGTTACTGAAGATAAGGTAACTTTAACTTGTGTGCAAGTAAATCCGAATATATAGACTCGAGAAATTGAAGCTCAAGTTAATGTGTCTAAGACTAAATCATCGAGAATTTAAACAAAAACACAATTTCCACGCATATAAATTACACATTGCGCAGACTTTACGACCAAATGATAATATCCGTCGAACAGCATTTTGTAGATAGTTTTTAAATAAAATTGCAGAAAATGGTGATTTCATAAATCAAGTTTTATGGACTGACGAATCCTACTTCTCCAATTGTGGATTATTTAATCGCCCTAATGAGCACCATTGGGCACAGGAAAATTCACACATAGTGGTTCCATGGCGCAACCAGGTTCGTGGTGTATCGTTGTGTTTAATTTGTTTAATAAATAATTTTTACTTGCAAATTGTTAATCATGGCTACTTGATTTAAAATGAAAACAATTAATATTTCCCATAATTTTTTATTCGTACATAGGTTATTATACATCGTTGAAAAGAGAAAAAAAATCTCATTTAATTGTGTAAAAATCCAATATGGCGCCCATTTAAAATAAGAAAGTTGCTATTAATATGTTGGAGACCGCCATCTTGAATTTTGTTTTGACATCATTTTTAAGTGAGTCTCATCGAAGTAAGTAACTTTTATCTGAAACTTTTTTCATATCTTTTATAATTACGGAGATATTTGAGTTTTTAGAAATCGTCAATTTTTGTTTTTTTTTAAACAATTTCGAATTTGTTCAGAAATTGAAATGTTTCTGAACGAAATCGAACCGGCCCATAAATGGCACAATATTCCCATTTAACCAAATCTCTATCTTTAATAATAAGAAAGATACCCATACTATCCTACTCTATTTGGGACACCCTGTATATATAAGATCAATCTTATTTTGTCCACTACAAGTTGCGCAACACTCTTCGAAATTAAAAGTTAAAATTAAGTGAGACCCGATCCTAATATTACATGAAAAAAATCCCTTTTTTAGGAATGCTATCTAAATAATCGTTATTTCTCTATATTCCTTCAGAGCTGGATTCAAGTGATGATTTTCAAGCGAAGAAATTATTAGTCCGCAAAAGCCCGGCGGGAGCAGAAAGAAATAAGAAAACCACCACTGTGGGTACAGAAGACAAGAAGGGGAAGAAGGGAAAAATTAAACAAACAAAATTGGAAAAAAGTTATAAAAAGCAAGGAATCTTTAACAAAGTCCATTCAAAGAAAGAATATCCCAAAATGATGCAAATGTTTTACAAAACTTACTATTCTTCAGCAAAAAAATGTTTTTGTACATTTCATTGGCATAAATTCACACACTGAACAAAATCTTGACCTAGGGGGATGTGTGTAACCCGAGAAAGTAAAGCTGTCCCGACCCAGAGCAGATCTCCCTCGTAGTAGAACGACTACTTTTCGGTATGTTGTAAACACTAAAGACAAAACTATGACTGTTTGCCAAACAAAAGAGGTCACCACCACTCAAGGTCAAACAAACTAAAGTCAGCTGATTTACAAACAGTTCGTACATTCATAGAGGAACTACCAGCTCGTGAATCCCATTATACCAGGGCTGACAATAAACTTAGTAACTATTTGCATTCATGTGTGTCTGTTTCAAATTACAGTCGATTTTTGTCCATTCATGAAGATAAAAATATATCTTATGAAGAATTTGCCTGTTCCTGTCACGAATATTGGCGACGAATATTACCTACGACGGTTGTGGATCATAAAAAAGAAAATCATCGCTTTCTCAAGGTACTTTGTGACAACTGTTTCAGCCAAAACAAGAATCGTTTGTTGTTTGAATTTTTTGATCAGCTGTGTATCAATGGCGTCTTTGAAAACATTAAAATTCTTTATCCGAAAATTTTATCAAAATGAGCGCTGATTCAAGAAATTCACCTTGGTATAAACATGTATTAATATTTCAGATAATTGTAAAAATTACAATTCTAGTGCTATGTTGTTCCCACCATACTTGGGAAATATACTTCTAAAAGATATAAGATATCAAGCTTTCATGCTTAACTTATCCGCTGTTGATGTTGGCGATGATGACTGTTGGTCAGTGGCAGTATTTGAAACGCGAAATCTTAGGTAAATTTTGTACGTTAGAAACAATTAGATACCGTTTAGTACCTTTACAGAACAAATTATCAAAAAGCCGCTTCTGATTCCTTCCATTACACATATGAAGATTCTGAGTGGGTGAGACCGGCGAAACTATGGAAATTAGTTTATGATGGGGGGTTTATGACTAAGACTTTTCTGCATACGCTACCCAAGGAATGGCTATCATCTCCGTAAGTATTTTTAACAGAGACAGTGATAATGTGAGTAAAAAATATGTATAAAACATATAAATATTGATTTTGTTATTAATGTAATATTTAACGTTGAAGTAGGTGAACAATGGCAACCTCTATCCAAACAGAATGTTTTTAATATATTAGTGTTATGCATAAAACGATATTACACGTTTCCAAATTTTAAAATTTAATACAATTTATGTACTGACTAAAAACAAAAAATTGATTCCTTACACCTAGTTATTGCCCGAGCTCTATTTTCAGTCACTGCATAACAAAAATAATACTGATGTGAAGATAGAAATAAATGTCACCGATAGCTGCTTGCTTCACGTACATTTACTATAAAATCAGAAAAAACGAAACAATAACGTAAGATCCGAACTCTAAAAATCACTTTTAAGCATAATTACCAACAAATAATTGCAAAAATTAAAAAATCTAATATAAACTGTATACATCAAGATAAAAATATTCAATAATTCCCATATTTCATGTTTATAGCCAAATTTAGTTTAAAACGAAATGTAATTTTAAGTCAACATTCGAGAGGAAAGCGTTTATTTAAAAACCAATTTAGAAGTAAAATAACAAACATATCAACAGTTCGAACATTAAAATACATTTAAATGCAATTATAAATATATAAAATGTTTTGATATCATTAGTTTATCACAGGTAAATAAATATATGACATGATCACAAAACAAATTAGAACAAATGATCTCAATAGACCTAGAAAGAGGCTAAGAACTAAGAGCTCAGCAATGTTTGTAAAACATTTATATATATATATATATATATATATATATATATATATATATATATACAATATATACATATACACACACACACACACACACACACACACACACACACATATATATATATATATATATATATATATATATATATATATATATTAAGGTAAAATGGCCAATAGATGACACTCTTTAGAAAAAAGATTCAAAAATATTCATAATTTGTTTAATTTTGCAAGAATGTAAAAACCATCTTGTACATATTTAATTTGAATCCTCTTTTAGACAGGGGACATATTAACTCGACTCCCAATTCAAAACTATTAGGAAAAAAAATTAAATGAAAAATACTTTACAAACTTACCTATAGATGACACTCCTAAATAGGTATGAGCCAATAGATGACATATCTATTCGCCAAAAGATGACATGTTTGCTATTTCTATATTTTATTCAACAAAGATGTTTTAAAATATGAACGAACATAAGAAACCTTTTGCTAAAAATAACTAATATTGCCGTAAGAACAACTCATAAAACTAACATTAATCCTGAAGTATGTAAAAAACGTATTTCAGATAGACTTATTTCTAAAGTACGTTTAGATTTTTTTGACAGGTGTCAAATAATAATTTTAAACAGGTAACTGATTCTTTCTCCTCTACTTAGAATTTCTGGGTGAGGAACTTTACCAATCTCTTGGTCAATGGTTATTGTTGAAATATCCTTTTCATTTGGTACAAACTCTTTTTTAACTATGTCTGTGGATTTGAGTCCCATTACTTGAATAAAATTACTTCTTTCTTGTACAACACATAAATATACAAACTTTGTTTGATTACGTTTCCCTCCAAGAAATTCACACAGTATGTAGTCGCCTTCAATAAGAGTATCAAGGGAAACAGGTTGCATTGAGATGTCACCCTCCTCGTCCTCATCTTTAAAATCTTCATCCCATTGTGAAGACTCACTGCTCTCAATAGAAAATGACTCGGATGTTGTAGATTCATTTTCTTGATGTGTTCTGTTTTTTTTACATTATTTTATTTTTTTTTTCTTCATCTTTTTTTTTCTTGGTCTCTTCCAACCTGCTCCTTTTTGCTTCTAATTCCTGTTGTTTTTTTACTCTTTCTTCTTTCCTCTTCATTTGTTCATTTACATTCTTCTGTTTATTTTCTTCCTTTTTTTGGTAATATCTCAAAGCCTGCGACGATGTTAACACTGAGGGAATTTTTTCACGTTTCATTTTTTTATTAGACTCGGGTTTTTGCTCTGGCCAAAAAAGTACTCGTTTAAATGGCGATAGAATAGTAGGGTCAACAATGTTTGCCGAACTGTTACACTTTTGATTATCAAGATTCACTATTAGCTGTTTTAGAGGTGTGGAATGAGTTATTGTCACTTCTGATGACTTATCTAGATGGTGAACAGTTTCTGGTAACTGTTCTGGTTCTCCCGTTGTATCTTCAGCTGGTGGCAACTAAAAACATATCGAAAGTATAGAAACATAATATGTTAAACAACACATTACATTACATTACATTCTTTTTACTTGCTTCCGGACTTATTTGACGTGGATATGATTGGATTCCAGATGGTCCCGGTTGTTCTTCATTTGGTTGGTATTCTGCTTCTGATGTTACTAAATTGTTGACCGTCACATTATTGGTAACATCTTCTTGATTTTTATCTAAGTCGTTGATCTGAACTCCTTGACGCAAAGGCTAAAACAAAACAGAAGAAAATGTAAAAGATCGTCGTAACCAATACCTATTATAACTATACCTGCTCGTTGAGCCTTTGTTTTTAAATTCCAATAATTTTTGTTCTCCAATTTCACTCTCCAGGTAAACTAGAAATGTTCTTATGTTATTTAGTTTCTTCTGTACGATAGGTATTGGATTTAGATTTGCTGGGTTAGTTATTGGAATTGTAACAGCATCTGGATTCCAAGGTAATAACCCACATTTTTTAAAGCCATTGGATAGTATCCCAGGTTCAATCTTGTGACCCGTGGTTTGAAGAAGTCGAGGGAAGTCTTTTTTTTAGTTCTTCGCCCATGTGAGACATTCGCCAATTTTGTACCTGAATTTTCCATTCTGATTTGACACTATGAAAAACAGCAACATCCATAGGCTGTATCAAATGAGTTGCATTGGGGTACAATGCTATCAACTCAATTCCATTTTCAAGACAAAAATTTGATAAGTGTAGGGAAATATGTGATCCATGACCATCGAGAAAGAATAATACAGGTAATTGGATCTTTTGTTTTTGAACCCATGGAAGAAAAATGTTAACAATGTACTCATAAAAAAGCTCCTGAGTCATCCATCCTTTTTCGGACCTACCTATTGCCCAATCCTCTGGTACAGCTTCAGCAATTTGTTGTGGAATTCTTTTGTACCGATAAACAATCATAGGAGGCGCAATCTGGCCAGCAGCGTTAGCTGTCATTAATACCGTTACATTTTCTTTTTCGTCATTTACTCCCGCAAGGTAGACAGATTCACTACCTTTTTCGGCCAACACTTTTCCTCCTCTGGGGTTTAAATAAAACGCGGTTTCATCCGCATTAAACACCCTTGTTGGGTCATTCATTATATCTACAATTCCCTTTTCTTCTATATAAGTCCAGACTTCATTATACCAACGAGTTAAATTTTCTTTGCTAACGTTTTCTCTAGATCGGGTTAATGTCTGATAAAGTCGATTTGCAATTCTGTTATGTCTTGCTCGAAATAATGTATACCATTTTTCTCCTATGACTTTTTCCGAACCCAGTTCTTGTGCCAACTTTGATACAGTTATCATAAAAACATTTTTAGTGACCAGAAAACCAGTCTTTGCCATGCTTAAAACCCATTCTACTAAAATTACTTCTTGTTCAGGTGGAAAAATACTCTTTGGACCCATTCTCTTTCCTAGTGGTAATTTTCCACTTACTTTATATGTTAAAGTTGTTCTGGGTATTTAATATTTTTTAGCTGTTGCTTTAACAGATTTTCCTGATTTAACCTCATTTATGGCATCAAGCATTTCTTGTGGAGTGTATTTCAAAATTTTTTTATCGTGCCGTTGCATCTAAAAAAAAGTTGAAACAATATAATCCAAAACCTGACACTTAAAGAAACCAATAGATGACACCCTATGTCATCTATTGGTTCCCACTATTTCGTAGTGTTAAAATAAATATCTAAACAAACAGTTTTGGAAACTATGCTGTATGACAAACTCAGTAGAAAAAATTATCAAATCTAATGTATGACACTCAGTGTCAGCCTTTGGTTTAAGTTGTGTTAGCTAAGCCAATAACTGACACTATGTTAACACATTTCAGAGCTGTAACTGCCTTAAAATTATATAACAAAACATGAACTAGTAACCTATACTGCACTCATACATTATTAGAATTGTATTAAAAAACTTACAATGTCACAAAAAAAAATATTTTCTTACTTACCTTCTTACCGATTCGTTTAAAATTTGTTAAAAAATACCCCGAAATCGACACTGCAGAGAAAATGAAGATGTAGGTACACTGTGCCATATCCAAAAGACAACTGAAAAATGGAGACGACGCGATCACATAATGGCCGAATAACGTTGCCACATTTCATTAAATGTAAAGAAATGTTTGGTATGTTATAAATTTTGATTGAATACGGGGTGTCACCTATTGGTATAGACAAGATGGGGTGTCATGTATTGGTCATTTTACCTTAGGTTTCTACCTAAATAGCATCAAGTATAAAACGACCACCACGGTAAGAGACAGTAAATCAATTAAAATTAATCTTCAGAACAAAGAAATTGAACAAAATGCAAAATCTTTGTATCCTAAATTAGTAAAAAAGGTGTCTATGTTACAAAAAGAAATTAACACATACGAACGTTACAATAACTAAATTGCGAAAATACATTAAAAACGAAAATAATTTAATTCGTAAAAAACATCATTCGAAAAGTTTTCCAATGATTATGTGGTTTGCCAGTCATAGAAACGAAAGAATTTATAAATAACACAAATGCAAATAGTAATAAGGCTGACGTATTGGAATGTTTGAATAAAAATGTAAACACTATGAACTACACCAGTGAATTGCGCGGTGTGTAAAAAATAAATAAAAGCAAGATTTGCTTGATTGGCGATAGTCATGTTCGCGACTGTGGCGTAATTTTAAACTCTTGTAGACAAAAAATAAATTTTGAAACTATATGCATTACAAATGGTGTGTTTGAAAATGTCGTTAAAGACATAGATAAGCTTTCACTAAATTTTGGTGATAGAGATTATGTCATAATTTTTGCGGGATCACACAATGCTTTAAATAATAAACCTATAAAAAATGAAGGTAATGATAAGTTGAAAAAATATCTAAACGTGCGAACGTATTCATCGTTTCCACACCTTTTTGGAAAGGTCGTAACTATACTAATAATCTGATTTTTAAGCAAAACTGTAAGCTGTATGACAGCATAAATAAAGATAAAAATAATGTTTATTGACATAAATTCCGTAGTCAATCATACACTATTACAAGACATGCCCTTCACATGCGAAAATCAGGAAAACTTAAGTTTATAAAATACATCATTGAGCTAATAAAAAGATCACAATCACCTTTATTAAATACTAATCTAATTCATATTATTCCTGTAAGCTATGAATGGAAGGAACGATTTAGAAACTCTTAAAAATTTTACCAAACTGGCCTTACACCTACCGCTGTAGAGGGTGGTCGAATGGTGTCTTCGTCTAACTCGAGTGCATTTTCTTTATTTAGCATAAATATTCAGTCACTAAGATCAAAAAAGGACGAGTTGGAAGTGTTCTTAGAGGATTTAGATTTTCCATTGTGAGTTTGTATGCATATTGTGTGCACTGGTTAACCCATTTGGAAATCAGTGGTGGTTTTAAACTAGGGTCATGACAAATGGTATCTTATTTTTTTCGTGATAACAGAATTGATGGTGGTGTACGTACTTATTATGATCAACTGTACTTTAAATCGTAGTTATTATCCTATATCAACAATCAACGAACTATCAAAAGAAATTCATTGTGAATTAACAGCCGTTTATTGCAGTTCGTACAATGTAGCTATAGTGTCATTGTATAGATCTCCACAGGGTGATTTTGGTATTTTTATGGAAAATATAAAACAATTTCTCCAACTCCTAATAAATTACTCGCGAGTCATAATCTGTGGCGATTTTAATACTAAGTTTAATAAATACATTCACTATTATTAATACATTCTTATCATACGGTTTTATTCAAACATTTGAAGAGCCATCGAGAATGAATAATTGTTTAGATAATGAGTTTATAAATTTTTTCAATGAACGATTTTAGGGCAATAGTTATAGACACAAAATTGTCTGATCATTTTGGTCAATGTGTAATGCTGAATGTAGAAGCAGAAGAAACGACCAAAGTACTAACAACCATAACTAGGCTAATTACGCAAAAAGGACACAACTCACTGTTCTATATGTTCAATAAGTTATCGTGGGTTTTTTAGGGAGTGTTAATTTAGACGTAAATGAAAAGTTTGAAATGTTTCACAATAATTTTTATACTGCATTTATGATAGCTTTTACTGAACGTAAATATAAAACTCGACATTGTGATAAGTACATCTACTGGTTTAATAATGATTTTCACCGTTTAAGAGAAGAGCTACATTTTATTACAGATTTCTATAATAAATACAAAAGTAATGAAATAAAAATACTACGAAATCAACATCGTTTAAAGTATACAAAAACCTGATGTGTGCAACACATGACCTCACAATACAATGTATTGATAATTTAAACAAGCACAAGTAAAATTGAAAGAATTTGATGTGTTTTATAAGTAGTGTACTGTTTTTTTTTTGCTACTAAAAATTTTGTACAGTTTTTTCATATCATTAAATTGTTAAATTCTTTTTTTCTATAATCATTTTTTGAATAATTATTGCTTCACAGATGGGCTTCAATATAAAAGAGTTATATTTCCTTCTTCAAGTATTTAAATATATTTATTGTAAGTATAAATTTTAAGATGTTAAGAATATAATTCCTAAATGACATAAATTCTACTTAGTAATAAAAAAAAGTAATTAGAATTCTGACATTTTAAAATTTATCATAATATGTAAAAATGCAAAAATTTTTGACCAAAGGGCCAAAAATTTTTGTTTCCAAGAATCATCTGAAATGGCTCAAAACCATTAAAATTTTCAAAAAATTTTGACCAAAGGGCCAAAATGTTTTTTTTTCCAAAAAATCATCTCAAATGGTCCGAAATGGCTCAAAATGTGAAAAATAGCAAAAAAAACGAAATTTTTTTCCCAAAAATCGTCTCAATAGTCAGAAATGGCTCAAAACGTATAAAAATGAAAAAAAAAATTTTTAATTTTTGACCAAAGAGCCAAAATTTTTTTTTTCAAAAATCGTTTCAAATGGACATAAATGCCGTAACACGTCTAATAAGATAAAACAAACTTCGTACATTATGCGTCTTGAACCGGAGACGTCGGGACATCAACCAAAAGCGCCGCCACTGCGCTACCGGAGGACTTCACGAACAAACGAAAAACTTGGTATATATTCAATACTAGGATGGTTCACTTAGTTTCCTACGTAAAGACGTGCCGGTTTGCTACGAATAGCAGTTCGTATTTATACACTCTATAATAGTCAAAATCTGGAATTCCGCCATTTTGACGACAGATTTCGCTCAAAAGTGCACCATTCCCTCTACTAATGGATCCGACCATGGGTACGACACTACAGGATTACCATTCGGATGTGCATTAAATTTATACGATAATGACTCTGTATTTTAGATTTCGATTTAGATTATGTAAGTGTTTTTCACTACATGTTTAATTATATATCATGAAATAACGTAGTTATTACACAACGCTTTTTTTGCACAATTCTACTAAATAAAAATAATTACGCCTTAGGGTGAATGTAATGCATGAGCTTTACCTGAAACGTGTTTCAAGTAGAGTAGCCTAGATACAGCAACAAAATGCAAGTCTAAAATGTTGATTTGAAATCGCAGCACTTCTTAAGATTTCCCGCCTTCCAACTCTTTTAAAACATCGTACTGGATGGATCAGACCCTAGTACAGAAAACTACCGTTAGATTTAAAAAAAATAAACCACTAGGTGGCGTCACAAACAAACCAGAGGGCCTCTACAGTGGGGCTAAGACTCTGTGACATATTTCCGAGCCCTTGCGAAGATGTATGAGATAGTATGAAACCCCCATTATTAGAATACTATTTCAAATTTTTAGTTTTCCCGGCATAACAATCAAGGGGGCTCCCTGGAAGGGGCTAAAACTCTGACAAATTTCGGAGCCCTAGCATAAACCTATGAGATAGTGTGGTATTAGAATACTATTTAAAATTTTAAGTTTTTCCGCCATTACAAGCAAACGAGATGCCATGACCCCGAAGACAAATTCCGGAAACCTAACTGAGCCCTATGAGATGGTGTGGCCACCTATTATTAGAATACTATTTCAAATTTCAATTTTTCGTGCCATAACAATTAAAGGAATCTACTTTTAAAATATACCACTATGTGGAGTCAAGATCAAGCTCTATTACACAAATCCCCCGTTAGTTTTAAAAATACACCTCTAGATGGTACCACAAACAAGCAAAGCCAATCAATCAGAATGCAGAGCCTTGGGCCTACAATCAGCATACATTACCTGCAGGTCGCCAACGAGACTTAATCCATCTCTAAATAGAGCACAAAGCACAGAGCCTGAGAGTGGGCGCTGCCCAAGGATGGGCCGTGGCAAGGTCCACTTTTAATTGTAACGTCATAATTAATAGTGGTGTGGGATAATGGGTCCAACTCTACAGACGCAGCTTTGGTTTAACCAATGTGTAAAATACAAATACAAGTTGGTCTTTATCAAAACCTTGTCTTAATAACTAAAATAAATATTTAAAAAAAATGCCTAAATTAACTACTAAATTATTAAATGTGACGACACCTTTTGTAACAAAAATCAATTTTAATTAAGCATAAAAACTAACTCTATCATAAAAACGCAATTCATCTATTTACAGGAAAAATGACAAAAAGGATGTACCTATCACATTATAAACAATTACTTTCTTTTTTTGGAGTAAAACTTGACGAACTTTTTATTTAATTAATAGTGGAATAGGTTTTGTATTTGTTCGGCATCAAATAGTTATATATTGTATAAAAAAGTATTTTGAAAAAGCTAAGTAATACTATGAGGTGGTGTATACCTTTATATTGCAGATTTAAGTTTTGTACATCTGCCCGAAATGTTATTTTGTTATAAAGATTAGCGGGACGTTTAAATAAAATTATTTTATAATAAAGGCAAGCGGTATTTAACACTCGACTGTTTTGCATATTGAGCCAATTTACTTCATTTAACTTGTGTGAAATACTTTCAAATTTTTAATCCCAAAAATAAATCTAAATTCTTAAGCAAGAATTCTGTAAGCTTTGGATGCTTTGAGAAAGATCAGATGTTATATTAGAACCATGAATTGAATAAAATGTACCACACAACAAGCCCTGTAAGGTTTACAGGCAATTCGTGTTTTGTTATAATTTGCATATGATCATTAAATATGTTTTGACTCTTATTTTGTTTATTTGAAAGTGTTATCCAACAGTATACCTAAAATTGCAGCTTGTTGCTTAATTAATTCTATCACGCCACATGCAGATAATTTTACCATTTCAATTTTTACTGAATTTCCAAAAATAATTATCACTGTTCTTATCGGATTGATAATCAATAAGTTTGCATGTTTTGGAGTGTAAACGAATGATACAATTGTGTATCTTCCACATAAAAAAGGATTTTACATTTTTTTAATTGTTGTGCTAAGAAGATGGTGTATACAGCGAATGAGAGAGGACACAATGGAACCCTATGAAACACCTTTTTAAACACTAAAAGTGGAAGTTCCTTTATCCACACAAACAGGTTGAACCCTGTCAGTTAGACAATTCCGAAACAAGACGACTGTATTAGGCGAGGTGCCAATAGTTTTTAAGACAGCCATTAAAATGTTGTGAGAAATAGTGCCAAAGCCTTGCTAAAATCTAACAAAATTAATATTGACAATTTATTCTGATCGTAAGCTCTTAACAGGTAATCTGTAACATTTGGTAATAATGCAGTACAACAGATTGGGAGTCTGGAAACAAATTATTATTATTAAGATATTTTTTCAAAAACTTTGGATAAAACCGGCTATATGCAGATTGGTCGTAAATCCTGATAGTAGAATGCGATTTTTTAGGAGTTGGTACTACACCTTCTTTGCAGGCTGTAAAAATGAAACAGTTGACCATATGTAGAATAAGGCACAATAATAGGTACGTAAAGTTTTGTCAGTGTGTCTGAGTGTCTGTGTGTCTGTATGTCTGTGTGACGTAAATCCTGATAGTAGAATGCGGTTTTTTAGGAGTTGATACTACACCTTCCTTGCGAATTGTAAAAATGAAACAGTTGACCATATGTGTTGAATAAGGCACAATAATAGGTACGTAAAGTTTTGTCTGTGTGTGTGTCTGCGAGTCTGCGTGTGTGCGTGTGAGCGTGTGCGCGCGCGTGTGTGTGTGTGCGTGCGTGTGTGTGTATGTGCGTGTGTGCGTATATATATATATATATATATATATATATATATATATATATATATATATATATATATATATATATATATATATATATTTGTACATCGTGTATTGCTACGCTAAAATTATATATAAATCCTACATTATGAGGAGAATGGAGTCACTATTGCGCTGGCGTAATAGTGTAAAAAAGAACGTGTTTATTTTGCCGGTATTGTTACGCTTCGCCTAGCGGCGAAGATTCAAACTACTGGAAAGTGGTAAATTCCCTTGCTAAAGATCGCAGAGTGTGTTGCATACCTCGTAGGACTTTGAAATATATTAAATTCTGACAGGAGCATGATGTGTTGCATACTAAATAGTAAATATTTTAAGATAATGCAATTATTCACACTCCGAATTTGCGGAGATTTTTGTTTGTATATACGCTCGAATATTTTTGCAGAAATATGTAAAATGGCCATTATTCAATTAATCTTTTTTGTTTTACTTTTCAAAATACTTATAGTAGATCGTATTTAGTAAAATTTATGAACTTATTGTAAGGATAAACTTTAACTTAAATCCATTCAAATAGACTATTTACCTACTACAAAGTTCTAAAATATGTTTGGTAAAAATAATGTAAACATTTTCTATTTCCCACAAACAATTTACTAATTTTCCTTTATCTATGAAAATATTCATGTTAAAGTTCGCAATTTTTAGGTTAGGTTTTAATAAGGAATGAAACATGAATTTACTTTAAAATGAATCGGTCCAGATTTCATTATCAACTAGTAATTATTTACGAAGGGTTAAGTTACTGTTACTTTATTTTGCTTTATCTAACATGGAAATGCATTAACGTACCATCAATTAAATTGTTTTGTGTTATAATTTTACTAATTACGTATACTATGTATTAAATAAAAATAGAAAATAAGAGGTAACCTAATCTTACATTTAAAATTAATAGTGTGACTAATTATGAATAATATATTAGGATTGGGTTTTACTCTTTAACGAATTCTTGTGTATATTAATGTACCAATTTAACCCCATCGTACATTACTGATTGATTATTGATTTATTTTATTTTAATGTATATTAAAAAAGGAAAATCGCCATTTCTGTAGTTTCCTAAATAATTTTCAGTATCAATCCAATTTATAATCGAATGTAAATTTTTCGACTAAAATTAATTGAAACGTAAACAATACTTCAAGCAAATCACACAATAAAATTCGTTTATACCTTCCAACCTACATGTGTAGATACAGAGAAGGTTACGCATCGACTTTATCTTCACTAAAAATAGAAAATAAGCAACTATGCGTTTTCTTAAACACATTTCGAACTGTAACAAACAAGTTTTTTAATGACATTGCTAAAGTGTAATGAGATCAACTTTTAAACGAAAACACCTACGTACTTAAAATTTTGTACTTCAGCTTATCATTAGATTTTGGAAGAAATACAGGGTAAAGAGGGGAGTTTATTAGGGACATTAATTATGTTCTATGCAATTTGTTGACACGATGCGTAATTTAGCGGCAAAAAAAATTCGTAGAATATAATTTACGTGTTACTTCAAATTTTTTCAATATTTGAATAAGGATTCATTTTATAAGGAAAAGTGTAGACATTTTATTTAAAGAAAATGTAGTTTACATAACTTTTCTTTTAACAGTTTCTTAGTATAACGGGATTTCTAAAAATTAATTAAATAGAATGAAAACAGTTCTGACATAGATTATGTTTTTGTTTTTTACAATGTTGCCTATTTTCGTTATGAACGTATAAAAAAGAGGTTGCATAATTATCATAAAAAATTTAACTAAAATTAATTTATTTCTTTTAATTTCCACTTTGTAGGTTGAAGGTCGTCTGTTGTTTCGCACCAGATAATTTTTATTAGGCAATTAACGTAATAATTTAGTTTTTTGAAGGATTAGATTCATGTTCTAATTATTAACATTCCCTTGAGTATCCTTACAAACGATTTTACTGTTGTAACCATGGTAATATTTGGTAAAGATATATTTTTTCGATATCTTTTCCATTATTTTTCGAGGACGTTCGTGGTTCGAAGCTTCTTGCTTTAAAACAAAATAAAAAATGCCAACTTAAAGTGTGTTGCTGATTAACTCAAAATTTTAAAATGTGACGACCTATATTCACTTATGTCATCAATTTCACACTTCATAGTATAGAATTGCGTGTTAAGAATGAAAAATAGCTTGGTAATTCTGTTTATTAAAGACAAAACACAAGGAAAAGCATGCTCTGAAATAACAAGTACATTAGTGTAATATTGTAAGGTATTTCAAATATGTTTAAGAAAAAATTTTTATTAGAAAATGGTAAACGTTGACTAAGATATTTGCGAAGCAAGTTGAAACATTTATATTTTATTTGAAACAATAGAAAGTTTCAAATAAAAAATTACATTTTCTATTAACTCCAGATTTAAAAATGTGCAGTAATGAAAACTAAGGCTCGAATGATTGAACCACTGGTGAAGGTCATGAAGCACGACACCCTTGTTTATATACATATTATAAACAAGGACGGCATCGAGAATTGCTATCTGAGTTACCTAAAAAGAAACGTTACATTTTTTTATCCAACCGGGCAACTTGAAAATTACTCGGGTTACATTTAATTTATAAAAGATTACGAGACATACTTTATGCACGTGTTTCGTAAATTTTGTATATTTCATTATTTTTATTTATTTAAGCAACGTGTTTAGTAAGCTCAAAATTGCGTTCCTGGGTTAAAACTCAAATAACATTCACGATAAATTATTACAAAAACAAAGTGTAGATTCAGCCACAAATGCGTTGTTAAACTGCATAAAATCGATATTTACGTTTCGGCTTGACATTTCTTCTTTACTAGAAAACCGACAACAAAAAGTTTAAAATAATCAGGCACACAGCGGCGGCCTTACCCATTGCGAGGCCCCGGGCGGCAGGTCTTTGCGAGGCCCTTTGTCCTTCGTGAAAAGTATGTGAATGTGATGCGAATGTAGGTCTGGTTGTTTGGTTTAGGTATTTGTCATGTTTAACGAGTAATGCTAAAGTTATACAAATAAATAAAATTTGAGTTTTAAAATATTTTATATTGAAAGATTTGCAAAATTAACAAATACAGAGATGATAAATTTTAAAATTGATGTTTGCGGCTTTTCCTAAGACTAAAATCTTTAATTAAAGCACAATAATCTAACGAATGAGCTACGTCATTTTCGATTGAAAGAATAGCAAGGGCTGAAAGCCGATCTTGTCATCGAATTCCTCAAATATGTTTTAATAATTTTAAGCCTCGAAAACTCCTTTCAGCAGACGCAACTGTAACAGGTGTGGTGGCAATAATTCTCAGAACTATTTCGATTGCGGGTAAACTTCAGTTAATTTTTTTCTGTTATGTATTTCAGCACCGAGATAATGTCGTCGTTTCCTCCATACACACGGATGAACATATTCAGTTCTTCGTACAATTCATGTTCATCAATATCACATGATTCTCCTACTGTCATAGATATTTTCAAGTCGCTGCATTGCTTCAAAAGTTCACTATCACTAATTTCCTTTAACCTTTTATATTATACATGAAACCAAATATGCTCTCATGATGTTTAATGCCTCAAACCTAGGATGGCAGCTTGCGCGCACATTGTCAACAATGACATAAAAATAGTTTATTTTGAAAATCTCTTCCGCATTCAATTCATGAGCTTCATCTTCCCCTTCATAATCAAAATGCCTTTTTTTACGTCGTCTTCTGACTTCTTTAAACTGTCTGTCAATATCATTTTCCTTGGCTATTTCTCTCGCTGTTACAAGGGATGACTGAAAACCATTTTCTCGATAATTATCGAGCCAATTTGTGAATGCGTCTAGGTGTTGTATAGCCACATCTAAGTGCATGTTTTTGCTTTGCCACATTTTACTTATAACATTTATCTTTGTAAGAATGTCATACCATATGACAAATTCGTAGGTAGTTATTTCCTTTTCTATAGAATGGCACTCACTGACCAACTGACAATCTGTTGTATTTTCTACTAAATCCTTTAAAGCATCACATATACCGCTTAGTTGGTATTTAACGGCCTTCACCGCTGCTACCCTGCACTCCCATCTAGTTTCAGAAAGTGGTTTTAGCGACAACGATTTTACATGAGCATTTAAAATAGCCCACCTCTGACTTGAGCCGGCAAACAGAGTGTACAACCTTTGTAACAAACCAAAAAAAGATTTTGCTTGAACACAAGACGATGCTGCATCTCCTAGGATGAGATTCCAGCTATGACTCCCTCAAGGTAAAAAATAAGCAAGTGGATTAATTTCAAGAATACGTTTTTGGACACCACTTTTTTCACCACGCATATTGGCACCATTATCATATCCTTGGCCTCTGCAGTTTTGCAATGATATACCTAACTGTTCTAATTCTGTGATTATATAATTAGTCAAACTCTCAGCTGTGGTTTTTTCGACGGCTAAGAAACCAATAAAATGTTCTTCAATTTCAGCTGTACTTGTATTAAAAAATCTTATAATAATTGAAAGTTGCTCAACACGAGAAACGTCGCGAGTACAATCAAGAATAATCGAGTAATATTTATTATTTATTATTTTTCAACAATTTGAGTCTTCACGTGACTTGCCATTAATTGTATGAGCTCATTTTGAATATTTTTCCGATATAGTGGTCATTAATCGTCTTATCCTTTACTTGTTTTAGGTGAAGTCTCAGTACGGGATCAAATCGGGCTATTAACTTTACTAAATCTATAAAGTTACCGCTAGTCTCACTCGAATCTGTGTCAGATGTTAACTTCTCTCTATGACCCCTGAAGGCCAAATTGTGAGATGCTAAAAAATTTACAATTGGCGAGCAATCGTTCTAAAATATCTCTCCAACGTTGCCTTTCTTGTTCAATTTCTCCATGCCAGCCGGGGAGGTACCACCACCCTTACCATGGGCTCCTTAATATTGGGTCTCCGATTTTCTGAGCTCGGTAAGGGCTGCCGGTTACCTTTTCCATCATCCTTAATCTATTCTCATCCTTATTCTTCCTTCTCGCCCTCACTGTCTTCCTATCGGATTAAAAGTCCCAAATTAAAAAATAAGATGGCTGTGGTTTCTAGGGTTATAAATTCCGGACGTAAAATCCTGCCCCATTCGGATGTCCGGGAGGGCAGGGCCCAAGCGACCTCGGTCATCGAAAGTATCAACTTTCTGATTCACTACTGCAACATCCGCGGTATCGGGTCTAATCTTAATGCTATTCACCAACATCTTGAACAATTACAACCTGATATATTATTTCTATCTGAAACACAAGTCTCCTCTGAAAGCTCCGAGTTACCCGACTTGCAATTTCCTCAATACCATCTTCACTCTAACTTTCGATATAAAGGAGGCGTATGTGCGTACATCAAGGACAGAATTCCTTGCAAGAGGGTTTCTTCCTTAGAAAATAAAAATGTTGACGTGATTTGGTTTAAACATTCTGGTCCTAATTTTGTGAAATTCTACTGTTGCATTTATAGGTCTCCTAATGACAGCAACTTTCAAGACTTCTTCGATTACCTTAGTATGAAAGTTGACTATCTCCTGTCTCAGTTTCCATCTTGCGATATCTCATTTGTAGGCGATTTCAATGTTCATAACTCTAGTTGGCTTCAATTTTCATCTACTACAAATCCGCTGGTCATAGTGCAGAAACATTTGCTATTTCATGTGATCTCACACAAATGATTTCTGAACCCACAAGAATCCCTGATAACCCTAACCATACTCCACATCTTCTAGATCTCTTTCTTACATCAAACCCTCTTGTTTATAAAACTTCCGTTCTTTCGCCTTTAGGTCGTTCCGACCATTGTCTAATAAAAATCATTTCTACTGTACCTAATTGCACTATTGTTCGCAAAACCGATCGAACCTAGTGGTGTTTTAAGTCAGCTCGATGGAGTGATTTACGGGATTTCTTTGCAACCTTTCCATGGCGTGAATATTGTTTTAAGTCGTCCTCTTCTTCGGACATCGCTCTTTCAGTATCTGAAGTCATCCTCATGGGAATGGAGTTGTACATTCCGAAAAAACAGTACCGTGTAGGTCATTCACGTTCCCAACCCTGGTTCAATAAGGCTTGTGCTGATGCAATATCTTTAAAAAATAAATGTTACATTAAATGGAAATCTAATAAATCGGTTGACAGTCATGTAGAATACGTTGGTGCTAGAAATATCTGCAAAGGTGTCATCTCAAATTTTCAACCGGCATCACGATCACGTGAACTCATTTCGTTTTGTTTCGCACAGTCAGAAATAATTTTTAAGTATCACACAGTTTTTTTACACTTTTTCAGCTTACTCAATACTTCAAGTACTATAATTTACACTTTTCCAGCTCACTCAATACTTTAAATACTATAAGAACACAATATTCAATAAAATTGAAAAATATGTACGGTACAGTAACGATTGTGTAACTCACTTTTGTAGTATCGACTACAGTATCGCGATACATTAAAAAAAAAGTATCAATTATCGGTATCGCAATACTTTTGTAAATAACGTCTATCGCATACTTCGATACTTTTACGATACTGTTTTGAGGAAATAGCCTAAAAATCTCATCCAAATAATAAAAAGGAATACCAACTGCGTCTGTTTATGATCGTTCGTAGAAATGGGTAGAAATATGTAAAAGGGGTGTTTTGGAAAAATGTGTTGAATGGGATTAAAATTTAAAAGTAAATCCACGAAAAGCCGAAATGAATGAATTCAGAATCCTGGATATTTACATTTTATAGTTTAGACGTTTTGTCAATGTCAGCTTAAGTAATAAAACATTAAAAAAGTAACAGTAAGACCATACAAGTACCGACTTAAATAATTTTAAATAAACTGCAGTTATTTTGTATTTTGTTTTGAAATTCAATGCTAAAAGTATTTCTACAAATGGGTTTACAAAAAATAACTTATTTGACAAGCATTTTGTTTATAATTTCTTTAAACTTAAAGGTAGTTTTTATTTTGATGTTTATTGATTTAATAGTATGAAACTTGAATGACACTTTTTATTTACTACAGATTTGACTGTTTTATTTTTTTAAGGAAATTGGTTAGGTAGGTTTCGTTTTTATGGAAAATATAAATATTAACAGTGTGAAGGGTTTTTACTAAACTAATACCTATCATACCTACTTACTAAGAATTGCGGATTAGGACTCTTTTTTTCTTTGTACACAGAAATGCAAATGAATCAGAATAAGAATAAAATACCCAACCCTATTTCTTTTAATAGGTTTTATTTGTGACGTAGTTCATTTAGTTTAAATGTAGCGTATTTTACGTTAATAATATAATGTTACATTTACTTATTATAAAATTAAACTATTTTTTAAACCATATTTGTAATTTTTACACTTTCCTGTGTGACGAAAAGGATTGTTGAAAGTAGCGACTATCGGTAACGCGATAATTTGTACTAAAAGTATTAGTATCGCTATCGCGGTAGTTTTTTTTATTAAAGTATCAATTAAAGTATATAATTAAAAGTTTTAAATAAAAAAAATATAGTTAAAAAAATCTATTTTTTAAATTTGCTTGGCGCGAGGCCCCTGCAAGAGCGAGGTGAAGATTTCAATATACTTACTGACAAAAGAAGACATATTTATTTAAATACCTAAAATATTTGTACCTGATCTAAATGAATTCAAACCAGCTTAGCATTGTTGATAATTCACAAAAGTACAGTCAGGTAGGTACATTATTATTGTGAATTGGAAAGAGATGTGAGTCAAGGTTAAAATTAGACTTTATCGTAATGTAATTTGTCTGCAATAGCTTTGAATTACTACTCTGTATATTCTAAACAAATAGCGTTGAATTACCTGAATATTTTCTGTGAAGTATCTGCTGGTTTAATTTTATAAAAGATTTAATTCTCATCAAATAGCGAACAACGTCATCCTCGATTGAATTATTTAATCGTAAAAGATGATTTGAGGTGTCATCTTTCCAATAGTAAAAATATTAAGATTGCTAGAATTTTAATGTTCAAAATGTTTACTATCGATATCGTTCTTACACAAACTTTTATTTTCTTTTTAGCCCGTATGAGTTACATTTAAGACGGGGGAAAATTGTATTGAAGGCAAACATATTAAATAATTCAAATATTTTAAATTAGAAGAAACCTAATCTGCTATTATATGTTTCAATCTATTTTTTAAAGCCAAATACCATTGACCATAAAATTTTTCTTCTGTTGTGAACTCGTATCAAATATTTTTCTAGAAATAAATATTGTGCAATAAGTATGACGTAACAATGAAATAAGCAGTCAGCCATGAGACAAAACATCTCGCCGAATCAATAGAAAACCCGTACTTATCTGCAACCTTGAATTTAAATATGAAAATATTCTTAATAAGGAGAGATTAGTCGCATCGCGTGGAATTTTAAAGGATATCTTTATGATCACAATATCACTTGATTTTCGGTTATCTTATCAATTGAAATTCCATCACAAGTAAGAGCCAAAAATCGATAACTTTTAATTTTTTAACATAATTTTTATCAACAGGGTGGTGCAAAAATAAAATATACTTTTTTTTTGGATAAACATTCTGTCTCCAAGTCTTTAATTTTAGAGGAAAATTTTACTGAAACTCGAGATGGTATTTCAGGCAAAACAACTTATTCTTTCATGTTTTCCGCTAGTCACTAAATAATCTGTAGCACCAAATTCAGTTATTATTTTTTGTTTTGACCAGGATTGAGTTAGAGGCATTCAGTTTTCTCATGGACCTCGATATGATGACGTCAAATCATATGGTGTGGAATAAGTGAAGATTGAAAACATGTTATATAAATAGAATTTTGCTGTACTTACTTGAAAAAGACTGTTTATACACTCTAGAATTAGAATAATGGAAAGAAATAAGAAACGCGGAAAGGAGAACGGAGATGAACGCAAAATTTTACAATAACAAGACTAACTTTTTCAGGTGGAAGAGTATACTGCCAAACAGCTGATTATAAACGTATTTTTGTCTGTTAGCGCAGGTCCATGAGAAAACTGACGGCCTCTACAAGACTCAAAATTTTAATTTTTCAGATGTAGACGTAGATTGACCAAACTTTTTAAATTTTCAATAAAGTTGTAGTATTCTGGCCGAATGCACAATTTTGAATTTTGAGGTTGTTCCAAATGGTTTAGATCAACTCCATAAGTGTCGAATTTTTTCAACTAAACTAGTTGACGCCTCTTGAACCTTATTTTCTAAATATGGGATTCTTTTTTCAGAATTTAGTTTTTGAATTTTAATAGTAGACAAGCCCAGAACAGTGCATGTTTGGTTTACCTATTTGTGCCCAATTTTGCTAAAAATGTTTGAAAAAAAATTTTTAAAATGCTTGTAATGGTACTTCTAGTAGTTCTTTATAGAAATTTTTCATAATTATTGATTATATCCAAAGATAATGCTTTGTATCATATATGATACAATGGGCATTGAAATATAAATAAAACAAGATTTTTGGATAATTAGTAATATCAGCGTTTATTGTGAAGTTATGTAAAATATGCTATGCTTGATAAGGCATTTGATATATATATGTACGTATTTACATGTGGAATTCTACAAAACAATTTCGTTCCCTTTATAAACATAAATGTACATTACATTTTGTACATTTCGTGAAAGATAGCCGCTTACAGCAGGGATATTTGCAATGAAGTCTTTTGTCTTCAACAGTTGGCCAATGTGCAATATTATCCCTTCTGATATCGAATGAGGGAATTGGTGCTGTTGGACCTCGCTTTTTCTTCTTTTCATGTTCCACTCCTACTTTATCACCTCCATTACTCTTCGATGGTCTTCCACGTTTCCTATTTGGATTTATTTTGCAAGCATAAGCTTTGTGCTATATTGGTTTTGAAATTCAACTGGTCTTGAATGTCCTTTTCTGCTAATTTAACTTTTTTGCAGTCTCTTTTGTACCAGTTCCATGCGTTGATAACCATCATATCAACGAAATGGTAAAAGAAACGCACGTAACACTTCTTAGAAAGCACATTCGTCCGGTAAAAGGATATTTGACCATCAAGATCTACACCGCCTATAAACTGATTATATATATTTACTGCAAAAGGTTTTTGTATCGGCACCTTCTTTTTTTCTTTTCTGTCCCACCTTTCGGTTACAAGAAGAGGCTCTGCACTAGAGAAAATCGTAGCCAAACTAACTGTCCTATTATCATACCATATAATTGCACGGATTTTGATGTCTTCAACTGTTGCTTCCACTTCTTCATAGCATCCTCTGCTCTTTTTTTTCATTTCTTTATCGCTGGTGAACTGTAACCCTGGCAACTTGCACACTTTTATTGTTCCTATGGCACCTATACATTACACAATGCAAAAATGTTGTAGCCCCATTTATGGGGATTTTTGGGGTTGTACGTTTTTAGAGCAGATTTGCCTTTGAACGGTACAATTTGTTCATCCACGCAAAACATCTGCCCTTGCTTAGGTATAGTCTGACATTTTGAAACGAGACTATCAAAAAGGGGACGTATTTTATATAAGCGATCTTAATTGTCTTCATTTCTATCGGGCATGTTGGAATTATTGTTGAAGTGTAGGTATCGCCTGATTTCTTCATAACGGTTTCTACTCATAATGTCAGCCACCTGTGGCAATCTAAATTCATGGACCAATAATTACGTGTTCGATGTAAATCGAACAGTACATACCGTCAGGTTCAGTGATTTATTTGGATTGCTTTGGGCACAGATAGATTGGACTGGTCTACAATGTGTTTTATTATTTATTTTTATAACGAAATATTATAAATATTTTTTGATCAAAAAATATTTGAAAATAGGCGACAAGTTCCCAAACATCCTCGTCTTCATCTTCAACCTCTTGGTAATCTGGCGTTGCTCTCCGTGAATTTTTTGCAACGGGAGTCCAAGTAGGACGCTTGTTAGCATTATTATTTGCGTTATTTCTATACAATTGGGCAAGGGGAATATCGTTAGAACTATCGCTGTCGTAATCAAAATCAGATTCTAATTCGATGTCAGTCCCAGCATTAGAATCTGATTCTTGCATATATTCCTCCTCACTTTCTTCGGGGGGTGAAACAATGGCGTGCAGGAATTTTCCCTTTCTATTTTTGTTAATTTTCCTTGGCATCTGAATAATAATTTCAAAAAACGAAATTAGTGTATATAAGCAGATGTTTGCTTTGAGTGCCCACTGTATCAAATATGATATATTTCTCAAATTTAGAGCATATTGCTTGTTTTTGAATAAAAGTAGAAATAATTGACAAAAAATGTAAGTAAGGCTCTACTGAACAAGGAAAATAATAATTACATACCTGTGTTTTCGGATTACTTTAATATTTCAAGATAAAGCTCATAGAGTAACTAAACAGCACGATGTAACCTAGCATTCAAAGGCGCGGGAAAAATGACTGTTAATTCTATTATTTCGGATCAAAACCATTACTGACGTTATAGTTAGTACTTACTAATGACGCAAAGACGGCTATTAATTTGCAAGATTTAATTTTTCTGCAAAATTTCGTGATATTTCTTTAAGACCCGTTTTTATTGTTGTTTTGTTTATTAGCATAGGATCGCAGCATTTTTCTGTGTACTCAACGTAATACTTGTCAAGAAACTTTGTAGTATGGCAGCTGCATATAGTACTTACAATGTTAAGAAAACACCTTGACTTCAACAACTGCTACTGAACCTCACTAAACTGCTCTAAATCCTGAATTACTGAATTTCTTTTGAAACTGTTTTTTTGTCACATGTTTCATATTATTTAGAGGTGTTTAAAACATTCTATTTTTATGGTACCTACTTGCAATAATAACCCTAGGCTAGATCAGACATAGGAGCAGAGACCACTAACGGGGTCAACCGAACCTAACCCGTAGGCAAATGGTGAGCCTTAACAAATATCTGCTAACCTAATCATCACAGCCTCATATTATCCACTGTTGAATAAAGGCCTCTTCAAGTTTTTTCCATACGTCTCTATCTCTGGCAGTTTGAATCCAGTTTTACCCGCTGTTTGTTTGATATCGTCCGTTCATCTTTTCTGTGGTCTTCCCCTGTTCCGAGTTGTAAGTCTTGGTCTCCATTGGATTATCTTTGTATCCCATCGGTTTGGCTCCTGCCGGGCCACTAGCCCAGCCCATTTCCATGTCATTTTAGTAGCCTTGAGATTATATCTGTCACCTTGGTTCTCTTTCTGATCTCTTCGTGATTGATTCTTTTCTGAGACTGACGCCGATCATAGCTCTCTCCATAGCCCTATGGGTAGTTCTAAGTCTTACCATGCTTTTTTTTGTCAATGTCATTGTCTCTAGGCCATATGTTGCAACTGGAAGCACACAAGTGTCGTAAACCTTTCTCTTTAGGTTAGTTGGTATATCGGTGTTTTTCATTATATGACTAAGTTTTCCAAAGGCAGCCCAACTCTCGCTTATCCGGCATGAGATTTCTGCGTTTTGATTTTCTTTCCCGATCTTGAATTTGTGTCCCAAATATATGTATTCGTTGACTATCTCCAAATTGTTGTTGTCTGCGGTGATACTCTCTTCGGCTGAGCCCATTATTTTCGTTTTTTGGATAATCATTTTCAGGCCCACGTGTTCTGATGTTATGAGGAGCTCATTTAACATTTCTTTGAGTTGTTCTAGGTCATCACTAATTAAGACAATATCGTCCGCAAATCGAAGATTGCTGAAGTATGTTCCATCTACATTTAATCCATTTCGTCTCCATTGGAGATTTTTGAATATATCCTCTAAGACGAGAGTAAACAGTTTTGGCGAAATAGTATCACCCTGACGCACGGCTCTCTTGACTCTAATTTGATTGGTTGTTAGTTCATCATTAATTTTTATTTTGATGGTGGAATTCTCGTATATATATTTCAGTAGGTTTGAATACCTAGTGTCTACTCGGGCGTTGTCCAATGCTTTTAAGATTGCCGAGATTTCAATGGAATCAAATGCTTTATGGAAGTCGATAAATGCAAGATAGATGGGCATGTTGTATTCTGTGCTTTTTCGATGAGGGATCTGGACGTTTGGAGGTGATTATTAGCACCGTAGTTTCTTCGAAGCCCGCCCGCCTGTTCCACCGGCTGGTAAAAGTCCAATTTAGTTGTTAAGCGGTTTGTAACGATCTTGGTCAGCAGTTTGTAGAGATGTGATAGGAGACTAATGGGGCGATAGTTTTCACCTTTTTAAATAGTAAGATGACTTCCGGACATTGCCAAGCAGTTGGAATCTTCGCTTCATCAAGACACTTGTTTAACAGAGTGCGGATTGTTTTAGTAAAGGTTCGCCGCCCATTTTCAGCATTTCGATGGTAATGCGATCTTTCCCTGGTGGCTTCCTATTTTCATTTGACGCAAGGCTGCTTTAAGTTCTTCGTTGTTAATTTCAGGAACTTCCTCCGATCCTACATTCATGATATGTTGTTGTTGGTATTTTTCTTGTGAATAAGTGTTGTATAAGAATTTGTAGAAATTTTCGACCTAAGGAGCCCAATCAAATGAGCCTGGATTTTGGCAAAGATAGGAAATAATACTAGATACGCTGTAACTTCGTGAAGAGGTGTGTTTTGGGGTAGTAATTAGCAAAAAAATATGGCAGACCAAATTTGTGTCAAAAATTAGATTTTAAAGGGTTAAGTACAAGGAAAATTTTAATCATCACTGTATTTTATTTATAAACGCCCTACGTCGCTCGACGCCGGGGGTATTTTCTCTTGTACTATTCGTCCTAAAATATTCGCTATAGTTCTCACTTCCACAGTACGTGAAAAAATGCTTAAAAATTGTTAAGTACGATATTTTTAACTTTTAAAATACTCAAAAATTTTACTTTGCTATAAATTGAAAATAACGAGTTGTCAATATCGTCAAACGGCTTATTATAAATCCAATATCCACATATAAGTTTTGTAGTAAATTTTATCAGCTTTATTTTTGGTCGTACGCAATTTTGTCGTAAATTCAATAATAAAGAAGATATTTGCAAAAAAAGAAGTAAAAACGTCACTTTTCTAAAATTTCTTTAAAAATCACCACATTTCAACAGATTTTTTCTTTTTAAGAAATCAAACCTTTTGATCAAACATCACATTCATCATGTAAACTGTTGAAAATAGGTGAAATCGGATTTTTAAAAAATATTTACGTATGTATTTTTTCAATAAATTATTTATTTTGTATGAAATTGTATTTTTACAAAAATTTTCAAAGACTTGTATCTCGAAAACAAAAGATCGCACAGAGAAAATGAACAATGCAATTAAAACTTATTTAACTCTATTTAAAAAATATAGAGTGAAGTTTTGGGGTCCATCTAACCAGAAGTGCCTTTTTTTGACAAAACGCACGGAAAAATGACAAATTTTCAAGTTTCTTGGCATTATGCATATTTCCAAAATGAGTTTTAAATCCATCAATAGTTTCGAAATGTAATTTTCTTTCACTTTTCTAAGATGTAATTTTGCGTTTTTTATTTATTACCGATTTTTTCATGAAAAAATCATACTCGGCGGACGATAATAAATGATTTAAAAATTCATATAACAGTCAATATTGATGGTACAGACCAAAAAAAATGTAAATTGATTGTAATTAAATTGCATACAACTTTTATTGTAGATATTTATCGATGCGGTTAGCCATTTTCGAACTACGGACGAAAAATGGGCGACTCGCTCACGTGTTTTTCGTTTTGCATGAAATGCCATTACTTCAAAGATTCAGATCGACGGCCGTCGGTCGTACAAAAATTTTATTAAGGACATTTTTGTACGAAATTTGATTCTTCTCAAATTTCACCTCTTAAATTATTCCTCTAAATGTGATAGTTTTTGAGTTAATTGCAAATTAGGTTTTTTTTTTGACCTCTTTGCCCCCGGCCCCTCACTTTTCGCTAAACAATGATACGGGGGTGGTCTTTTTTTGGGTAATTACTACCCCAAAACACCGCCACAAAGTTTACAGCATATCTAGTATTTTTCCTATCCAAAAGCTCATTTGAGTGGCTAAATTTATATTTCACGAAAACACATGGCTTTTACATTTTATTTTATAATTTAAGTGGCCTTACATTTACAGTAAAAATAACATTTTTGTGAATTTTTTGTTTTGTCTCACCCTGTGTAATATATTACGTAATTTTAAAATGTTAAAGTTCCATGAAAAAAATTTAAAAGTTTAAAACTCTAATGCAGTTTGTATTATTTCATTCGATGGCATGCTTTTATTAAAATTATTAAAAGGCCATATTTTCCTAAATTTTGACCACCCTGTATAGAAATGGGACGCTATAAAATTAAAAAGACCAGTATTTTTAAAAACTACTTAAATAATAATATATCTACTTTTCAACTTTTTAAAAATCATGTGGCAAAAATACATGTGACGCATGTTCCTTTTAGTTTAGGCGATGCACAAACCTTTTATGTTATTTTTACCTATCCATAAACTTTTACCTGAATGTTTACTATTTATTAGTACTTGGGTAGGATAAAAAACTATTTATCTAGCAATGGATATTCACTCAGGCAATTTGAAATTTATCACTCTAAACAAATACACTGTAGAAAATATAAGTCCTTGAAAAAAAGGGCCAGGTACCTACAATATAACTGAGTGCAATTTAATAAAGCATTGGTGTAACTGAATATTTATGTTTTACGTTACGAGATAAACATGGAATTCTAAGAAATATTTGCAGATGATGTTACATATAAATAGTTTGTAAATTATATTTTCTAAAAATTATAACTTCCACATTCTCAGCTTTGGTTTATTCAATGTAAACAAAAAGGAAACGTAAATAAACAAAAAAAGTGGTTACTATGCAGCCTTAGGTAAAATGCACAAGGGTAAAATGATTTACCCTCTCTTTAAAATTTCGTAAAATAACAATTTGGTAATTGGTGTCCAGCATCTGTAGTATACAGACGCTTTCGCTTTTGTTGTACCTAATAAAAAAAAATGAGTAGTGAAGCAGACGGTAAGAAGTTGTGCAATATCATTACATATTGTTGGGATTTTCAACGGGGATTGTGCAAAAGGGCACTAAATGTAAGTATGTACACGTCGCCGCAGCAAGCGAAGCTGTTGCACGAAGTACGGGAGTCCCGAACTTTGCGCTTAAAAATGAAATACGGCGAACTTTGCAAGTACATCCACGCTGCAAAGACTTTATAAGGAGCAATTGTAAGCAAGATAAATCGTGCCGTTTTGAACACCGTCTGCCAGGCGAAGTGGTACAGCACTCACAATGCCCGGTGTGCCTAGAAGCCATAACAAAGGACTTCTTGTGTTGCTACGAAAAGTGTAACCATGTGTTGTGTCGGCAGTGCTCTCAACATTTAGACAATACCTGCCCAAAGTGCCGTGAGGTCTCCCAGATCATTTATTTGGAATAAAGTAAGTAATTTTTCTGTTTCTTTTTCAATATTGTACTTCAATAAAATCTAGTAATCTTTTTATAAAAGTATGAAGAAACGGTAATCGGAAGTTTTCGTCATACGCATTTCAGAAAATCTGAGTGAAAAGCGTACCTACGTAAAATTTGTACACATTTAATTTTCAAGTATAGAAAGATTACTGGATTTTCTTGAACGATTAATGCTTTGTTTCGATATTAGAGGTGCAATGCTTATTTAATTCCTAAATGTCTGTAGGTACGAGCCGCTAAAAATAATCTTGATGATAGTAAATGCAAAATATGTCAAACTATACAAATTATCGTGAAGAATTTATAATATTGCATTTAATTAATAACGTTTCAGGTAAATTTAGTATTAATATTAATTACGAGAAAATAAATGGCAATCTTTATCTATGTATTAATTTTTCCCAAAATTCATAAACATGTAAAATTAAAACAATATAATAATTCTTCACGATATCATTTTTATTGTTCGACAAAATAATAATCTAATAGTGAGGCGCATTTATTTCTTCTAGTACAAAACATCCTGTAATTGATATTTTCCACTCGGTGTTGACGTCATAGTAATACACCTTTGTATTTTTTATTGGCGGGTCAGTGCATTTCTTCCCTTCTTATCGGTCAAAGCGAGTATAGGCAAATTCTTTGTCCTTGTCGGCGTTAACCGCCAGTCGCCACCCGTTCATTATTACTATTTTCATTCTTTCGTAACTGTTGAACCTAGTAGGACGTACGGTGTGGATTAGTTAACATATTAGTTCCTTTTTTGTATTTCATTAAAAACACAAATGTGGTTTTTTTTTTACTAAGGTAACATTTACTTATAGTTTTTTTTACAGATGTCTATGTGCATAGGATTTTTATTCGGTAATTGTGTGAAGGCAACTTGTCACTATAGGCATTATTTTATTTCATGTAGAAGAGTGGGGTGTGCATTTAATAAATGTAGAATGTTGCATTTTAACGAAGAGGAGATGAAGGAAGTGACTGAACAACGGCGACCTTTTTCTCAAAAAGTTCATAAAGAACTTGATCGTTTGGCCTACGCGTATTTTGATTCGCTATCCGTTGACCGTAGGGACGCATTATGTTCTGGCAAATTAGCCGGAGGGCGATGTTATAGGGCAACTTGCCTTAGGTGTAAAACGAAGGACGCAGGTACAAAGTGCAAAATTTATTTGGATGTTTATTTATAAAAGTTCGTTTTAAGAATATGCGAAATGTCCAAAGTGCCATTTTGAGTTAGAAGAGGGTCGAACATATAGGTTCTCCTGCTGCCACGTGATATGTGAAATGTGCCTAAAGGAAGTGCCAATTAAAGTAGAGGCAGTGGCTTTTCAGCAGTGCCCAAGTTGCCTTCTGTATGGATATACTTATCTATTATTTTAATAGTAAGCTTGTATTCACATAACATTGTACCTATCAACTGTAACGTTAAGGTCTTGAATTTCACACCTGTTAATATTCGTGTCTGTATCGACTTTTTTATAATTTGCTTAGAATTTCTTATGCTTACTTTTTTTGGATTTTTGCGTTGCGAATATTAGTGCTGTAAATAACAACTTAATTTATGTAAAAGCTTTCAAATATATATTAATATACTTTTTTTGTTTCAGATACCTGCTTTAGTCGTTTCAATATCTGCTTTCGTTGTTTCAATACCTGCTTTCATCGTTTCAATACCAGCTTTCGTCGTTTCAATACCTGCTTTCGTCGTTTCAATACCTGCTTTCGTCGTTTCAATACCTGCTTTCGTTGTTTCAATACCTGCTTTCGTCGTTTAAATACTTGCTTTTGTCGTATACTCCTATACATCACTTTAGTTAGTCAAATCACTCTGTGACCCAGTAAGATTATCAAAAGTGGTTCTAGCTGAAATTTTTAATTATGTTTTATTATAGATAATCGTGGCAGTTTCTGCAGTTTGATATCCGAAATAATTGCTCATACTATCTGCTATACATTTTCTATTTATCAAGCACTTGGACATGTATGCATTAGTCATATATACTCAAGATCATATCCACTATGTTTGCAACACAAGTTTGCTTCCTGCAAATTGGGCATGTAATAAAATCTCTAAAGTCAAGTGGGTTGATGGTAAATCTTATCCTGCAAAAATCATATGTATTCATGGTGAGTTGCTCTTGTCGAATGTGTTTTCTATATTATTTTCGTATGTTTCTTACAGATTCTGCAAATTTTTTATATAAGCTAAGCTTTTCGATGCAAGGAATTACACAACCTTTTGTCGCTATGCAATCTGTTTTTCTTTTCTGGCTTTTATATATATAGTTTTTTTCTTAGCTATTGAAAGTTGTAATATAACAGAGCATTATTTGAAAGAAACCTCCGACAATCATTCTATTCTTACTGATGTCAATACATCACCAAGGATTGGTAATAAATAAAGATATTTGAAATTCATGCTTATAACTATTTGTTGTTAATTACAGTTGATATTGATGCTGTCGATGTTTCAACATGGCCTATGGACTTGGATAGTACACCTGAAAGCGGCAAAGTTTCTGGTACTCAAAATGAGGTTGATGATGGTGTAGAAAACAATATGGAGTACAGTTCTGATGATTTGATAAACGATCCAACATATAATTATGCTGAGAATGATTTGAGTAATGAGTCTTCTATAATCACTGAATTTCAAAATGAATCTGTAACAAGTGCGGAATTACCAAATGAAGTTATCGTGAATACAGCTTCACCAAATCAAATGACAAGGACTGCTGAACTGGCAACAGCTTTAGAGAATGTAGGCCTTGCTGATGTCCATACATCAACACGGATTGGTAAAAATAAAGATATTAAAAATTTATGCTTAAAATTCTAAAAATTACATTTGTTATTATGTAAAAGCAATTTTCTCAGACAATTAAAACTAATAAACTTGCTACGTTCCGATTACATATTGGCGCGAAAACAGCAGGTCTTGAAATATAGTTTTTTAATTAACAGTGGAATTTCGTTTTTGATTTGATCAATTTGTACATTTTTAGGTATACCTAGGTTTTGTGGTCCAAAGAAATCGTGGAGCACTGAGGAGAAAAATGCTGTTATGCAGGCCTTTGAAAGTTGTTTATCTACTGAAAAATTACCACCATACAGAGATGTGGAGACTGCAAAAGTAAATAATGTTGCTTTGAGTAATAGATCTCCTGAAGCGATTCGTTTGTGTAAAAATCAAATTGTGAAAAAACGACAATCTGCCAACAGTACGCCTAATGCCAAAAGAAAAGGTGGGTTTTCTAAAAATTTTGAACATTTTATCAAATTCAATTTTATTCATTTGTTAGCTTTTCTAATAACATCTTTGTTTTTTCAGTATTGAAACGGAAACGATGGACTGATGAAGAAAAGGTATCTTTATTTTCTGAATTTGGACAGTACATCAAAGGAAGCACCTTACCTTCACAGGCTGAAATACAACAATCTATAGAAAGATGTACCTACTTAAGAAAGAGATCTATAAAGTGAATCAAAACCGCCATTTTGAATGCTAGATTTAGATATTTGAAAGGTATGTTTATGCACGTTTGACAATCATAATTTTTATTCTTAAGAATCTTTTCACCTTTTGTACATCTTCAAAATTGTTTCAGCGAGTCAATAGCAGGTTTGTCATCCAAAGCTGCCAACTATTATTGTGTCATATTGGTATATTTTAAATTGAATTTTACATGTTTTGTATAAGCTTATATAGATCTTAATTTTTCGTCATTTATCATGCATGCATTTTGGTTATAACGTAGGTTTTTAAACTTATACATGCTACGTGACTAATACCTTAAGGCTTAGTTCTGATTAACCAATTTTTGTCGATCTCTTACATAATATTAATTACGTTCTTTGTTTTAGGTGGATTGGCTGAACTCCTATTTGAAGAAATTCTCTTAAGACATGACTTATTTTAGTTTTTTTTTGTATTAGAGAAGTCTTACTCATATTTATACTTTGTACTTTCATATGCAACACAATTATGTAAAATGTGTATATGGAATAGTTTTTTATTGTATTATAATTTCTATTATAATTTTCTTTACATTTTATTTGTACATGTTTATTGGTGAAATAATATGTAATATTTACATTTTCTTGGTAAAATACAAGTACTTAAATAAATGAATTTTATTGATTTTATGTATCGTATATTTTTTTTAAAACGAAGCAAGAACCCTGTATATAGCAGTTGATCTCAACATCTGAGAACTTGTCTTGTATTTTTCAAAAAGCAGTGTTTCACTATAATTTAAAAACAAAATGTTCATTAGCTTTCGTTTTGGTTATCTGCCGTATTTGATTTGTTGAATAATTTTAGTGCCATTACTAATTTACTTGGTTAGATCTGAATTTGTTAGATGTTAACCTACAGTGCATTTATACAAAGTAATTGTTGCTGAATGAAAACTAAATCGTGTTAGAAAAATAGTACCAATCAGTTTTGTTTGTAAATCGGTCAGAAGATTGACATTTCTTAATTATATGATATCGCCAATTAATTAAAATAATTGTGGGAAAGGCTATAACTTTCTTATATTTATTAAAGTTTGCACTATAAGATGGACCATTTTATAAATCTGTACTATTACGTTACTAGATCTTTAAATGATGTCTATCATATTATAGTTTTTTTTAAAACAAAACAAGAATGTTGTGCAATGACAGCAGATTTTCTGTCTTGTAACTTGCCTTCTATTTTTTAGAAAGCAGTGTTCCACTATAAATTTAAATATATTCATTAATAATTTTTTTTTGGTTATTTGATTTATTTAAGTTGTACGAATTTAGTGCCCTACTAACTTTTACAGGTAATTAAAACTAGGTACCAATAGTTCTTTTATGATTAGATCTGAATTTGTTGTGTTACTAAAGTGTCTTTATACAGTGTAATTCTAGCTGGATGAAAACTAGATTGCATTACCAGATATATCTCAATTTTTCTGTACCTTGTATTATTAATTTATTTGGAAGTCATTTACAAAGCTTATTTCTATTTGGATTATGTACTCAAATTCAAAAGTAATACTTTCTCAGTTACGCCTGTGCTCATTACAGAATTTGTTAGATATTTAGATAGTAAGATATTAACAAATGGTATGAGTTTAAATGTTTTATTAGGGAGCCAAATTACAAACGTAGCCAAGTGTTACCAAGTGTCTATATAAAGTAATTGTGGCTGGATTAAAACTTGATTGAATTATCAGATATATCTCAATTTCTGCTGAACCTTCTGTATTATTGACTAATTTAATTGGATGTTATTTACAAAGATATTTTACCCCTCTGATTATGTCAATTTGAAATCATTTATCCAAACCTTAAAGCTTATTTCTATTTGAATTATGTACTCAAATTCAAAAGTAATACTTTTTAAGTTACGCCTGTGCTCATTACAGAATTTGTTAGACATTTAGATAGTAAGATATTAACAAATGGTATGAGTTTAAATGTTTTATTAGGGAGC
Organism: Vesta saturnalis; assembly: GCA_036346205.1. NCBI lineage: Eukaryota > Metazoa > Arthropoda > Insecta > Coleoptera > Lampyridae > Vesta > Vesta saturnalis. The sequence continues at coordinate 257,143 of JARFJB010000288.1, read as the reverse complement.
CAAATTACAAACATGTTAATCCGTACTGTTACATTACTCGATTGTAATGATATGTAAATAGGGTGTTACCATAGATTAATAAATTCCCTTTTAAGTTATCACTTTCATTAATTCCTAAGTATTTTGGGATTTAGGTAGCAATAGTTTTTTTATGATTATATCTGAATTTGGTAAGTGTTACCAAAGTGTCTTTATATAAAGTAATTGTGGCTGGATGAAAACTTGATTGAATTATCAGATATACCTCAATTTTTGCTGAACCTTCTGTATTATTGACTAAGTTTAGGATGTTATTTACAAAGATATTTTACCCCTCTAATTATGTTAATTTGAAATCATTTATTCAAGCCTTAAAGCTTATTTCTATTTGGATTATGGACTCAAATACAAAAGTAATACTTTCTAAGTTGCTCCTGTGCTCATTATAAAATTTGTTAACCATTTAGATAGTGAGATATATTAATAAACAGTATGAGTTTAAATGTTTTATTAGGGAGCCAAATTACAAACATGTAGATATCATTAATCTGTACTGTTACATTGCCAGATTGTAAATGATCTCTAAATAGGGTATTCCCATAAATTAATAAATATACTGTTTATGTTATCAGTTTCATTAATTCCTAAGTATTTGGGGTTAAGCAAATCTATATACACCAAATTTGTTGATTAATTTTGTTTACAAATTGTTTAAACAAATGATTTAATATTTTCCCTACATTGTTGCGCTACTATTCATTTTACCGATTACTACCTACTATACCGGCCAAATCTGTAGCGTAGTAGTATATTGTACATATATATATATATATATATATATATATATATATATATATATATATATATATATATATATATATATATATATATATATATACCATATTATAATTATGTTACCAAGTGGTAGACTAGACTTAAACATATCACATTATAATTCAGATATGAAGTAGAAACAGTTTTGTACTAGAAATTGTTTTATTTCCCGCTTAAAGTGGTTTATATTTGGAATGTTTCATATATTTTTTAGTAAATTATTATAGAGGTGTGGACCAAAAAACATGGGAGAATGTCGTGTCATCCTATATTTGCAGTAAGGCAATTCAATATTAGTGGTAGATCTGGTGTTATAATTATGTACATCAGAATTTACATTATAATTAGATTTGTTATTGTGCACATATACGCAATGTTCATGCATTAGTATTCCGCATAATGTAAGAATTTTTAATTTTTTAAATATTTGTCGACAAGAATGAATGCTAGACACGTCAACAATTTGCCTAAACTATCTCTTTTTGGGGAATGAAAACTTCAGTAGCCTCTGGTGAATTGTCTCAGTAGAAAATACCATATCGTAATCTTGATCAAACTTCTGCATGATATAAACTTATTAATTGGACAGGATTGAGAGCATGTAAATTTTTAAAAAGAAAAACTAAAGAGTGAAGTGTAGATATTTAGAGTTTCACATTTCTTTCGTGCGTGATCAAATCTGATAAATTGTGTTTTAGTGATATTGAAATATGTCATTTTGTGAAAATCAGGCGGTCAGGTTTTGCAGTGATTGAGTACAAGTATCTTTTAACACAGTATCATCTTTATTTGATAAAACAACACATGTATCATCTGCGTACATTATAAAATGGTCATGATGGCAAACGTTTTTAATGTCGTTTATGTATAATAAAAATAGGACAGGGCCTATTACTGAACCCTGCGAAAGCCCATATTTAAGTAGGAGTTTCGAGTTTGTAATTTTATTAAAACCTTCTCTGGGGTACTTTAAAGATAGATACTGAGATCTATTATATAAAAATGAGGACAGCCATTTTAAAGTCACTCCTCATACCCCAAGAGCACTTAATTTATCACAAAGTATTTCAAATGCTCGGGATTTTCATATAAAACAAAAACCATATTTTGGCCACCATCTTTAAAGCACCATAATTGTTTATTGAAGCATTTCCGGGCCTATGTTAATATATATGAAGTTTTATTCTTATTTTTTTTAATATAATAATCATCACCTGAAATTTAGCATATGAATTTCCAGACACCCTGTACATAAACTATGAGGCACCTTATTTGTAGTACTATTTTTACCGCACCGACTAAGCAACAAATAAGATACCGTAGAAGTGGGATATTTGACATTTTCTTTATATTAACATATTCTTCCCTATTAGCACGGCGCAACGACCTAAAATTATTATAATCCTAAGTATGGTTGATAGCATATTGTTTACTACTTAATACTCTTAAAATAATACTTAAGATGTATATATATATATATATATATATATATATATATATATATATATATATATATATATATATATATATATATTAAAATAAACCAAATATCCCCTAGATGGGATGATTTGGGTACTTGATGTAAATGGATCAATCTCCCGAGAAACATACTCCTTAATATTTTCAATGTTACATGCAGTTCCAATGAATCTTTCTTTCGGCTTATTACCACTCAAAGGAAATATGCCAGTTTTCCTAAAACCTGAAATTATTATTATTATTAGGTTACACTCCTAAACAGGCTTAATAGCCCTATTAAATAGGAGTTAATTGAAATTAAGAAATATTGACTAAATCAGATATAGAAAAGCTGAGACTGTGTAAGTGTGATTGTTTTATTAGAAAATACGAAAAAAAATTAATTTTGAACGAGAAAACTACATTTAATTGATAATCAGAGCAGTTAAAAATATTAATCTTGTCTTTAATTGATGCAAGGACAAAATTCTTTTCTCAGAAGGTGGACAGTTGCTGACGCATTCGGTGGTGGTGTCTATCGAGTATAAACCAAACTTGGGGGAATAATGTTGAAGGTACCTACAACCAGCTTACTCTGAGATTTTCTGAAACCTTTTCTCAGATTCTTACAAATTAAAAAACGCAGGTCTGGAGAATTACTTTTATTAACGAGAAATATTACAGTTATTCTATTAAAGTAGGTGGTTTGTACGGTAAACTGAGGCTTGGTGGGTAAGAATATCTGTTTTCTCTCGCCAGGAGATACTATGGGTATTTTGTCGCTCTACCAAGAAGCCGGTAAATAATAGCATCTAAGCGTCCCTCCTCAGAACTCTGGACAGCACCAGCGGAGAAAACCTCCAGAGCTCGAGTTGTAGCAAGAAATCTTATGTTACAAATTTAATAAATTCAAAGCTATTATTAGAACGAGTATAATCCAACAAAATTAATTATGTGAAAACACAAGGTCAAATTTTATCTCATAATAAGTTAAAAATTTGCAATAACATTTTTGATTAAAAGTAAACATACTTTGTTTATAATTTTTTCTCAAGAGATATAATATGAAATGTGTTTTAATCCAGGACCAACGTTTATTTATATTAAAGTTTTTTTAAGATTCAACTATTCTCTGTCACAAAAAATTATTAATTTACAATTTAAAATTCCACGCCCACATTCACACTACAATTTACTAGTTACTTTCTTCGATATCTAAAGGAATTTCTTCCTGCGTTATTGGATGGACAGCCTAAGTAATTCTTTTACCACTTTAATATTATTTGGTATTGAGGCATAAACAATTAGATTTAGACGACCTGATAGAAACATATCGCCATGGTTACGGTGGGGCTCCTTGGGTTTATGCTCCTTATATATTCATTTCACAAGCAACAACTTTTATTAAGAGTGACTATTTTCGTATGTTGCAAAATGAAGTTCGTTTACTTCTGAGAAAAGTAATGTTTTTGTATTTTTTACCCACCCTACCATGTACAACAAAATTATTAACTTGTTTGATTTATAAGGTCACCAGTTAAAATAATTAATTTGTTACTCTTCTGTAGTAGAATTTTGAATCGCTACAAGGCGAAAAGAAACCGTTACTACTAGAGGTGGACGATTTCTAAGTTTCAATAATCGTTAATCGATTACTGAGGACAGTCGGCTTTAATTAATCATTAGTTTGATTAATACTAATATTAATCAGTGATCAAAACGTAATTAATCGATGTTTTTGTCCAGCACGAATCATCACAGCTCTACTACAGTGCACAAAACTCATTAAACTTCCAATACTTCTTTAAATTACTAATCAATAGAAACTACGCGCTTTGGTTGGGGGCCTAAGGGTAAGCCACATCTACTGGTTTCTGATTTGTCCTTAAACTCCTACCAACCCCAAGGGTCTGTGCTTTGATTGGAAGAATTACTTAAGCCTGGTTAGCAGCGTTGTGGTAACGTATGCTGATTGGAGGCCTAAGGTTCTGCATTTTGATGGACTGTTTTTTTTGTTTGCTTGTGGTGCCCTCTAATCGTGTATTTCTAAAATTAAAGTAGATATAGATTCCTGAAGTTGTTATGACGAGACAACTTGAAATTAGAAATATTGGTCTAAAAATGGCCCATACCACTTCGTAGAATTTCGCTCGGGCTCCGAATCTTGTTTTCGGGTTTTATCCCCTGCCGGACTGTCAGTGTTTGTTATGACAGGAAAACTTAGAATTTGAAATGATATTCTAATAATGTAGGCCCCAGACCATTTCGTAGGACCTCGCTACGGCTCAGGTTGTCGGGTCTTAACCCGGAGCTCTCTTGCTTGTTACGGAGGGAAAACTTCAAAATTTGAAATAGTATTCTAATACTGGTGGCCCATACTATCTCATAGGACTCCTAAACTTGTTGCAGAGCCTTGGCCCCACTGCAGAGGCTCCCTATGGTTGTGCGTGGCGCATCTAGTTGTGTATCTTTGGAAAAGATAATGGAAGTTTCCTGTAACAGGGTATGATTGTAGTTAAATAACGTAATCGCACGTTTCTCTAATCTGAAAACTCGGTTAGCTCCAGGTATATTGTTTCAGGCTCCTCCTAGCAGTATATTTTAAAAGTAGAGGTAGATTTTGTAAATGGAAATTTGAAAATAGTGTTCTAATGCTAGGGGCTTTATATACGCCACTAAGGTTCCGAAGCTTGTGCTAGGGTTTAGCCCATGTAGGGCCCCCATGTTAGGTTAAAACAAATTTTTTCGTTACTCGGGTATAAAATATTTTTAGCGGAGTCTCATATAATGGGATATGTTTAAAACTAATGGAAGATAAGATTCAAGCAATTTTAGTGGACCGGCTACTTTGAAATTTGAAATGACACTGTTTTATACGTTGGGTTCTGAATTTCTACGGGAGTTCATTTGAAATAAAAATATCTGAACATTGGTTATCGCAAAACTGCAAACACATCAAACAAGCAAGAGTTAAGGTAATTGCTGTACTTTTATCGAAGCCAGATTCAAATTGCAAGTCTAAGATGTTGATTTTAGATATCGATTTGGTAATACAAATTGCCGCAAGGTGTTTGTTTATTTTCAATAAAACATTGATTTCAGATGTTGATACGGTGACTAATTTGCTGAGCGGTACAGGAGTTTGTTTGTTTTTCAATAAGGATTCTGCCACGGCTGTACAAGTGCATTATAATACAAGTAAGTTTCATATATGTCGAGTTAAAACAACATTTATTCAACACAATAAATGTTTATAATCACATAAACGTTAAATAAAACTCAAATATATGCTTCTTAAACATGGTAAAATTGCTTTTGAGGACCTGATTACAAGTTTGCTTATAAATATATACTACAAGTTGGTTAAAACTCTAGCTACTAATCAGCATCTTAGACTTGAATTTTAAATTTTGTTTATATAGATGTTGAGAAGCTGTTAATCAACATTTTCGACTTTCATCTTCCTTTTGTATCTGAATCCTCTGGCTGAAACTGGTTTCAGGTCAACATACTGATAAGTCGAATAAGGTGATCAGTTGAAATTAATCATTAAAACTTTTGAAATCTAATTTTGACAGAGGCTAAGTTCAAATCAACACATTAGACTTGAATTTTAAATCTCTACATCTAAAATGTTTTGATTAGTTTCTGACCTACATCTTAAATACATGTCTACTATTACTTAGCGCTTTAATAATTGGTAATAAATTCTGTTTATGGATTCTAAATAACTGCTTCGATGGCATATTAGTTAAAACACAAAATGCAGTGTATTATCAAAATTGAAATGAACGTGAATTGCATCATCTTGCTTCTACATCTAATTCCTTTTGATTTCGTGCAAATCAACATCTTGAAATAAACTCCTTTTGATGAGCGCTGTTACGGCATTCTGTATCTAAATCTTTTGACAGAATGCATCATCTGATTAAGTAAGACTTTTGACCGGATTAGTTCCCTATTCCTACAGTTTGTTTGCAATTAGATGTTGAAACCTACTTCAGATGTGTCTTTTTAAGATGTTGAAACAAGCCGTAAGCAAATGATGTTGCTAATTCTGATGAGCTGACTAAATGTGAATTAATGTTTCTTTCGTCAGGACTTTTTAACGAATGAAGAAGCGATTCTCTGAAAGATGTTCTCTAAATTGAAACACCACTTTTAGTTTATATCTTTCAGGTCGATCAATAACGATTTTAAAAGGTCAAAATTCCATTATTATATTAAATTTATTTTGTCCTACCGGAAATCGTGTACCATGAAATAGTACTTAGGCTAAGATTCTGAGCGTATCGTAGATACTATCTTTAATCTTAATCTTCACATTTTTATTACACTTGGAAAGCTTATACTACGTTCAAAGATCAAATCTAATAACTTCTACAATCTACAAGTGACATAGACCACATATTTATACTTACCACGGATCACCCTGCTAACATTTAATTTAACTTGGTGCAAAGCAGGTGATCCATATTTTATCATCCGGAAATAAATATAGGTATTGAAAAGTAGATCTAATATAATTGACCATTCCAAGTTCTAAATAGGTAAAAACATATACATTTACACTAGCATTTTTATTACAATAAAATGAACAAATTATTAAACAAATATACAGAAATATTGCTAGCTGTAGAACTTTATATTATTAATATTATTAGCTCAATTTTTTATTTTATAAATTTTAGGGCGATATAAATATTGTATTACGGTAATAAGTCGATAAGATGGTTTAACAGAAGGTCAGCTTCAGCGATCATGTCTTCAACTGAGTCAGAATTCCTAAAATCAATAAAATTACAGTTAAATACAGTCTAGTTGGAAAAATTTTGACAACAATAAATTAATATTTACGAAAAATATCTTAATGTTATACTCGATGTCATCCAATGTTTGATAAGTATGTCAAATCTAAAATAAAAATGAGTTAACCAACTTTCAAACTTTCGATAATGAAAAGTTTATATATACATATATATATATATATATATTATTATTAATTTTATATATAATATAAATATTAATGGAAATATTAAAAGTGTATTGACTGTAATCTCATTATATGTAGAATTTACGTCAGTTCTACATACATAAAGACAAAATTTACATCGGTTGAGACTTGCATCCCGATAGCTCAGTTGGTTAGAGCTGTATTCTAGCAAAGTACATGTCGTAGGTTCAAATCCTACTCGGTAAACTCTTTATTTATGTATCTAATAAATGAATAATAATTTTTAATTACATATTTACTTTTGAACTTATTCGTTCATAACAAAACTTATAATAATCTACCTACAGAACTTTGAGAAAATATGTAATTGAATATAAAATTATTTAGAAACTGAAAAACATAAAAATTCATATAACGAGCGGAAAAATTTAACTACATGGAAAATAAAAGCATTCTGTATTTTGCAAATTTGGTGAATACATTAGGAATACGCTGTATTTTTAGGTATTTTGGTGTAATAATGTCGCATATAGACAGATTGTAATTATATGTCAGTAATGCATAATTGAGATTTTATCCATTTCTTAACATTACAGCAGCAGTACTGCCTAATTCTAATACCATTAAGTATACGTACAACAAAATTACCATGGTACAGATATAGGTAGGCTATGTTACTTTTAGATGTCCACTTTCAGTTTAAACTCATTACTTTAGACAACGTGATTTCTATGTATACCATTGTTAATAATAAAGTGAGATACGAAGCTGAATTATGCCAAAGTTAAAAGAGTTAGTCGACTCGAAAAAACACACACACGCACACACGCGGACAAGCACATGCACACACATTTTTCAAAAAGCATTTTATTGGACTCGTGGGACCTCAAAACGGAAGTGATAAAATATTTTGTTCATGCACAATTTATCTGGAAATCGGACGTTTTAATGATAAATAATTCACAGTGCTTACTGAAGGAAGCTAAAATAAACATGAAATAAGATTTATTTTAGTAGTTAAAAGTCTACAATCTTAACTTACGGTTCTGGGGATTCAAAATTACTCTGAGTTTTCTTCAAGCAACTCTTAATAGTTTTACGGATCCACGGCGGTAAATCATCTTCTTTACACTCTATCAGTAGTGTCTTTGCCATAATATAATACTTTTCTGACTTGAAAAATGCATTCTGAACAAGAATGCGAATGTGTCATAAAGAAATTAATACGGTTTGATTTTGAAATGGACTATACCATACTTCATGTTGGAGAGCATAAATGTTTGCAACAAAACTTTGAATATTAACTACAATGTGATTTATGTTATGTTAAGTATATCCTTAACAAAGCTTACTTGTAAGTGATATGGAGTCATGGATGTATTGATAATTTGAAACATATTACGTATGGAAATAAAAATATCCATATAAATATTCGCTTGAAGTTTGAAATCGGCAGTCTTGAAACCAAATCTCTAAAAAGGTTATTAAAACTTACAAGTCATAGAAACGTTTAACTTACGGCAAAGGAAAATTGGAAACGCTCGGCGATCTTTTAAGTAAATCTTCGGTATTTGGCAAGCGATTATCTATTACAAACCATCCGTCACATTTCTTATCTCTCTGAAATAAAAAAAAGAATATCAAAACAAGCAACAATTTTCGAAAATATAAGTAGGTGTTTCAGATGTTTAAATTGAATTTGTGATATGAACGCACTATGATATAAAACTAATTAAAGGAATAATTATCTTATTTTGTATACCAAATGTCTCAGAAAACATGGCAAGTAATACAGAAGTTTACATTTCGGAAATATAAGTGCGTATTTCAGATGTTTAAAAAAACGTTCTAAGGAATCCTTCAATCTTTAATAATGCTTATAAAATTCGATAGTGCTAATTAAGCATTATTTACTTTCAATGCTTTACAGGAAACACATCCTTTTCATATTATGCATTATTAGGGTCAGGTGACTGTGGGATAGAAGAAACTGGTATAATCGGCGTTATACTACTTTTAGACTAGTTTGTAATTATACTAGTTTCCACAGATACTGATTTCTGAGTCTATGTCTTGGAAAAGTGGTATAATTTGAATTATATCACTGGAGCGTAGAAAAAATGGACTACACTAAAGAAAGAAATACTGAAACAAGCAGAAACGATTTGTGAATAACCACAGTAAAAAAAGCTCAAAAAGAACTCGTTAGTGGAACGAAGAAGTAAAAGAAAAGTAAGAACAAAAAGAAATCTTGAAAAGATATATACAAACCAAAAGAGAATACGAAATATCCATGAGAAATGAAGCCAAAGTGACAATTAAATAGGCAAAACCGAAAAGTTGGAAAGAATTTGGGAAAGAACTTGAGGAAAAATTTAACGTAGACAATGGAAGAATTTTGGAGAACTATTAAAGAGATTGAGGAAACATGGAAAAAGGCATGCAGCATAAGAAACAACGAAAACGTGTTAGAGACGGAAGAAGAAAGGATCCTAGAAGCATAGAGAGCACTACAGCCAGAAATTTAAAGAGGACGACAACATAGGAAGGAGAGAAAGAAGGGGAAGCAGTCTCAGAAGAAGAAACAGACATAGACATAGAAGTAAAAGAATCAATAAAGCTTGGAAGGCGCCGATAGAGATATGGCATAACGGAGATGGTCGAATATGGAAAGTGTATCAGAATGGATAAGGGAAATATGCCAGTTAACCTGAAGAGGTGAGAAAATACCAGATGACTGGGAGGAAATGTAATAGTACCAGGGCGACACAAACGATTGTAACAACTATAGGGCAATACGTCTCTCGCCCATAGTACAGAAGATATACTCAGGAATCTTGGAAAGAAAATTAAGGGAAGAAGTAGAAGAAAAACTCTGTGAAGAACAAGCTGCCTACAGACCACAAAGGCAAACACAAGATCATATCTTTGTACTAAAACAGTAATGACAAAAGATTAGAAACGCAGAACCCGCTATATCTGGCATTTATACACGGTACCCAAACAAAGTGTGCGGAACGCACTAACTGAACTAACATATGAACTGAACAGGCCACAAAAGGATATACAAGAACGCAAAGGAAGGGTAAGAATTAAGGGAAAGAATCAGAAAGCTTTAAAAGTGGAAAAAGGGACCAAACAAGAAGATGCACTAAGCCCACTGCTGTTCCTAATAGTAATGAACCAGATCATCCACGAATCTAAAGAAGGAAGATTTAATGTGAAAGAAGGAAATTAGAACCTAGAGCCCATATACGTAGAGTGTCACATATATGCAAATCATATCATAGTACTGCTAGCAGATTCATCGAGAAAACTACAGCAAGAAATATATACATGGAATAGTTATTGAAAGGAAAGGAATCAAAATAAACTCAAACAAGAGATCGTATAAGAACACAGTAACCAGGAACTGGGACTGGAACCACTAATACAGAAATAAGAAAAGGTAACTTAAATGGTATGGATATTTAGCGAGATGACAAGGATAAGAGAACCAAGACGAATATTGGAAGCAAGGCCAGAGGAAATACGAGGAAGGGAAGGCCACGGTAACGTGGGAGCAGAACCTGAAAGAGAGTAGAACAGAGAGAATAAACCTAAGAAATAAAAAGACTAGCAGCCAACCGTGACAGTTTCCGATAATGGATAGAGGACCCAGCTTTAGGGCGAAAAAGAGAAGGAAGAAGAAGATATCACTTTCCTTCAATACCAGTTTCTTTCTATACCAGTTTGTGATACGTGTGGAAACTGGTAGAGAAAAACTCCATGAAATATATTGTACCACTTTCCCAAGAGAGGCCCTGTGTGGAAGGAAAGTGATATAATCAAATTAAACTACTTTCCATAGTGAAAGGTTCGGAAACTGTAATATTCGGGGAATCTTGTATAATTGGAAGGAGGTCTAGAACTGGTGTAGAAGGTAACTGATATGATTCAAATTATATCACTTTCCTAAAACAGAAACTCAGAAATTGAGTATCTGGGAAAACCAGTATAACTAGAAACTGGTCTAGAGCGAAAGTGGTATACCGTCAATTATACCAGTTTCCTTCTATACCACATTCACGGGTCCTACTGTTAGACAGTGTTGTAGGAACGGTCAAATTCCAAAGTTTGGGTAATCGTCAACATTGTCCGACAGGTACACTATAGACTACGCCCAATGTTTTGAAAGTGTAATTATGCTAACATAAGGATATTCATAAAAATAAATTATTTTATAGCAGCAGGTATTGACGCGGTTTGGAAACAGTTAGTAAGAATATCAGTTTTCTCTTAGTGTAAGGTATAGTTTCTCTTATGTAAGTATCAGGTATGATTCAGTAGGTAGAAAAAATGGTTACATATAACTCCGTGCACGAAGAAGTTGATGAACATATGCTGAGTTCCGTCTCTATTGACAATAACAATGTTTTTTGATAAACTCGAGACAATCTTTGATCAAAAATAAAGATGTTTGAATTGCCTCGGTGAAGAAGGAATCAAGGTATATGTAAGTAATATTTAATAATAAGTTAGTTATAAACTGGTCATAAAAGACAAGCCATTTCCTTGTGGAAAAGGAAATCTAAATTTACGTATATTACATGTTTATTTTGGTAAAGTGTCATATTTGAGACTCAGTTGTATCAAAGCGACAATGCAAGTGAAACCAATGATAGAGAATATATAAAAAATATTTTTGTTGTCTGGTTAATGAACGTGTTGAGATAGATTTTAAATTATGACAAGAACTTTGAAGACACAATATAAACCCACATTAGTTGTGTATGTTGAAGTATGCTGGAATTCCTACTTTGCCAAAAGCTAATGAGTATTAAAATTAAGTCCCGTTTATTTTTTTTTTTTGGTCATACACATTGTTTTTGGCTTCTGATATTACAAGGAACATTACACAAGTTATAATTAATTTAAAATATTGTAGTGAATCACTAAAATTATATTTAACAAAATTAAAAGTTAAATTTTATTTTAAGGCTAGGTTTAATACTGTTTAATACTACGGAAAGTTTGACAGTATATATATATATGAAATAAATGTATATGTGTTATTCCATATATATATATATATATATATATATATATATATATATATATTCCATTTAATTCTTCTGGATTCTCTTCGTGTTTTTAACGTTTATTTTTCTCCTACGTTTCGGTTCCATTTCTTAGAAACCTTTTCAAGAAGTTAAAACTGTGACACGTAGTTGACGTGAACAGGGTATGTTGATATACCTAATATTAATGTTCTGTATCAGTAGATTGAGATCTACGTGTATGAATACGTGTAAAATGACCATGTCGTTCTAGTGAAGAATCATTTGCTTCATTGTGAGTAGTTGGTGTCATTTGTGATGATTTATAAAAAGGAGCTGGTGTTATGCTTCTATAAGAGGTTTCCATATATGTGGTAGTCGTTGGCCGTTATCCCTTTTGTTTAATGAGTGAGGTCGTCTTTCTATCTCAATGGCTTATCTGATTATTCTTCTTTGCAGTGTGTTTTTGAGGAGCGAGCAATTCAACTCCATCAATGTTAATTTTATATCCAGTTTCTGTGGCATGATAGAACTTTTGTCTAATCGATAGGTTATGCTCTTGTGCTCGTACAGAAATTCTTCTATTTGTTTGTCCAATGTAAGGTTTAAAACATCCATTACATTTTATTTCATAAACACCTTGGTTTTCGCCATGAACTTTATCTTTCGGATTAGAAGTAATTGGGAAATGGTCTTATATGGTTTGAAAACAACTTTGAACTCAGTTTTTGGAAATTTTATCTGTGACACCTTTTATAAAAGGTAACATGCTTTCTGTTATTGTTTTCAGTTTGATTATTGTGAACTGTACGTTGTGTTTGTTGCTTCTTTAATATTTTATTAATTTGTGTTGAACTAAACCATTTTAGTAAAATTGAAACAAGGTTTTGTAGTTCTCTCGGTCGATGTTTTCATCTGTTAATCGAAGTCATCTTATACGCAGTGTTTCAACTACAGCGTTGAGTTGTATTGGATGGTGATTAGATTTAGCATTAAGATAACGATTAGTGTGGGTATCTTTTCTATAAACCGTGTGATCGAAACTACCTTGACAGTTTCTTATTATGAGTAAATCTAGAAAACATTTCTTAAAAGATGTCGGGACAATAATATAATACCCAATGTTTTTAAAATAAAACCACGACCTGACATAAATGGTTTACAACAAATTTTGACAAAGACAAGTCTATGTTTATTAAGAAGAGCGATACAAAACGAAAGGATTAAACTAGATAAATTGAATAAAGAAATTTATTTTCTTTTCCAGGAACTTTCAAAGAAAAGAATGCATAATATATGGGACACAATTGATAGAATAATTGAATTTATTGATTCTGCATTATTTAATAAAACTCGAAAACAAATAAGCAAGTTTGATTATTTGAATACACTAAACTCAAACATTTTAGTACTTCCAGCCGATAAAGATAATTCCACTGTAATTGTTAACCGTGCAGATTACCATCAACACATCCTTACACTTATAAATAGTCCTGAATATATAAAGAGCAGAACATATCTAACTTCTTACTTGGAAAAGAAAACTAAAGACATTATCAATTCATCATCAATTGATCATAACATTAAAAATTATAATCCCAAGGGAAAAACTCCAGAATTTCAAATATATGGCCTTCCTAATACAAAGGCGATGCTTGGCCCTTAAGACCAATTGTAAGCTCATATAACTCACTTACATATGAGCTAGCTCGCTACTTTGCCAGACTATTACAACCCATTTGTGTAAAATCAAAATCTTATATAAAAAAATCGTTTGACTTTTTAACCAAGCTCAAACAAATAGTATTTGGTTCCCAAGATGTTTTAGTTACTTTTGATATTATTTTTTTGTTCACTAAAGTTCCAATTAATGATACCATTGAAATTCTCCAAAACAAACATAATATTGATGGTGATATTACAAAACTTATGAGGCATTGCATGAACTCTACTTATTCTATTTACAATAATGAACTTTATAAACAAATAGAAGGCGACCGATGGGTTCTCCGCTTTCTGCTGCATTCTCTAATTTCTACATGGATGATTTTGAATCACGAACAATCACCACTGCTGACCTAAAACCAAAATGAAGGTATAGGTACGTTGATGACATTTTTACTGTTTGATCACACGGTCTCAATACCATTGATCAATCTTTAGCTCACATAGACAGTATTCATCCCAACATAAACTTTTATATACAAAGAGACAAACCGTTCATTACCTTTTCTAGATTTACTCATAATAAGAAACTATCAAGGTAGTTTCGATCACATGGTTTATGCGAATTCTAATCACCATCCAATGCAACTCAACGCTGTAGTTGAAACACTGTATAAGATCACTTCGATTAACAGATGAAAACATCTACCGAGAAAATGAAAACATTGTTTCAATTTTACTAACAAATGGTTATAGTTCAACACAAATTAATAAAATTTTAAAGAAGCAACAAACACAACGTACAGTTCACAATAATCAAACTGAAAACAATAACAGAAAGCATGTTACCTTATATAAAAGGTGTCACTGTTAAAATTGCAAGAAAATTTCCAAAAGGTGAGTTCAAAGTCGTTTTCAAACCATACAAGACCATTTCCCAATTACTTCTTAATCCGAAAGATAAAGTTCATGGCGAAAACCAAGGTGTTTATGAAATAAAGTGTAATGGATGTTTTAAATACATTGGACAAACAAACAGAAGAATTTCTATACGAGCACAAGAACATAACCTATCGATTAGACAAAAAGTTCTATCATCATCTTTAGCAAGTCATGCCATCAAAACTGGACATAAAATTAACATTAACGGAGTTGAATTGCTCGCTCCAGAAAACACACCGCAAAGAAGAATAATCAGAGAAGCCATTGAAATAGAAAACGACCTCACTCATTAAACAAAAGGGATGACGGCCAACGACTTCACATATATGGAAACCTCTTATACGAAGCATAACACCAGCTCCTTTTCATAAATCATCACAGATGACACCAAATACTCACTGAAGCAAATGATTCTTTACCAAAACGACATGGTCCTGTTACACGTAGTCATACACGTAGATTTCAATCTACTGATACAGAACACTAATATTAGGTATATCAACATACCCTGTTCACGTCAACTACGTGTCACAGTTTTTGACTTCTTGAAAAAGGTTTCTACGAAATGGAACCGAAACGTAGGAGAAAATAAACGTTAAGAAAAAGAGAATGCAAAAGAATTAAATGGAATATATATATATATATATATATATATATATATATATATATATTCTTAATAACTAGATAGTTATATTTTAAAAGGATAATGTGGGATTTCTAGTTCAGTAGATACAGGTAACAAAATGTGATATTTATTACTATTTTATATATTTTCGTTTTTTAACCTTCATCACGTAATTAAATGGAAAATTCTGGTGAACAAATTAATTGATTGACGTGAGTCAATGAATTTTAATAACTAGATGTCACTCACGTCAATCAATTTTTAATATTACTGATGAAAATATTCCATATAAAAATAATTCACCTGTAACGCCTGGAACTAAAATAGCATTATCCTTTAAAAATATATATATATATATATATATATATATATATATATATATATATATATATATATACACAGTGTGTGGAAAATGAAATCTCTCGTATTCAGATAGAAGACGAAAAATAAAATGACAAGCTCCTATAATTTTGTTTCCTCCAGACCCTCCCTACGGAGATGTGAGTCCTTAAAAACGCCGCTAAGTTTTTGAATAACTTTTAAAGTGCTAGACATAATTTAATAAAATTCAGTATAATGGCCACTAGTAAAGGCCTCTTAAAATAGTATCCTTGAAACATATTTAGCTTGTTTAGTTTAAGGGATGGACTAAACACCTTAACGCCTAAATTCTTAACGCCCTGTATGATAAAGATCTAAATAAAATATTTTGGGTAGCGAACTTTTACCTAAAAACAGGTGTACTTGTTTAATATCGATAAAATGAACTATTTTCGAGAAAAAATAATAAACCAATTAATATTTCATAATTAATAAATTAATAAAAATTAAGCCAGTGTTTTTCGAGAAAATACTCTTTTAATAATAAATTAAAACCAAATTAAACATATTAATTATTTAAAATGTTGCAAACTTATGGTTTGTTGTCCCACTAGGTATAATTTTTCTTGTTCATTTTTATCTTCACTAAAAACATATGTCAAACATTCCTATGATACGAAATAAATAAATAACCTGCATTTTAGAACTTGGCATTTGTCACATCACTGATACATTGATCGACATTAATTTACTTTAAATTTACTGATTTTTGGATTTCGTGGTGATTTGAATTGTAAACTTATTCGAAATATGGAATTATATATATATATATATATATATATATATATATATATATATATATATATATATATATATTTCTGAAAATATGCATGTATTTAATTATTTTAATATCAACATGAAATCTGAGGTAAATAAACGGTGTTAATTATATACTCGATATTTGGTAGAATATCACAGTTTACAACGGATATGACCAAATTACATCGCGAGCTTGCAACGAAATCAAATTTATGTCGGTTTTTCTTCTGAAATTTAATAGATATGGGGTTTTCTACGGCTGAGTGAAAATTTTAAAATTATTTTTCTTTTAATGGAAAATGTAAAAGGGGCATATGTTTACCACGTAATGGTTCTTCCTTTTGTTATACTTTATTAGCTTTTGAAAGCGGTCCTTTATCGGAAAGAGGAAGTTGGTCAGTATATGTTCAGCGGCGAATAAGGGAGCTTGAGGAACTTCATTAGACATTCTTTTGTTAAATTTAATAATTATAAACCATTTTTCGGTTTAGTAAGATAAAAGCGCAAAGTTGTTCTATTTTTTTTTGTTGGTTTTGTAAAGACCCAGCTGCTTTTACCAACATGTTTCTAATTAATTATTTGTTAATTATCTGGCAGTAATCAAATTGCGTAAAAATTACACATTATTGCACAACAAATAATTCTTTTATCCCCTCCGACGTAGATTTCGAAAACATCGAATGTTTTTACGTCAGAGATCACGCCTGTACATCAACCAATCACCGCCTTAGCATCCCTGCACAGAAGCCGTCCCCGCCTACCGCGGATCCTCTATAAAACCGCGAGACGCGCTACCGTAAAAAAGCATGCTTGTGCGTCGGGCCGTTGCCGCGACTAGAAGTGCCGATCGAATGCTTGCGTGTCGGGTCTTTGCCGCGACAAATTGTTACTCGTGCGCGATCCGGTCCATAGTCTACTTCCTGCTTGTGCGTTGGGCTGTTGCACCGACAGCTTGCTTGTAGATCGGTTCCGCCGTCGCTACCTGCGCGTTGATCCATTGCGAATACGCGACCGAATAAAGAATATCCTGACCGCGCGCCTGCTTCTCTTAATCGCGTTATTTAAGAGAATCCTGAATCCTGACCAGAAACCCAATCGATTGCGATAAATCCTGAAAAGCCTGACCAGAATCCTGATCGCTTATTTCGATAACCCAGAAATAAGATCCAGACTGCGCGCGCCTGTCATTCTTAGTTTTGTCGTGTACGCTGCCGAATTGTCGATTGTCACTTACGTTCATCCTGAACCGTCGCGATACTCGCCGCCGCCTGAGAACCCGCTCCAGCTAACCGATCACCTGGCTGATGTATTCGGAGGTTAAGAGTACGTGAGTTGAGTATACAACCATTACACCAGACACCCAGATAAACGAGGGGCTGTAGAGCCCAGAACTTTTCTCACTTTGCGGTACACACATCAGAGGGTGCCACGACGGGCTGTAAAGGCTGAAGTCATCTTCTACAATCATACACACCTTCGAAGTTGCGACGACGGGCTGTAACGCCCTGCAGTCATCTTCCATTTACTCCGGTGGCAAGAAGGGTAATCGCTTTAATTCTACCACCCCTGGAAGAAGCGTCTAAACAGCATAGCACGGGTTAGTCCCAGATTCTATTAGACGCCTCTTCATTTAAACAGTCAGCACACAACCCTATACTAATACACCTGACGAAAATAAATACCAAGAAACCTAGAGGTACTCGCAACCGCTAACGTTAAGCTACTTCCGCATCCTAACCGGGAAGCGCCTGTTAAATTGGATCAACCGCAGTTAAAAACGCTCCAGACTAATTTAACACCGCATAGTTCCTAACGATCTCCGCAAGTCTATGTAAAGGTATAAAGTTATTCCTTTTAATCAAGAGAATAATTGTGTATATAAGAAACATTATTTCCGTCGGAAACAATTCGCATAATTGTTTAATTTCGATTATGCCGTATTAAAATATCGCGTAAACCAACCACCTCAGTTTAATTCGTTTTCAACAATCAAAAATAGGTCTTTGTATTTAAATTAGATGCGAAAAAACATCGTTTATAATAATGTGCAAAATTGTGTAAATGATATACGATTTACCTCGCGTAGAAGAACGACTTTTACTAATAATGAAAAGTAAATAAGTCCGTAATAAATTCAGTATTCCCTGTATTTAATAATTAGAACAAATTTCGTTCATAGGAAATTTGTACGTGTTTAAAAGTAATAGACGCTTTCTTATAACGTGTCTTTCGGCGGACTAAAATAAACTTTATGTAAATACGTTCCTAATTAATTAATCCTGATTATTTAGAAGATTGAGAGTTGATGGGAGTAAATAAATCGCGCACGAACAATTTGCATTTAGAAACGTATAAATATCAACCAGGCTCTTGTAAATAATACCCAGTAATGCACATCTATTTAGTCTAAAAGCAAAATCATATATAAGAATAGTCATGCGCATCAATGTTACTTTAACTTATTGATTTTTGTTAGGAAAATGTGAAAGAAATAGTTGTGTTGTTTCAAAGAATATAATAGGCTTTATTAACAAGAAAAATAAACTGAACTTTTAATATAGAAAATACATACAATGCACATTTTAGAACGTTTTCTTTTCTCAGGAAGGTGGACAGTTGCTGACGCATTCGGTGGTGGTGTCTATCGAGTATAAACCAAACTTGGGGGAATAATGTTGAAGGTACCTACAACCAGCTTACTCTGAGATTTTCTGGAAACCTTTTCTCGTAAGATTCTTACAAATTAAAAACGCAGGTCTGGAGAATTACTTTTATTAACGAGAAATATTACGAAGTTATTCTATTAAAGTAGGTGGTATGTACGGTAAACTTCAGAGGCCCTTGGTGGGTGGGCTGTAATATCTGTTTTCTCTCGCCAGGAGATACTATGGGTATTTTGTCGCTCTACCAAGAAGCCGGTAAATAATAGCATCTAAGCGCCCCTCCTCAGAACTCTGGACAGCACCAGCGGAGAAAACCTCCAGAGCTCGAGTTGTAGCAAGAAATCTTATGTTACAAATTTAATAAATTCAAAGCTATTATTAGAACGAGTATAATCCAACAAAATTAATTATGTGAAAACACAAGGTCAAATTTTATCTCATAATAAGTTAAAAATTTGCAATAACATTTTTGATTAAAAGTAAACATACTTTGTTTATAATTTTTTCTCAAGAGATATAATATGAAATGTGTTTTAATCCAGGACCAACGTTTATTTATATTAAAGTAAGATTCAACTATTCTCTGTCACAAAAAATTATTAATTTACAATTTAAAATTCCACGCCCACATTCACACTACAATTTACTAGTTACTTTCTTCGATATCTAAAGGAATTTCTTCCTGCGTTATTGGATGGACAGCCTAAGTAATTCTTTTACCACTTTAATATTATTTGGTATTGAGGCATAAACAATTATTTAGACGACCTGATAGAAACATATCGCCATGGTTACGGTGGGGCTCCTTGGGTTTATGCTCCTTATATATTCATTTCACAAGCAACAACTTTTATTAAGAGTGACTATTTTCGTATGTTGCAAAATGAAGTTCGTTTACTTCTGAGAAAAGTAATGTTTTTGTATTTTTTACCCACCCTACCATGTACAACAAAATTATTAACTTGTTTGATTTATAAGGTCACCAGTTAAAATAATTAATTTGTTACTCTTCTGTAGTAGAATTTTGAATCGCTACAAGGCGAAAAGAAACCGTTACTACTAGAGGTGGACGATTTCTAAGTTTCAATAATCGTTAATCGATTACTGAGGACAGTCGGCTTTAATTAATCATTAGTTTGATTAATACTAATATTAATCAGTGATCAAAACGTAATTAATCGATATTTTTGTCCAGCACGAATCATCACAGCTCTACTACAATTCACAAAACTTATTAAACTTCTAATACTTCTTTAAATTACTAATCAATAGAAACTACACGCTTTGGTTGGGGGCCTAAGGGTAAGCCACATCTACTGGTTTCTGATTTGGCCTTAAACTCCGCCCAACCCCAAGGGTCTGTGCTTTGATTGGAGGAATTACTTAAGCCTGGTTAACAGCGTTGTGGTAACGTATGCTGATTGGAGGCCTAAGGTTCTGCATTTTCATGGACTGTTTTTTTTGTTTGCCTGTGGTGCCGTCTAATCGTGTATTTCTAAAATTAAAGTAGATATAGATTCCTGAAGTTGTTATGACGAGACAACTTGAAATTAGAAATATTGGTCTAAAAATGGTAATATTGGGGGCCCATACCACCTCGTAGAATTTCGCTCGGGCTCCGAATCTTGTTTTCGGGTTTTATCCCCTGCCGGACTGTCAGTGTTTGTTATGGCAGGAAAACTTAGAATTTGAAATGATATTCTAATAATGTAGGCACCAGGCCATTTCGTAGGACCTCGCTACGGCTCCGGTTGTCGAGTCTTAACCCGGAGCACTCTTGCTTGTTACGGAGGGAAAACTTCAAAATTTGAAATAGTATTCTAATACTGGTGGCCCATACTATCTCATAGGACTTCTCAACTTGTTGCAAAGCATTGGCCCCACTGCAGAGGCTCCCTATGGTTGTGTGAGGCGCACCTAGTTGTGTATCTTTGGAAAAGATAATGGAAGTTTCCTGTAACAGGGTCTGATTGTAGTTAAATAACGTAATCGCACGTTTCTCTAATCTGAAAACTCGGTTAGCTTCAGGTATATTGTTTCAGGCTCCACCTAGCAGTATATTTTAAAAGTAGAGGTAGATTTTGTAAATGGAAGTTTGAAAATAGTATTCTAATGCCAGGGGCTTTATATACGCCACTGAGGTTCCGGAGCTTGTGCTAGGGTTTAGCCCATGTAGGGCCCCCATGTTAGGTTAAAACAAATTTTTTCATTACTCGGGTATAAAATATTTGTAGCGGAGTCTCATGTAATAGGATATGTTTAAAACTAATGGAAGATAAGATTCAAGCAATTTTAGTGGACCGGCTACTTTGAAATTTGAAATGACACTGTTTTATACGTTGTGGGTTCTGAATTTCTACGGGAGTTCATTTGAAATAAAAATATCTGAACATTGGTTATCGCAAAACTGCAAACACATCAAACAAGCAAGAGTTAAGGTAATTGCTGTACTTTTATCGAAGCAAGATTCAAATTGCAAGTCTAAGATGTTGATTTTAGATATCGATTTGGTAATACCAAATTGCCGCAAGGTGTTTGTTTATTTTCAATAAAACATTGATTTCAGATGTTGATACGGTGACTAATTTGCTGAGCGGTACAGGAGTTTGTTTGTTTTTCAATAAGGATTCTGCCACGGCTGTACAAGTGCATTATAATACAAGTAAGTTTCATATATGTCGAGTTAAAACAACATTTATTCAACACAATAAATGTTTATAATCACATAAACGTTAAATAAAACTCAAATATATGCTTCTTAAACATGGTAAAATTGCTTTTGAGGACCTGATTACAAGTTTGCTTATAAATATATACTACAAGTTGGTTAAAACTCTAGCTACTAATCAGCATCTTAGACTTGAATTTTAAATTTTGTTTATATAGATGTTGAGAAGCTGTTAATCAACATTTTCGACTTTCATCTTCCTTTTGTATCTGAATCCTCTGGCTGAAACTGGTTTCAGGTCAACATACTGATAAGTCGAATAAGGTGATCAGTTGAAATTAATCATTAAAACTTTTGAAATCTAATTTTGACAGAGGCTAAGTTCAAATCAACACATTAGACTTGAATTTTAAATCTCTACATCTAAAATGTTTTGATTAGTTTCTGACCTACATCTTAAATACATGTCTACTATTACTTAGCGCTTTAATAATTGGTAATAAATTCTGTTTATGGATTCTAAATAACTGCTTCGATGGCATATTAGTTAAAACACAAAATGCAGTGTATTATCAAAATTGAAATGAACGTGAATTGCATCATCTTGCTTCTACATCTAATTCCTTTTGATTTCGTGCAAATCAACATCTTGAAATAAACTCCTTTTGATGAGCGCTGTTACGGCATTCTGTATCTAAATCTTTTGACAGAATGCATCATCTGATTAAGTAAGACTTTTGACCGGATTAGTTCCCTATTCCTACAGTTTGTTTGCAATTAGATGTTGAAACCTACTTCAGATGTGTCTTTTTAAGATGTTGAAACAAGCCGTAAGCAAATGATGTTGCTAATTCTGATGAGCTGACTAAATGTGAATTAATGTTTCTTTCGTCAGGACTTTTTAACGAATGAAGAAGCGATTCTCTGAAAGATGTTCTCTAAATTGAAACACCACTTTTAGTTTTATATCTTTCAGGTCGATCAATAACGATTTTAAAAGGTCAAAATTCCATTATTATATTAAATTTATTTTGTCCTACCGGAAATCGTGTATTTACCATGAAATAGTACTTAGGCTAAGATTCTGAGCGTATCGTAGATACTATCTTTAATCTTAATCTTCACATTTTTATTACACTTGGAAAGCTTATACCGTTCAAAGATCAAATCTAATAACTTCTACAATCTACAAGTGACATAGACCACATATTTATACTTACCACGGATCACCCTGCTAACATTTAATTTAACTTGGTGCAAAGCAGGTGATCCATATTTTATCATCCGGAAATAAATATAGGTATTGAAAAGTAGATCTAATATAATTGACCATTCCAAGTTCTAAATAGGTAAAAACATATACATTTACACTAGCATTTTTATTACAATAAAATGAACAAATTATTAAACAAATATACAGAAATATTGCTAGCTGTAGAACTTTATATTATTAATATTATTAGCTCAATTTTTATTTTATAAATTTTAGGGCGATATAAATATTGTATTACGGTAATAAGTCGATAAGATGGTTTAACAGAAGGTCAGCTTCAGCGATCATGTCTTCAACTGAGTCAGAATTCCTAAAATCAATAAAATTACAGTTAAATACAGTCTAGTTGGAAAAATTTTGACAACAATAAATTAATATTTACGAAAAATATCTTAATGTTATACTCGATGTCATCCAATGTTTGATAAGTATGTCAAATCTAAAATAAAAATGAGTTAACCAACTTTCAAACTTTCGATAATGAAAAGTTTATATATACATATATATATATATATATATTATTATTAATTTTATATATAATATAAATATTAATGGAAATATTAAAAGTGTATTGACTGTAATCTCATTATATGTAGAATTTACGTCAGTTCTACATACATAAAGACAAAATTTACATCGGTTGAGACTTGCATCCCGATAGCTCAGTTGGTTAGAGCTGTATTCTAGCAAAGTACATGTCGTAGGTTCAAATCCTACTCGGTAAACTCTTTATTTATGTATCTAATAAATGAATAATAATTTTTAATTACATATTTACTTTTGAACTTATTCGTTCATAACAAAACTTATAATAATCTACCTACAGAACTTTGAGAAAATATGTAATTGAATATAAAATTATTTAGAAACTGAAAACATAAAAATTCATATAACGAGCGGAAAAATTTAACTACATGGAAAATAAAAGCATTCTGTATTTTGCAAATTTGGTGAATACATTAGGAATACGCTGTATTTTTAGGTATTTTGGTGTAATAATGTCGCATATAGACAGATTGTAATTATATGTCAGTAATGCATAATTGAGATTTTATCCATTTCTTAACATTACAGCAGCAGTACTGCCTAATTCTAATACCATTAAGTATACGTACAACAAAATTACCATGGTACAGATATAGGTAGGCTATGTTACTTTTAGATGTCCACTTTCAGTTTAAACTCATTACTTTAGACAACGTGATTTCTATGTATACCATTGTTAATAATAAAGTGAGATACGAAGCTGAATTATGCCAAAGTTAAAAGAGTTAGTCGACTCGAAAAAACACACACACGCACACACGCGGACAAGCACATGCACACACATTTTTCAAAAAGCATTTTATTGGACTCGTGGGACCTCAAAACGGAAGTGATAAAATATTTTGTTCATGCACAATTTATCTGGAAATCGGACGTTTTAATGATAAATAATTCACAGTGCTTACTGAAGGAAGCTAAAATAAACATGAAATAAGATTTATTTTAGTAGTTAAAAGTCTACAATCTTAACTTACGGTTCTGGGGATTCAAAATTACTCTGAGTTTTCTTCAAGCAACTCTTAATAGTTTTACGGATCCACGGCGGTAAATCATCTTCTTTACACTCTATCAGTAGTGTCTTTGCCATAATATAATACTTTTCTGACTTGAAAAATGCATTCTGAACAAGAATGCGAATGTGTCATAAAGAAATTAATACGGTTTGATTTTGAAATGGACTATACCATACTTCATGTTGGAGAGCATAAATGTTTGCAACAAAACTTTGAATATTAACTACAATGTGATTTATGTTATGTTAAGTATATCCTTAACAAAGCTTACTTGTAAGTGATATGGAGTCATGGATGTATTGATAATTTGAAACATATTACGTATGGAAATAAAAATATCCATATAAATATTCGCTTGAAGTTTGAAATCGGCAGTCTTGAAACCAAATCTCTAAAAAGGTTATTAAAACTTACAAGTCATAGAAACGTTTAACTTACGGCAAAGGAAAATTGGAAACGCTCGGCGATCTTTTAAGTAAATCTTCGGTATTTGGCAAGCGATTATCTATTACAAACCATCCGTCACATTTCTTATCTCTCTGAAATAAAAAAAGAATATCAAAACAAGCAACAATTTTCGAAAATATAAGTAGGTGTTTCAGATGTTTAAATTGAATTTGTGATATGAACGCACTATGATATAAAACTAATTAAAGGAATAATTATCTTATTTTGTATACCAAATGTCTCAGAAAACATGGCAAGTAATACAGAAGTTTACATTTCGGAAATATAAGTGCGTATTTCAGATGTTTAAAAACGTTCTAAGGAATCCTTCAATCTTTAATAATGCTTATAAAATTCGATAGTGCTAATTAAGCATTATTTACTTTCAATGCTTTACAGGAAACACATCCTTTTCATATTATGCATTATTAGGGTCAGGTGACTGTGGGATAGAAGAAACTGGTATAATCGGCGTTATACTACTTTTAGACTAGTTTGTAATTATACTAGTTTCCACAGATACTGATTTCTGAGTCTATGTCTTGGAAAAGTGGTATAATTTGAATTATATCACTGGAGCGTAGAAAAAATGGACTACACTAAAGAAAGAAATACTGAAACAAGCAGAAACGATTTGTGAATAACCACAGTAAAAAAAGCTCAAAAAGAACTCGTTAGTGGAACGAAGAAGTAAAAGAAAAGTAAGAACAAAAAGAAATCTTGAAAAGATATATACAAACCAAAAGAGAATACGAAATATCCATGAGAAATGAAGCCAAAGTGACAATTAAATAGGCAAAACCGAAAAGTTGGAAAGAATTTGGGAAAGAACTTGAGGAAAAATTTAACGTAGACAATGGAAGAATTTTGGAGAACTATTAAAGAGATTGAGGAAACATGGAAAAAGGCATGCAGCATAAGAAACAACGAAAACGTGTTAGAGACGGAAGAAGAAAGGATCCTAGAAGCATAGAGAGCACTACAGCCAGAAATTTAAAGAGGACGACAACATAGGAAGGAGAGAAAGAAGGGGAGCAGTCTCAGAAGAAGAAGGAGACATAGAAATAGAAGTAAAAGAATCAATAAAGCTTGGAAGGCGCCGATAGAGATATGGCATAACGGAGATGGTCGAATATGGAAAGTGTATCAGAATGGATAAGGGAAATATGCCAGTTAACCTGAAGAGGTGAGAAAATACCAGATGACTGGGAGGAAATGTAATAGTACCAGGGCGACACAAACGACTGTAACAATATAGGGAAATATGTCTCTCGCCCATAGTACAGAAGATATACTCAGGAATCTTGGAAAGAAAATTAAGGGAAGTAGAAGAAAAACTCTGTGAAGAACAAGCTGCCTACAGACCACAAAGGCAAACACAAGATCATATCTTTGTACTAAAAACAGTAATGACAAAAAGATTAGAAACGCAGAACCCGCTATATCTGGCATTTATACACGGTACCCAAACAAAGTGTGCGGAACGCACTAACTGAACTAACATATGAACTGAACAGGCCACAAAAGGATATACAAGAACGCAAAGGAAGGGTAAGAATTAAGGGAAAGAATCAGAAAGCTTTAAAAGTGGAAAAAGGGACCAAACAAGAAGATGCACTAAGCCCACTGCTGTTCCTAATAGTAATGAACCAGATCATCCACGAATCTAAAGAAGGAAGATTTAATGTGAAAGAAGGAAATTAGAACCTAGAGCCCATATACGTAGAGTGTCACATATATGCAAATCATATCATAGTACTGCTAGCAGATTCATCGAGAAAACTACAGCAAGAAATATATACATGGAATAGTTATTGAAAGGAAAGGAATCAAAATAAACTCAAACAAGAGATCGTATAAGAACACAGTAACCAGGAACTGGGACTGGAACCACTAATACAGAAATAAGAAAAGGTAACTTAAATGGTATGGATATTTAGCGAGATGACAAGGATAAGAGAACCAAGACGAATATTGGAAGCAAGGCCAGAGGAAATACGAGGAAGGGAAGGCCACGGTAACGTGGGAGCAGAACCTGAAAGAGAGTAGAACAGAGAGAATAAACCTAAGAAATAAAAAGACTAGCAGCCAACCGTGACAGTTTCCGATAATGGATAGAGGACCCAGCTTTAGGGCGAAAAAGAGAAGGAAGAAGAAGATATCACTTTCCTTCAATACCAGTTTCTTTCTATACCAGTTTGTGATACGTGTGGAAACTGGTAGAGAAAAACTCCATGAAATATATTGTACCACTTTCCCAAGAGAGGCCCTGTGTGGAAGGAAAGTGATATAATCAAATTAAACTACTTTCCATAGTGAAAGGTTCGGAAACTGTAATATTCGGGGAATCTTGTATAATTGGAAGGAGGTCTAGAACTGGTGTAGAAGGTAACTGATATGATTCAAATTATATCACTTTCCTAAAACAGAAACTCAGAAATTGAGTATCTGGGAAAACCAGTATAACTAGAAACTGGTCTAGAGCGAAAGTGGTATACCGTCAATTATACCAGTTTCCTTCTATACCACATTCACGGGTCCTACTGTTAGACAGTGTTGTAGGAACGGTCAAATTCCAAAGTTTGGGTAATCGTCAACATTGTCCGACAGGTACACTATAGACTACGCCCAATGTTTTGAAAGTGTAATTATGCTAACATAAGGATATTCATAAAAATAAATTATTTTATAGCAGCAGGTATTGACGCGGTTTGGAAACAGTTAGTAAGAATATCAGTTTTCTCTTAGTGTAAGGTATAGTTTCTCTTATGTAAGTATCAGGTATGATTCAGTAGGTAGAAAAAATGGTTACATATAACTCCGTGCACGAAGAAGTTGATGAACATATGCTGAGTTCCGTCTCTATTGACAATAACAATGTTTTTGATAAACTCGAGACAATCTTTGATCAAAAATAAAGATGTTTGAATTGCCTCGGTGAAGAAGGAATCAAGGTATATGTAAGTAATATTTAATAATAAGTTAGTTATAAACTGGTCATAAAAGACAAGCCATTTCCTGTGGAAAAGGAAATCTAAATTTACGTATATTACATGTTTATTTTGGTAAAGTGTCATATTTGAGACTCAGTTGTATCAAAGCGACAATGCAAGTGAAACCAATGATAGAGAATATATAAAAAATATTTTTGTTGTCTGGTTAATGAACGTGTTGAGATAGATTTTAAATTATGACAAGAACTTTGAAGACACAATATAAACCCACATTAGTTGTGTATGTTGAAGTATGCTGGAATTCCTACTTTGCCAAAAGCTAATGAGTATTAAAATTAAGTCCCGTTTATTTTTTTTTTTTGGTCATACACATTGTTTTTGGCTTCTGATATTACAAGGAACATTACACAAGTTATAATTAATTTAAAATATTGTAGTGAATCACTAAAATTATATTTAACAAAATTAAAAGTTAAATTTTATTTTAAGGCTAGGTTTAATACTGTTTAATACTACGGAAAGTTTGACAGTATATATATATATGAAATAAATGTATATGTGTTATTCCATATATATATATATATATATATATATATATATATATATATATTCCATTTAATTCTTCTGGATTCTCTTCGTGTTTTTAACGTTTATTTTTCTCCTACGTTTCGGTTCCATTTCTTAGAAACCTTTTCAAGAAGTTAAAACTGTGACACGTAGTTGACGTGAACAGGGTATGTTGATATACCTAATATTAATGTTCTGTATCAGTAGATTGAGATCTACGTGTATGAATACGTGTAAAATGACCATGTCGTTCTAGTGAAGAATCATTTGCTTCATTGTGAGTAGTTGGTGTCATTTGTGATGATTTATAAAAAGGAGCTGGTGTTATGCTTCTATAAGAGGTTTCCATATATGTGGTAGTCGTTGGCCGTTATCCCTTTTGTTTAATGAGTGAGGTCGTCTTTCTATCTCAATGGCTTATCTGATTATTCTTCTTTGCAGTGTGTTTTTGAGCGAGCAATTCAACTCCATCAATGTTAATTTTATATCCAGTTTCTGTGGCATGATAGAACTTTTGTCTAATCGATAGGTTATGCTCTTGTGCTCGTACAGAAATTCTTCTATTTGTTTGTCCAATGTAAGGTTTAAAACATCCATTACATTTTATTTCATAAACACCTTGGTTTTCGCCATGAACTTTATCTTTCGGATTAGAAGTAATTGGGAAATGGTCTTATATGGTTTGAAAACAACTTTGAACTCAGTTTTTGGAAATTTTATCTGTGACACCTTTTATAAAAGGTAACATGCTTTCTGTTATTGTTTTCAGTTTGATTATTGTGAACTGTACGTTGTGTTTGTTGCTTCTTTAATATTTTATTAATTTGTGTTGAACTAAACCATTTTAGTAAAATTGAAACAAGGTTTTGTAGTTCTCTCGGTCGATGTTTTCATCTGTTAATCGAAGTCATCTTATACGCAGTGTTTCAACTACAGCGTTGAGTTGTATTGGATGGTGATTAGATTTAGCATTAAGATAACGATTAGTGTGGGTATCTTTTCTATAAACCGTGTGATCGAAACTACCTTGACAGTTTCTTATTATGAGTAAATCTAGAAAACATTTCTTAAAAGATGTCGGGACAATAATATAATACCCAATGTTTTTAAAATAAAACCACGACCTGACATAAATGGTTTACAACAAATTTTGACAAAGACAAGTCTATGTTTATTAAGAAGAGCGATACAAAACGAAAGGATTAAACTAGATAAATTGAATAAAGAAATTTATTTTCTTTTCCAGGAACTTTCAAAGAAAAGAATGCATAATATATGGGACACAATTGATAGAATAATTGAATTTATTGATTCTGCATTATTTAATAAAACTCGAAAACAAATAAGCAAGTTTGATTATTTGAATACACTAAACTCAAACATTTTAGTACTTCCAGCCGATAAAGATAATTCCACTGTAATTGTTAACCGTGCAGATTACCATCAACACATCCTTACACTTATAAATAGTCCTGAATATATAAAGAGCAGAACATATCTAACTTCTTACTTGGAAAAGAAAACTAAAGACATTATCAATTCATCATCAATTGATCATAACATTAAAAATTATAATCCCAAGGGAAAAACTCCAGAATTTCAAATATATGGCCTTCCTAATACAAAGGCGATGCTTGGCCCTTAAGACCAATTGTAAGCTCATATAACTCACTTACATATGAGCTAGCTCGCTACTTTGCCAGACTATTACAACCCATTTGTGTAAAATCAAAATCTTATATAAAAAAATCGTTTGACTTTTTAACCAAGCTCAAACAAATAGTATTTGGTTCCCAAGATGTTTTAGTTACTTTTGATATTATTTTTTGTTCACTAAAGTTCCAATTAATGATACCATTGAAATTCTCCAAAACAAACATAATATTGATGGTGATATTACAAAACTTATGAGGCATTGCATGAACTCTACTTATTCTATTTACAATAATGAACTTTATAAACAAATAGAAGGCGACCGATGGGTTCTCCGCTTTCTGCTGCATTCTCTAATTTCTACATGGATGATTTTGAATCACGAACAATCACCACTGCTGACCTAAAACCAAAATGAAGGTATAGGTACGTTGATGACATTTTTACTGTTTGATCACACGGTCTCAATACCATTGATCAATCTTTAGCTCACATAGACAGTATTCATCCCAACATAAACTTTTATATACAAAGAGACAAACCGTTCATTACCTTTTCTAGATTTACTCATAATAAGAAACTATCAAGGTAGTTTCGATCACATGGTTTATGCGAATTCTAATCACCATCCAATGCAACTCAACGCTGTAGTTGAAACACTGTATAAGATCACTTCGATTAACAGATGAAAAACATCTACCGAGAAAATGAGAAAACATTGTTTCAATTTTACTAACAAATGGTTATAGTTCAACACAAATTAATAAAATTTTAAAGAAGCAACAAACACAACGTACAGTTCACAATAATCAAACTGAAAACAATAACAGAAAGCATGTTACCTTATATAAAAGGTGTCACTGTTAAAATTGCAAGAAAATTTCCAAAAAGTGAGTTCAAAGTCGTTTTCAAACCATACAAGACCATTTCCCAATTACTTCTTAATCCGAAAGATAAAGTTCATGGCGAAAACCAAGGTGTTTATGAAATAAAGTGTAATGGATGTTTTAAATACATTGGACAAACAAACAGAAGAATTTCTATACGAGCACAAGAACATAACCTATCGATTAGACAAAAAGTTCTATCATCATCTTTAGCAAGTCATGCCATCAAACTGGACATAAAATTAACATTAACGGAGTTGAATTGCTCGCTCCAGAAAACACACCGCAAAGAAGAATAATCAGAGAAGCCATTGAAATAGAAAACGACCTCACTCATTAAACAAAAGGGATGACGGCCAACGACTTCACATATATGGAAACCTCTTATACGAAGCATAACACCAGCTCCTTTTCATAAATCATCACAGATGACACCAAATACTCACTGAAGCAAATGATTCTTTACCAAAACGACATGGTCCTGTTACACGTAGTCATACACGTAGATTTCAATCTACTGATACAGAACACTACTATTAGGTATATCAACATACCCTGTTCACGTCAACTACGTGTCACAGTTTTTGACTTCTTGAAAAAGGTTTCTACGAAATGGAACCGAAACGTAGGAGAAAATAAACGTTAAGAAAAAGAGAATGCAAAAGAATTAAATGGAATATATATATATATATATATATATATATATATATATATATATTCTTAATAACTAGATAGTTATATTTTAAAAGGATAATGTGGGATTTCTAGTTCAGTAGATACAGGTAACAAAATGTGATATTTATTACTATTTTATATATTTTCGTTTTTTAACCTTCATCACGTAATTAAATGGAAAATTCTGGTGAACAAATTAATTGATTGACGTGAGTCAATGAATTTTAATAACTAGATGTCACTCACGTCAATCAATTTTTAATATTACTGATGAAAATATTCCATATAAAAATAATTCACCTGTAACGCCTGGAACTAAAATAGCATTATCCTTTAAAAATATATATATATATATATATATATATATATATATATATATATATATATATATATACACAGTGTGTGGAAAATGAAATCTCTCGTATTCAGATAGAAGACGAAAAATAAAATGACAAGCTCCTATAATTTTGTTTCCTCCAGACCCTCCCTACGGAGATGTGAGTCCTTAAAAACGCCGCTAAGTTTTTGAATAACTTTTAAAGTGCTAGACATAATTTAATAAAATTCAGTATAATGGCCACTAGTAAAGGCCTCTTAAAATAGTATCCTTGAAACATATTTAGCTTGTTTAGTTTAAGGGATGGACTAAACACCTTAACGCCTAAATTCTTAACGCCCTGTATGATAAAGATCTAAATAAAATATTTTGGGTAGCGAACTTTTACCTAAAAACAGGTGTACTTGTTTAATATCGATAAAATGAACTATTTTCGAGAAAAAATAATAAACCAATTAATATTTCATAATTAATAAATTAATAAAAATTAAGCCAGTGTTTTTCGAGAAAATACTCTTTTAATAATAAATTAAAACCAAATTAAACATATTAATTATTTAAAATGTTGCAAACTTATGGTTTGTTGTCCCACTAGGTATAATTTTTCTTGTTCATTTTTATCTTCACTAAAAACATATGTCAAACATTCCTATGATACGAAATAAATAAATAACCTGCATTTTAGAACTTGGCATTTGTCACATCACTGATACATTGATCGACATTAATTTACTTTAAATTTACTGATTTTTGGATTTCGTGGTGATTTGAATTGTAAACTTATTCGAAATATGGAATTATATATATATATATATATATATATATATATATATATATATATATATATATATATATATTTCTGAAAATATGCATGTATTTAATTATTTTAATATCAACATGAAATCTGAGGTAAATAAACGGTGTTAATTATATACTCGATATTTGGTAGAATATCACAGTTTACAACGGATATGACCAAATTACATCGCGAGCTTGCAACGAAATCAAATTTATGTCGGTTTTTCTTCTGAAATTTAATAGATATGGGGTTTTCTACGGCTGAGTGAAAATTTTAAAATTATTTTTCTTTTAATGGAAAATGTAAAAGGGGCATATGTTTACCACGTAATGGTTCTTCCTTTTGTTATACTTTATTAGCTTTTGAAAGCGGTCCTTTATCGGAAAGAGGAAGTTGGTCAGTATATGTTCAGCGGCGAATAAGGGAGCTTGAGGAACTTCATTAGACATTCTTTGTTAAATTTAATAATTATAAACCATTTTCGGTTTAGTAAGATAAAAGCGCAAAGTTGTTCTATTTTTTTGTTGGTTTTGTAAAGACCCAGCTGCTTTTACCAACATGTTTCTAATTAATTATTTGTTAATTATCTGGCAGTAATCAAATTGCGTAAAAATTACACATTATTGCACAACAAATAATTCTTTTATCCCCTCCGACGTAGATTTCGAAAACATCGAATGTTTTTACGTCAGAGATCACGCCTGTACATCAACCAATCACCGCCTTAGCATCCCTGCACAGAAGCCGTCCCCGCCTACCGCGGATCCTCTATAAAACCGCGCGCGCTACCGTAAAAAGCATGCTTGTGCGTCGGGCCGTTGCCGCGACTAGAAGTGCCGATCGAATGCTTGCGTGTCGGGTCTTTGCCGCGACAAATTGTTACTCGTGCGCGATCCGGTCCATAGTCTACTTCCTGCTTGTGCGTTGGGCTGTTGCACCGACAGCTTGCTTGTAGATCGGTTCCGCCGTCGCTACCTGCGCGTTGATCCATTGCGAATACGCGACCGAATAAAGAATATCCTGACCGCGCGCCTGCTTCTCTTAATCGCGTTATTTAAGAGAATCCTGAATCCTGACCAGAAACCCAATCGATTGCGATAAATCCTGAAAAGCCTGACCAGAATCCTGATCGCTTATTTCGATAACCCAGAAATAAGATCCAGACTGCGCGCGCCTGTCATTCTTAGTTTTGTCGTGTACGCTGCCGAATTGTCGATTGTCACTTACGTTCATCCTGAACCGTCGCGATACTCGCCGCCGCCTGAGAACCCGCTCCAGCTAACCGATCACCTGGCTGATGTATTCGGAGGTTAAGAGTACGTGAGTTGAGTATACAACCATTACACCAGACACCCAGATAAACGAGGGGCTGTAGAGCCCAGAACTTTTCTCACTTTGCGGTACACACATCAGAGGGTGCCACGACGGGCTGTAAAGGCTGAAGTCATCTTCTACAATCATACACACCTTCGAAGTTGCGACGACGGGCTGTAACGCCCTGCAGTCATCTTCCATTTACTCCGGTGGCAAGAAGGGTAATCGCTTTAATTCTACCACCCCTGGAAGAAGCGTCTAAACAGCATAGCACGGGTTAGTCCCAGATTCTATTAGACGCCTCTTCATTTAAACAGTCAGCACACAACCCTATACTAATACACCTGACGAAAATAAATACCAAGAAACCTAGAGGTACTCGCAACCGCTAACGTTAAGCTACTTCCGCATCCTAACCGGGAAGCGCCTGTTAAATTGGATCAACCGCAGTTAAAAACGCTCCAGACTAATTTAACACCGCATAGTTCCTAACGATCTCCGCAAGTCTATGTAAAGGTATAAAGTTATTCCTTTTAATCAAGAGAATAATTGTGTATATAAGAAACATTATTTCCGTCGGAAACAATTCGCATAATTGTTTAATTTCGATTATGCCGTATTAAAATATCGCGTAAACCAACCACCTCAGTTTAATTCGTTTTCAACAATCAAAAATAGGTCTTTTGTATTTAAATTAGATGCGAAAAAACATCGTTTATAATAATGTGCAAAATTGTGTAAATGATATACGATTTACCTCGCGTAGAAGAACGACTTTTACTAATAATGAAAAGTAAATAAGTCCGTAATAAATTCAGTATTCCCTGTATTTAATAATTAGAACAAATTTCGTTCATAGGAAATTTGTACGTGTTTAAAAGTAATAGACGCTTTCTTATAACGTGTCTTTCGGCGGACTAAAATAAACTTTATGTAAATACGTTCCTAATTAATTAATCCTGATTATTTAGAAGATTGAGAGTTGATGGGAGTAAATAAATCGCGCACGAACAATTTGCATTTAGAAACGTATAAATATCAACCAGGCTCTTGTAAATAATACCCAGTAATGCACATCTATTTAGTCTAAAAGCAAAATCATATATAAGAATAGTCATGCGCATCAATGTTACTTTAACTTATTGATTTTTGTTAGGAAAATGTGAAAGAAATAGTTGTGTTGTTTCAAAGAATATAATAGGCTTTATTAACAAGAAAAATAAA
The DNA here is from genome assembly GCA_036346205.1 of Vesta saturnalis. NCBI lineage: Eukaryota > Metazoa > Arthropoda > Insecta > Coleoptera > Lampyridae > Vesta > Vesta saturnalis. The sequence goes on along the minus strand of JARFJB010000288.1, from coordinate 221,487 downwards.
CTGAACTTTTAATATACAGAAATATTGCTAGCTAGAACTTTATATTATTAATATTATTAGCTCAATTTTTATTTTATAAATTTTAGGGCGATATAAATATTGTATTACGGTAATAAGTCGATAAGATGGTTTAACAGAAGGTCAGCTTCAGCGATCATGTCTTCAACTGAGTCAGAATTCCTAAAATCAATAAAATTACAGTTAAATACAGTCTAGTTCGGAAAAAATTTTGACAACAATAAATTAATATTTACGAAAAATATCTTAATGTTATACTCGATGTCATCCAATGTTTGATAAGTATGTCAAATCTAAAATAAAAAATGAGTTAACCAACTTTCAAACTTTCGATAACGCTGAAAAGTTTAGTGATATACAAACCTACGTACAGAAATTATTATTAATTTTATTATAATATAAATATTAATGGAAATATTAAAAGTGTATTGACTGTAATCTCATTATATGTAGAATTTACGTCAGTTCTACATACATAAAGACAAAATTTACATCGGTTGAGACTTGCATCCCGATAGCTCAGTTGGTTAGAGCTGTATTCTAGCAAAGTACATGTCGTAGGTTCAAATCCTACTCGAGGTAAACTCTTTATTTATGTATCTAATAAAATGAATAATAATTTTTAATTACATATTTACTTTTGAACTTATTCGTTCATAACAAAACTTATAATAATCTACCTACAGAACTTTGAGAAAATATGTAATTGAATATAAAATTATTTAGAAACTGAAAAACATAAAAATTCATATAACGAGCGGAAAAATTTAACTACATGGAAAATAAAAGCATTCTGTATTTTGCAAATTTGGTGAATACATTACTTAGGAATACGCTGTATTTTTAGGTATTTTGGTGTAATAATGTCGCATATAGACAGATTGTAATTATATGTCAGTAATGCATAATTGAGATTTTATCCATTTCTTAACATTACAGCAGCAGTACTGCCTAATTCTAATACCATTAAGTATACGTACAACAAAATTACCATGGTACAGATATAGGTAGGCTATGTTACTTTTAGATGTCCACTTTCAGTTTAAACTCATTACTTTAGACAACGTGATTTCTATGTATACCATTGTTCTAATAAAGTGAGATACGAAGCTGAATTATGCCAAAGTTAAAAGAGTTAGTCGACTCGAAAAACACACACACGCGCGCACACACGCGGACAAGCACATGCGCACACACATTTTTCAAAAAGCATTTTATTGGACTCGTGGGACCTCAAAACGGAAGTGATAAAATATTTTATTGTTCATGCACAATTTATCTGGAAATCGGACGTTTTAATGATAAATAATTCACAGTGCTTACTGAAGGAAGCTAAGCCAATAAACATGAAATAAGATTTATTTTAGTAGTTAAAAGTCTACAATCTTAACTTACGGTTCTGGGGATTCAAAATTACTCTGAGTTTTCTTCAAGCAACTCTTAATAGTTTTACGGATCCACGGCGGTAAATCATCTTCTTTACACTCTATCAGTAGTGTCTTTGCCATAATATAATACTTTTCTGACTTGAAAAAATGCATTCTGAACAAGAATGCGAATGTGTCATACAAAGAAATTAATACGGTTTGATTTTGAAATGGACTATACCATACTTCATGTTGGAGAGCATAAATGTTTGCAACAAAACTTTGAATATTAACTACAATGTGATTTATGTTATGTTAAGTATATCCTTAACAAAGCTTACTTGTAAGTGATATGGAGTCATGGATGTATTGATAATTTGAAACATATTACGTATGGAAATAAAAATATCCATATAAATATTCGCTTGAAGTTTGAAATCGGCAGTCTTGAAAACCAAATCTCTAAAAAGGTTATTAAAACTTACAAGTCATAGAAACGTTTAACTTACGGCAAAGGAAAATTGGAAACGCTCGGCGATCTTTTAAGTAAATCTTCGGTATTTGGCAAGCGATTATCTATTACAAACCATCCGTCACATTTCTTATCTCTCTGAAATAAAAAAGAATATCAAAACAAGCAACAATTTTCGAAAATATAAGTAGGTGTTTCAGATGTTTAAATTGAATTTGTGATATGAACGCACTATGATATAAAACTAATTAAAGGAATAATTATCTTATTTTGTATACCAAATGTCTCAGAAAACATGGCAAGTAATACAGAAGTTTACATTTCGGAAATATAAGTGCGTATTTCAGATGTTTAAAAAAACCTTCTAAGGAATCCTTCAATCTTTAATAATGCTTATAAAATTCGATAGTGCTAATTAAGCATTATTTACTTTCAATGCTTTACAGGAAACACATCCTTTTCATATTATGCATTATTAGGGGTCAGGTGACTGTGGGATAGAAGGAAACTGGTATAATCGGCGTTATACTACTTTTTAGACTAGTTTGTAATTATACTAGTTTCCACAGATACTCGATTTCTGAGTCTATGTCTTGGAAAAGTGGTATAATTTGAATTATATCACTGGAGCGTAGAAAAAAATGGACTACACTAAAGAAAGAAATACTGAAACAAGCAGAAACGATTTGTGAAATAACCACAGTAAAAGAAGCTCAAAAAGAACTCGTTAGTGGAACGAAGAAGTAAAAGAAAAAGTAAGAACAAAAAAGAAATCTTGAAAAAGATATATACAAACCAAAAGAGAATACGAAATATCCATGAGAAATGAAGCCAAAGTGACAATTAAATAGGCAAAACCGAAAAGTTGGAAAGAATTTGGGAAAGAACTTGAGGAAAAATTTAACGTAGACAATGGAAGAGAATTTTGGAGAACTATTAAAGAGATTCGAGGGAAACATGGAAAAAAGGCATGCAGCATAAGAAACAACGAAAACGTGTTAGAGACGGAAGAAGAAAGGATCCTAGAAGCATAGAGAGAGCACTACAGCCAGAAATTTAAAGAGGACGACAACATAGGAAGGAGAGAAAGAAGGGGGAAGCAGTCTCAGAAGAAGAAACAGACATAGACATAGAAGTAAAAGAATCAATAAAGCTTGGAAAGGCGCCGATAGAGATGGCATAACCGCGGAGATGGTCGAATATGGAGAGGAAAGTGTATCAGAATGGATAAGGGAAATATGCCAGTTAACCTGAAGAGGTGAGAAAATACCAGATGACTGGGAGGGAAATGTAATAGTACCAGGGCGACACAAACGATTGTAACAACTATAGGGCAATACGTCTCTCGCCCATAGTACAGAAGATATACTCAGGAATCTTGGAAAGAAAATTAAGGGAAGAAGTAGAAGAAAAACTCTGTGAAGAACAAGCTGCCTACAGACCACAAAGGCAAACACAAGATCATATCTTTGTACTAAAAACAGTAATGACAAAAAGATTAGAAACGCAGAACCCGCTATATCTGGCATTTATACACGGTACCCAAACAAAGTGTGCGGAACGCACTAACTGAACTAGGAGTAGCATATGAACTACAGCAGGCCACAAAAAGGATATACAAGAACGCAAAGGGAAGGGTAAGAATTAAGGGGAAAGAATCAGAAAGCTTTAAAGTGGAAAAAGGGACCAAACAAGAAGATGCACTAAGCCCACTGCTGTTCCTAATAGTAATGAACCAGATCATCCACGAATCTAAAGAAGGAAGATTTAATGTGAAAGAAGGAAATTAGAACCTAGAGCCCATATACGTAGAGTGTCACATATATGCAAATCATATCATAGTACTGCTAGCAGATTCATCGAGAAAACTACAGCAAGAAATATATACATGGAATAGTTATTGAAAGGAAAGGAATCAAAATAAACTCAAACAAGAGATCGTATAAGAACACAGTAACCAGAGAGGAACTGGGACTGGAACCACTAATACAAGAAATAGAGAAAAGGTAACTTAAATGGTATGGATATTTAGCGAGGATGACAAGGATAAGAGAACCAAGACGAATATTGGAAGCAAGGCCAGAGGAAATACGAGGAAGGGGAAGGCCACGAGTAACGTGGGAGCAGAACCTGAAAAAGAGAGTAGAACAGAGGGGAATAAACCTAAGAGAAATAAAAAGACTAGCAGCCAACCGTGACAGTTTCCGATAATGGATAGAGGACCCGACGCTTTAGGGCGAAAAAGAGAAGGGAAAGAAGAAGATATCACTTTCCTTCAATACCAGTTTCTTTCTATACCAGTTTGTGATACGTGTGGAAACTGGTATAGAGAGGTACTCGCATGAAATATATTGTACCACTTTCCCAAGAGAGGCCCTGGTGTGGAAGGAAAGTGATATAATCAAATTAAACTACTTTCCATAGTGAAAGGTTCGGAAACTGTAATATTCGGGGAATCTTGTATAATTGGAAGGAGGTCTAGAGAGAAACTGGTGTAGAAGGTAACTGATATGATTCAAATTATATCACTTTCCTAAAACAGAAACTCAGAAATTGAGTATCTGGGAAAACCAGTATAACTAGAAACTGGTCTAGAGCGAAAGTGGTATACCGTCAATTATACCAGTTTCCTTCTATACCACATTCACGGGTCCTACTGTTAGACAGTGTTGTAGGAACGGTCAAATTCCAAAGTTTGGGTAATCGTCAACATTGTCCGACGGAGTACACTATAGACTACGCCCAATGTTTTGAAAGTGTAATTATGCTAACATAAGGATATTCATAAAAATAAATTATTTTATAGCAGCAGGTATTGACGCGGTTTGGAGGAAACAGTTAGTAAGGAATATCAGTTTTTCTCTTAGTGTAAGGTATAGTTTCTCTTATGTAAGTATCAGGTATGATTCAGTAGGTAGAAAAAATGGTTACATATAACTCCGTGCACGAAGAAGTTGATGAACATATGCTGAGTTCCGTCTCTATTGACAATAACAATGTTTTTTGATAAACTCGAGACAATCTTTGATCAAAAATAAAGATGTTTGAATTGCCTCGGTGAAGAAGGAATCAAGGTATATGTAAGTAATATTTAATAATAAGTTAGTTATAAACTGGTCATAAAAGAGCCATTTCCTTGTGGAAAAGGAAATCTAAATTTACGTATATTACATGTTTATTTTGGTAAAGTGTCATATTTGAGACTCAGTTGTATCAAAGCGACAATGCAAGTGAAACCAATGATAGAGAATATATAAAAATATTTTGTTGTCTGGTTAATGAACGTGTTGAGATAGATTTTAAATTATGACAAGAACTTTGAAGACACAATATAGTAACCCACATTAGTTGTGTATGTTGAAGTATGCTGGAATTCCTACTTTGCCAAAAGCTAATGAGTATTAAAATTAAGTCCCGTTTATTTTTTTATTTTTTTGGTCATACACATTGTTTTTTGGCTTCTGATATTACAAGGAACATTACACAAGTTACAATTAATTTAAAATATTGCATTGTAGTGAATCACACTAAAATTATATTTAACAAAATTAAAAGTTAAAATTTTATTTTAAGGCTAGGTTTAATACTGTTTAATACTACGGAAAGTTTGACAGTATCATATTTAAATATGAATTTTTAATAATATATATATATATATATATATATATATATATATATATATATGTATATATATATATATATATTCCATTTAATTCTTCTGGATTCTCTCCGTGTTTCTTAACGTTTATTTTTCTTCTACGTTTCGGTTCCATTTCTTAGAAACCTTTTTCAAGAAGTTAAAAACTGTGACACGTAGTTGACGTGAACAGGGTATGTTGATATACCTAATATTAATGTTCTGTATCAGTAGATTGAGATCTACGTGTATGAATACGTGTAAAATGACCATGTCGTTCTAGTGAAGAATCATTTGCTTCATTGTGAGTAGTTGGTGTCATTTGTGATGATTTATAAAAAGGAGCTGGTGTTATGCTTCGTATAAGAGGTTTCCATATATGTGGTAGTCGTTGGCCGTTATCCCTTTTGTTTAATGAGTGAGGTCGTCTTTCTATCTCAATGGCTTATCTGATTATTCTTCTTTGCAGTGTGTTTTTGAGGAGCGAGCAATTCAACTCCATCAATGTTAATTTTATATCCAGTTTCTGTGGCATGATAGAACTTTTTGTCTAATCGATAGGTTATGCTCTTGTGCTCGTACAGAAATTCTTCTATTTGTTTGTCCAATGTAAGGTTTAAAACATCCATTACATTTTATTTCATAAACACCTTGGTTTTCGCCATGAACTTTATCTTTCGGATTAAGAAGTAATTGGGAAATGGTCTTATATGGTTTGAAAACAACTTTGAACTCAGTTTTTGGAAATTTTCTTGCAATTTTATCTGTGACACCTTTTATAAAAGGTAACATGCTTTCTGTTATTGTTTTCAGTTTGATTATTGTGAACTGTACGTTGTGGTTGTTGCTTCTTTAATATTTTATTAATTTGTGTTGAACTAAACCATTTTTAGTAAAATTGAAACAAGGTTTTGTAGTTCTCTCGGTCGATGTTTTTCATCTGTTAATCGAAGTCATCTTATACGCAGTGTTTCAACTACAGCGTTGAGTTGTATTGGATGGTGATTAGATTTAGCATTAAGATAACGATTAGTGTGGGTATCTTTTCTATAAACCGTGTGATCGAAACTACCTTGACAGTTTCTTATTATGAGTAAATCTAAAAACATCTCTTAAAAGATGTCGGGACAATAATATAATACCCAATGTTTTTAAAATAAAACCACGACCTGACATAAATGGTTTACAACAAATTTTGACAAAGACAAGTCTATGTTTATTAAGAAGAGCGATACAAAACGAAAGGATTAAACTAGATAAATTGAATAAAGAAATTTATTTTCTTTTCCAGGAACTTTCAAAGAAAAGAATGCATAATAGAGTATGGGACACAATTGATAGAATAATTGAATGGGTTATTGATTCTGCATTATTTAATAAAACTCGAAAACAAATAAGCAAGTTTGATTATTTGAATACACTAAACTCAAACATTTTAGTACTTCCAGCCGATAAAGATAATTCCACTGTAATTGTTAACCGTGCAGATTACCATCAACACATCCTTACACTTATAAATAGTCCTGAATATATAAAGAGCAGAACATATCTAACTTCTTACTTGGAAAAGAAAACTAAAGACATTATCAATTCATCATCAATTGATCATAACATTAAAAAAATTATAATCCCAAGGGAAAAAACTCCAGAATTTCAAAAATATATGGCCTTCCTAATACAAAGGCGATGCTTGGCCCTTAAGACCAATTGTAAGCTCATATAACTCACTTACATATGAGCTAGCTCGCTACTTTGCCAGACTATTACAACCCATTTGTGTAAAATCAAAATCTTATATAAAAAAATCGTTTGACTTTTTAACCAAGCTCAAACAAATAGTATTTGGTTCCCAAGATGTTTTAGTTACTTTTGATATTATTTTTTTGTTCACTAAAGTTCCAATTAATGATACCATTGAAATTCTCCAAAACAAACATAATATTGATGGTGATATTACAAAACTTATGAGGCATTGCATGAACTCTACTTATTCTATTTACAATAATGAACTTTATAAACAAATAGAAGGCGACCGATGGGTTCTCCGCTTTCTGCTGCATTCTCTAATTTCTACATGGATGATTTTGAATCACGAACAATCACCACTGCTGACCTAAAACCAAAATGAAGGTATAGGTACGTTGATGACATTTTTACTGTTTGATCACACGGTCTCAATACCATTGATCAATCTTTAGCTCACATAGACAGTATTCATCCCAACATAAACTTTACTATATACAAAGAGACAAACCGTTCATTACCTTTTCTAGATTTACTCATAATAAGAAACTATCAAGGTAGTTTCGATCACATGGTTTATGCGAATTCTAATCACCATCCAATGCAACTCAACGCTGTAGTTGAAACACTGTGTATAAGATCACTTCGATTAACAGATGAAAAACATCTACCGAGAAAATGAGAAAACATTGTTTCAATTTTACTAACAAATGGTTATAGTTCAACACAAATTAATAAAATTTTAAAGAAGCAACAAACACAACGTACAGTTCACAATAATCAAACTGAAAACAATAACAGAAAGCATGTTACCTTATATAAAAGGTGTCACTGTTAAAATTGCAAGAAAATTTCCAAAAGGTGAGTTCAAAGTCGTTTTCAAACCATACAAGACCATTTCCCAATTACTTCTTAATCCGAAAGATAAAGTTCATGGCGAAAACCAAGGTGTTTATGAAATAAAGTGTAATGGATGTTTTAAATCTTACATTGGACAAACAAACAGAAGAATTTCTATACGAGCACAAGAACATAACCTATCGATTAGACAAAAAGTTCTATCATCATCTTTAGCAAGTCATGCCATCAAAACTGGACATAAAATTAACATTAACGGAGTTGAATTGCTCGCTCCAGAAAACACACCGCAAAGAAGAATAATCAGAGAAGCCATTGAAATAGAAAAACGACCTCACTCATTAAACAAAAGGGATGACGGCCAACGACTTCCACATATATGGAAACCTCTTATACGAAGCATAACACCAGCTCCTTTTCATAAATCATCACAGATGACACCAAATACTCACAATGAAGCAAATGATTCTTTACCAAAACGACATGGTCCTGTTACACGTAGTCATACACGTAGATTTCAATCTACTGATACAGAACACTACTATTAGGTATATCAACATACCCTGTTCACGTCAACTACGTGTCACAGTTTTTGACTTCTTGAAAAAGATTTCTACGAAATGGAACCGAAACGTAGGAGAAAATAAACGTTAAGAAATACGAAGAGAATGCAAAAGAATTAAATGGAATATATATATATATATATATATATATATATATATATATATAATTCTTAATAACTAGGTATAGTTATATTTTAGGATAATGCTATTTCTAGTTCAGTAGGATACAGGTAACAAAATGTAAATTTATTACTATTTTATATATATTTCGGTTAAAATTTTAACCTTCATCAGACGTAATTAAATGGAAAATTAGGTGAACAAATTAATTGATTCTGAGTCAATGAATTTTAATAACTAGATGTCACTCATAATCAATTAATAAATTTTCACCAGTAATTTCGCATTTAAAAAACTGAAATAAAATAGTTATATTTAAAATAATATAAATATATATATATATATATATATATATATATATATATATATATATATATATACACAGTGTGTGGAAAAATGTGGAAATCTCTCGTATTCAGATAGAAGACGAAAAATAAAATGACAAGCTCCTATAATTTTGTTTCCTCCAGACCCTCCCTACGGAGATGTGAGTCCTTAAAGGACGCCGCTGGAAATAAGTTTTTCTTGAATAACTTTTAAAGTGCTAGACATAATTTAATAAAAATTCAGTATAATGGCCACTAGTAAAGGCCTCTTAAAATAGTATCCTTGAAACATATTTAGCTTGTTTAGTTTACCAGGGATGGACTAAGTTGTACACCTTAACGCCTAAATTCTTAACGCCCTGTATGATAAAGATCTAAATAAAATATTTTTGGGTAGCTTGAACTTTTACCTAAAAAACAGGTGTACTTGTTTAATATCGATAAAATGAACTATTTTCGAGAAAAAAAATAATAAACCAATTAATATTTCATAATTAATAAATTAATAAAAAATTAAGCCAGTGTTTTTTCGAGAAAATACTCTTTTAATAATAAATTAGGAAAACCAAATTAAACATATTAATTATTTAAAAAATGTTGCAAACTTAAGTGGGTTTGTTGTCCCACTAGGTATAATTTTATTTCTTGTTCATTTTATTTATCTTCACTCAAAAAAACATATGTCAAACATTCCTATGATACGAAATAAATAAATAACCTGCATTTTAGAACTTGGCATTTGTCACATCACTGATACATTGATCGACATTAATTTACTTTAAATTTACTGATTTTTGGATTTCGTGGTGATTTGAATTGTAAACTTATTCGAAATATGGAATTCACTTATATATATATATATATATATATATATATATATATATATATATATATATATATATATATATTTCTGAAAATATGCATGTATTTAATTATTTTAATATCAACATGAAATCTGAGGTAAATAAACGGTGTTAATTATATACTCACGATATTTGGTAGAATATCACAGTTTACAACGGATATGACCAAATTACATCGCGAGCTTGCAACGAAATCAAATTTATGTCGGTTTTTCTTGCACTGAAATTTAATAGATATGGGGTTTTCTACGGCTGAGTGAAAATTTTTAAAATTATTTTTCTTTTAATGGAAAATGTAAAAGGGGCATATGTTTACCACGTAATGGTTCTTCCTTTTTGTTATACTTTATTAGCTTTTGAAAGCGGTCCTTTATCGGAAAGAGGGAAGTTGGTCAGTATATGTTCAGCGGCGAATAAGGGAGCTTGAGGAACTTCATTAGACATTCTTTTGTTAAATTTAATAATTATAAACCATTTTTCGGTTTAGTAAGATAAAAGCGCAAAGTTGTTCTATTTTTTTTTGTTGGTTTTGTAAAGACCCAGCTGCTTTTACCAACATGTTTCTAATTAATTATTTGTTAATTATCTGGCAGTAATCAAATTGCGTAAAAATTACACAAATTGCACAACAAATATTTCTTTTATCCCCTCCGACGTAGATTTCGAAAACATCGAATGTTTTTACGTCAGAGATCACGCCTGTACATCAACCAATCACCGCCTTAGCATCCCTGCACAGAAGCCGTCCCCGCCTACCGCGGATCCTCTATAAAACCGCGAGACGCGCTACCGTAAAAAAGCATGCTTGTGCGTCGGGCCGTTGCCGCGACTAGAAGTGCCGATCGAATGCTTGCGTGTCGGGTCTTTGCCGCGACAAATTGTTACTCGTGCGCGATCCGGTCCATAGTCTACTTCCTGCTTGTGCGTTGGGCTGTTGCACCGACAGCTTGCTTGTAGATCGGTTCCGCCGTCGCTACCTGCGCGTTGATCCATTGCGAATACGCGACCGAATAAAGAATATCCTGACCGCGCGCCTGCTTCTCTTAATCGCGTTATTTAAGAGAATCCTGAATCCTGACCAGAAACCCAATCGATTACTGCGATAAATCCTGAAAAGCCTGACCAGAATCCTGATCGCTTATTTCGATAACCCAGAAATAAGATCCAGACTGCGCGCGCCTGTCATTCTTAGTTTTGTCGTGTACGCTGCCGAATTGTCGATTGTCACTTACGTTCATCCTGAACCGTCGCGATACTCGCCGCCGCCTGAGAACCCGCTCCAGCTAACCGATCACCTGGCTGATGTATTCGGAGGTTAAGAGTACGTGAGTTGAGTATACAACCATTACACCAGACACCCAGATAAACGAGGGGCTGTAGAGCCCAGAACTTTTCTCACTTTGCGGTACACACATCAGAGGGTGCCACGACGGGCTGTAAAGGCTGAAGTCATCTTCTACAATCATACACACCTTCGAAGTTGCGACGACGGGCTGTAACGCCCTGCAGTCATCTTCCATTTACTCCGGTGGCAAGAAGGGTAATCGCTTTAATTCTACCACCCCCTGGAAGAAGCGTCTAAACAGCATAGCACGGGTTAGTCCCAGATTCTATTAGACGCCTCTTCATTTAAACAGTCAGCACACAACCCTATACTAATACACCTGACGAAAATAAATACCAAGAAACCTAGAGGTACTCGCAACCGCTAACGTTAAGGCCAGAAGCTACTTCCGCATCCTAACCGGGAAGCGCCTGTTAAATTGGATCAACCGCAGTTAAAAACGCTCCAGACTAATTTAACACCGCATAGTTCCTAACGATCTCCCGCAAGTCTATGTAAAGGTATAAAGTTATTCCTTTTTAATCAAGAGAATAATTGTGTATATAAGAAACATTATTTCCGTCGGAAACAATTCGCATAATTGTTTAATTTCGATTATGCCGTATTAAAATATCGCGTAAACCAACCACCTCAGTTTAATTCGTTTTCAACAATCAAAAATAGGTCTTTTGTATTTAAATTAGATGCGAAAAAAACATCGTTTATAATAATGTGCAAAATTGTGTAAATGATATACGATTTACCTCGCGTAGAAGAACGACTTTTACTAATAATGAAAAGTAAATAAGTCCGTAATAAATTCAGTATTCCCTGTATTTAATAATTAGAACAAATTTCGTTCATAGGAAATTTGTACGTGTTTAAAAGTAATAGACGCTTTCTTATAACGTGTCTTTTCGGCGGACTAAAATAAACTTTATGTAAATACGTTCCTAATTAATTAATCCTGATTATTTAGAAGATTGAGAGTTGATGGGAGTAAATAATCGATCGCGCACGAACAATTTGCATTTAGAAACGTATAAATATCAACCAGGCTCTTGTAAATAATACCCAGTAATGCACATCTATTTAGTCTAAAAGCAAAATCATATATAAGAATAGTCATGCGCATCAATGTTACTTTAACTTATTGATTTTTTGTTAGGAAAATGTGAAAGAAATAGTTGTGTTGTTTCAAAGAATATAATAGGCTTTATTAACAAGAAAAATAAACTGAACTTTTAATATAGAAAATACATACAATGCACATTTTTTATTAATCACACACTGTTGCCATCTCTGCTTTTTGTAGTGTTAATTCTGACAGGGTTGTCAACTAACTAATTTAACAATTTTAACACCCTCCTCAATCCTGCAGAATTCTTTATTAAACTAAACTTAACCTTAAAATTAGATTTCTGAATTTCTCCAGTCCCAATGACTTAGTGAATATATCAGCTAACTGATCATTCGTACTAACAAAGGTTACATCTATAATTCCTTTATGCAATAGGTCAACAATAAAATGAAACTTAACATCTATATGTTTACATCTCTTGTTGTTTTCGAAATTTTTAAGCAGCTTTATAGTACTTTGATTGTCCTCATATAAAGTTATAGGCAACATATAACTAAATCTTAAATCATCTAAAAGATTCTTAATATAGAGTAATTCGCAGCTAGCTATGCAAGCAGCTACAAATTCAGATTCGGTACTTGACAGGGTTACAATTGATTGCTTCTTAGAGCCCCACGATACTAAGTTGTCGTGTAGTTTAAAACAAAAACCACTCACTGACTTTCTATCGAGCGTATTATTAGCCCAGTCGGCATCCGTGTATCCAAGTAAATTTTTATTTGAAACACCAAATTTTAACTTTAGGTTAATTGTTGACTTTAAATATTTTAAGACCCTTAATAAGTGCTTAAAATGTTCATTCGTTGCACAATCTAAAATTGACCAAGTAACTTATACAATAGCAAATATCCGGCCTAGTACCCATCATAACATACATCATAGAGCCTAACAATTCTCTAAATGGTAGAAAGGTTTTAATTTTTCATTTGGGTTTTTTCCAAATTTAAATTCTTTTCAATAGGCGTTCTATAAGTCTTACAATCACCTACATTAAACTTTTCACTAAGCTTTCAATAGCAAAGGTTTGATCTATTGTTATAATTTTCTTAGCAAAATCTCTATTAACATTTATACCTAGAAAATTATTTACATTGTTTAGTTCTTTCATCTTGAAGTTTTCGCATAATTTTAATTTCACATATGTTAAAAGTCTTTGTCATTGCAAGCTACCAAAATGTCATCCACATAGAGTAATAAGTGACATCGCAGGTTCTGCTCAAGGTAAGTATACAAACAATAATCCGCTTTTGAACGTTTGAAGTTTAAATGTGTCATGAAGTCATTGAACTTTTCGTTCCAAATCTTTGAGCTTGTTTGAGACCATAGATGGCCTTCTTCAGTTTACACACTTTATCTTTATTCTCTTCATTCACACATAAACCTTCTGGAATCTTCATGAAAACATCTTCCTTGATGAAGCCATTTAAAAACGCATTCTTTACATCTAACTGTTCTAAACACAGGTCATAATTGACACAAATTGATAATAGTATTCTGAATGTCGACAGTCTTGCTACAGGTGCATGTATTTGAGAGATATCTGCAATGTCTTGTTCAAATCCTCTAGCAACCAGTCTTGCTTTGTACAGTACACTGCCTTCATTTTCTTTCTTTTAAAACCCATCTATTACTAATAACTTCCTTATTTTTGGTTTATTAACTAACTCCCAGGTTTGATTTTCCGTCAGTGAATTTAGTTCTTCTATGACTGCTTTATTCCATTGTTCCTTCTTTGAACACTTTTCAGCTTCTTTATATGACTTTGGTGTGTCATGAAATTCACTCAACAGTGCCAAACACCCATAATCGACTTCATAATCTTCCAAATATGTGGGCAATTTTCTAATTCTTGTTGGTCTGTTTTCAACATTCCAGTCTAATTCATTAGTAGAATCCGTCGTAACATTTCATCTCCCTATTTCCTTGAACTTCGTCTTCATCTTTATTGCCATTTTCTTCATGTTCAATCTCATTTACATCTTTATCCATTTCTTCATCTTTATTCATCTTTTTGTGAAGTACGTTGATCTTCATTCTCAATAGAGAAATTTTCTTGTCAAAAATCACATTTCTGCTATGCAGAATTTTATTTTCTTCTTCATACCATAGCCTGTAACCATTCTCGTGTAACCTATAAATCTACACTTAACCCCTTTATCATCTAATTTTGTCCGCAACGCATCTGGCCTTCTTGTGTAGGCTATACAACCAAACACACGCATATTGGTTACATTAGGCTTTCTTTTGACCACATTTCATACGGTGTTGTATTTTTCACAATGCATGACTCGTCCTATTAATAATGTAGCAGCAGTAAGCACCGCTTCTTCCCAAAATCTTTTTGAACTTCAGCTTGCAGTATCATTGCTCTTGCCATATTCAATAAAGTTTGGTTCATTCGTTCTGCAACGCCATTCAATTGTGGGGTATATGGAGGAATATATGAGATCTGAATCCTTTTCTCACAAAAATCTTTAAATGATGTAGAGGTATATTCACCCCATTATCACATCTAATTTTAGCTAACTTCCTCTCACAGAACAATGCAGTTACTATAGCTACATAATTTTAAAACATTGTAGGACTTCATCTTCAAGCAATGACATAGACCATCACAAATCTCGAGTAATCGTCAATAAATGTTACAAAGTAACGGTTCCCATTATCGAAACAGGTGTAATTGGCCCACATACATCTGTGTGAATCATCTGCAGGACTCGATTTGACCTTGAAGTTTTTGAGTAATAGGAAAATTTTTAGTTTGGCCTTTACACATATCTCGCATAGTACATTTTATTATTATTTTAATTTTTAAACCATCGACTAAACTAAAGTTATTTATCCTAGCTAATGAGTCATAACTCAAATGGCCATATCTTTTATGCCAAAGATCACTATTTAAATGTACAGCTAAGTTTGCATTGCTGGCTCCATCATCTACAACTTTAAATTTTAATTGGTAAAGATTGCTAATCCTTTCACCTTTAGCATACAAAATATTTTTCTTTTAATACAGATAGTACCAGCAGAACAAACAATTTCAAATCCTACCTTTTCTATTTTTGATATTGATAACAAATTTACTCTGAGGTCTGGAACACAATAAACATCTTCAATGGTAATTTGTATTTCATTGCCTTCCACCATACTTGTCACTTTTACATCACCGCTACGTTGCAAGCATCGATTTTCCTTTCTCAGCCAATTGAATTAATTTGGGTTCTTGAAAATATTTTTGTTTATCAGAACTTCTTCTTTATTGATATAATGATGCGTCGCCCTGAATCAGCATACCACCATAAATAATTTTCGTCATTATCACTATCACTTGTATAAAAGGCTACATTTACTTCTTCTACACCCTCAGATGAACTTTTCTTTGAGTAATTTGCTTGAATATTACCATTCTCCTTTATTATATCGGCATGATGTTGATTTATGCCCAAATTTATGACACAAAACATTTTATGCCACAAACATTCTTTTGTGACCAACTTTCCACAACGATAACACTTAACATTTATGTTTGATTTTGAGGCAATAAACGATGTAGATGCATTGTTAATTTTTGTTTTGTTTATATTTCCTTTGTTATCCTTAAATTCTAACAATCTTTTCTTAACTGTTATCAGTTTCAAATCGTCTTCATCAGACATCGTTCTTATAGCTGTCACAACATTTTCATAATCAACAGGCATCGACAACAACAGAAAACAGGCCATATCTGACTCCGAAATCAGCACCTAAACTCTTCAGTTCTCTTTGAATTTTATCATATCTGCTAAAATGATTTTGCAAATCATCCTGTGGACTATATCTTAAATTAACCAGCTCTTTTAACAAGAAAAACTTTGAACATGTACCCTTTTTAGCAAATACAGTTTCCAATTTTGTCATCATTTCAACAGCACTTCCAATGTCCTTAACGTATTCAAGATGTGAATCCGCTACACTTTGAATTATAATGTTTCTTGCTTTATTATCCTTTTTTACCCATTCAGCATTCTTTTCATTCTCCGTTTCTTCTAATACACTGTGTACATCAACGGCCATCAAAACAGATTTCAGTCTAAATCTCCAATTATCAAAATTGTCACCATTAAATGGAAGTATACCATATTTATTGTCAACCATCCCACGATTCATTTCCATTTTTTACGTATTGCAAAAACGTGTTTTAACCTCAAAAAAACTTTTATCTTTTGAAACAATTTACAACTATTCTGGGCCCATAACCAATGTTAGGAAAATGTGAAAGAAATAGTTGTGTTGTTTCAAAGAATATAATAGGCTTTATTAACAAGAAAAATAAACTGAACTTTTAATATAGAAAATACATACAATGCACATTTTTTATTAATCACACACTGTTGCCATCTCTGCTTTTTGTAGTGTTAATTCTGACAGGGTTGTCAACTAACTAATTTAACAATTTTAACATTTTTCTGAGAAACTGACCTTCTCGCAAACGCCAGCGCGGACGTCACACTCCGTTATGTAATATCGATAACATTCCAGAACGGCGCCTATAGCTCCTGGTCCTTTTTTAGTCAGGGCTATTTTTGTCCGTATGTTTGTATAAAACGCCTTCAATTGAACAGAAATAACTTCTATTTCCACAGAAACGTCTCAGGATCCCGTGAGCCGATCACCTGCAGTTGAAGGGCGTTCTTCCAGAGCGGGCGGCCCAAGGGAATTGTCCATGTTTTATCCCTTTTATTTTTTCGTTTTGTTCATAGTTATTATTGGTTTAAGAGTAAAATATTTAGCATTGTACGAAATAGTACAATATACATTTAAACCACGTTACTCTAATTATTCAAGGTGAACAGTGTTAAGCCTAAATACCTCGTATTTACGAACCACCCCCGTCTTGTTAAAATAGACATGATTGAGCTAGTTGGAGGAAAATTAAAACAAATAAATTTAAATTATTGTAAACAAAGTGGCTCACAGTTTTAGTAATAAACTCATGTAAACAAATTTATGTCGATAAATAATCACAACTGATTTGATTTTAAGAAGCTTACATAAGCTGGGGCAAAGTTGAGAAAATGCTATCACTATAGAGCAGATTTGAGAGAGATACTATTTATTTACTAGAGATATCCAAGTTTTGTATTGAGGTGTCTTTCGATAACGTTAGCATTTAATTAACTAACGACATACAAATCGCACAGGCTTGTCCTTTGATTACATAGAGTAGTAAGTTGGGATCCAGTTTCCAATACTCGATAAAACAGTGATTGCGTTGGAATGTATTTAAATGGCCGCGTTAGTACTTGTGCGGTGTTTCTTGATCATTGCTGATACGATTTAGTATTGTTGTTTGTTATTAACATTTTTCGCCCTAGTTCAGAACTCAACACGAGACAAAACGTGACCTGATAGTCTAAATGTATTTATTTGGACAATTAATAATAATGCTCCAACTCGCTAATTACAATTTTTGTTTTAGAAGTAAAGCGTGAGTTATAAAAAGAGATACGGTCGGCCCTTGCGCGGTCATTCAAACGGTCACGCCGCAACTTGCCGGGTAGTTTATTGACCATTCCTTATGCAGTTGTAAACTAAATTGTTTTGTTTTCACCTTACTTTTAAAAGACTGTATCTTTTATGATTTTTAGGTGTACTTAATTTAGCTTAATTATTTAGAATTATTTTGTTTACGAACTGATTTCTTTTATGTGTAGTTTATTGCAATTGTACGAACCTATTAGGCGAAAAGCTGCTAATATTCAGGATACAATTATGTACTTGCAAATTCTTCGTTGGGTTTTTTAGTCTTGCTTATATAAAATTTAATCTGGGTTTTAAGTTTGTGGTTGCCTTATTAATTTACCTATTTAATTTTATTGTTCATTTCATTTTATGTGTAACTTAACCTGCATAATATTATTTTACTTTGGTATTTTATTAATAATATTCGTCATCATGATTGGTGTAATGATTTAATTTTTATTTTGATTTCATTTATTTGTGATTGCCCTGTTTGTTTTTTATTGTTTTTATGTGTAGTTAAACTGGTGGTGTAAATAATAGATGCATAAATGATATTCATGCCATCTATCTTAGGTGACCTAGATGTCATGGATGACAGACAACACGGATGAGACGGACAACAAAATTACGTAGCTGACGTAGGTAAAACAGATCATGTCAGTGGAGTTGACGTCGGTGACGCAGATGAGGGAAATAACATATGCGATGTGCATGATTTTAATCACCTAGATTATGTATGCGACGTAGGTGACATGGATGACTATGGCGTTGATACCCTAAATTAACTAGACGACGTATGTAACGTAGATGCCGTAAAAGATTTAAATTACTAGGATAATCTGTGCTACGCGAACAGCTCAAATGGCGATGACTAAGTGGCATAGATGAAGTGAATGGCTTAAATGTCGCGGATGGCGTAGATAACGCTACCTATTTTATTGATGTAAATGATGTACACATTTAAATAACGTAGTCGACGTATACTGAGATCGCGTAAACGGAGTATCTAACACAGACCACATAGATGACATACAGGACGTACATGCATAGATAAGGCAGGTGACTACTTGTTGATTAACGAGGATGGCATAGATGGCGTTGATATGCAAATAGTGTAGATGGCGAGGATAGCGAAGTTGTAAATGACAAAATCAAATAAAATAAGATCAAACGTGTTTTATTTCTGAGCGTTTCCAAACCGGAGTATGAGAGAAGCACAAATATGTAGAGAATGGAAACGCTGCAAATGTAGTGAATTATACCGGTGACATAGCTAACGTGAGTAAATAATGAAGACGTTGGTAGTAGCTAACTGACTAAGACGACCTAGGTGACGTAGATGACATCAGTTGACGTAAATGACTAAGACGAATCGAATAAGATAGCTGACGCAAATCGTGTGAAAGGTGCATCTAATGAAAATGGCACAGATAACGTATATGACATGGATGGAATAGATTACAAGGATGACTTAAATGACGTAGATATCGAAAAAAAGGAAGATGACGAAGATGATGCATGTCGTGTAAATGCTCAAGACAACATAGATGACGTAGTAGTGGGGATAAGGAAGGAGGCATGGATAGGCTGCTGACAAAGATGACGTGGTTGACCTAAACACGTAGATGGCCAAAGTAATTCACGTAGGTTATGTAGGTGAAATTGATGTAGATGTTATTGATGAGGTGGATGAAACGTCAATAGCGTAAATGACGCAGGTCACCACACGACAGATCAGAGACCACAAAGATGACAAATGATAGATAACATAGCTGACAAATGATAGACGACATCGATCATATATAAAACCGATAATGTATAATGAGATGGATGAAATACATAAGTGAAACCACGTGAACAGTAGTAATAATATGAACAACGTAAATTTTCCTCATTTCGTATACCATATACTTCCTTTCGTTACACGTGGACGTGAAGGACGGTAGTAACTGTCGAAGTAAAGTCTCACGTTGAAAATGACTGCTACAATCGTTGTTGGTATTCATATATATATATATATATATATATATATATATATATATATATATATATATATATATATATATATATATATATATATAGTTAGTATTTGGATAGGTGTTTATGTTTAAAAAATGTCTGCACCCATTTTATGGTTTTCACCTAAGTACTTCTCAGGGAATCGTCCTGCAAAGATGAAACTTTTTGCGGTTTATACCTTATTCCTTAAATTAATGTGTCTTAGACACCTTTCAAATTTTTAGATCAAAAAGGGGGGTTTGTTATGACAAGTAGAACCAACAATTAATATCTCTGAATGCGACAAGTTCTTTTCGTCAAATTTGAACCAGGCATGTATCTAATAGTATTTTAGCATTAAAGTTTGTCCGCCACATTGTTTGTGTTTACCATAGTTTATTTGGAGAAATCCTCATAAATATTGTGCCTATGTGCAAGAAGTAGATGGTATAATTTTTTATGGTTTTATGGTGTTGATCTTTAATCACACTTCTATTTGAATATTTTGTCACCAATCCTATTGGAGTAGTAATAAAATTGTGCATTGTGCAATGTAAATTAAATTTGCAGTTTGAAGATTACCACTATACAAGTTATTATTCAATACACTTAAGAAATATATTATAAACAAACATCCAATGATTGAGGCTACACGTGTCAATTTATTGCTTGGAATTAAGATAATGTAAATGTATATCACAGTTTTTGTTCTAAAAACTGCATAAATTTCCTACAAAAAATGCGCAGATTGTTCCGCCACGAATTGTATTAATCGTGAGCAAAAACATAACCTACAGGAAAGCTTAGTTGCGGAATATTTTTCTGAATTATGTCGTGGTCCAAGGAACAGTACCTATTATTGTTACAAAAATATCAAAAGTACCCTTGTTTATTTGCAACAAAATCTCCATTATATAAAAATAAGCACGTCAAGACGCTTTGCAACAAATAGAAGGAGTGCCTAAAGAAATAAAGCCTTCAGTGACAATACAAGATATCAAATTGAAATTAATGACTTGAAAACAAACTTTATGGCAGACTATAGAAAGTGGAATGACAGCAGGTACAGCGGAGCTGGCAACGAAGATGGTATCGAATCCATAAGTTGAGATTATTAAACTTATTTATACTTTTGCTAAGTAGTGTGGTAATTTACAGGTGTATACATCAACCATATGCTACTTCAAATCGGTGTCTTTTTTACTGGAACACTGCCAGGTGCAAATGGCTATTGATTCTTTAACAGAGCATGTGGGAACCGAGCGGGAATTAAAGGAGGCAGAATTTACGGAGTACATATTAGGAGAAAATGGTGTGTTTCAAGATGTGAACACTCTAGATTATATTTACACACCGTCGGCATCACCGACTGCTTCATGTTCCGCCTACTGGAATATGGCAGCCTAAACAAAAAAAAACGAAAAATTCAAAATGATGTAGTTGAAGCGAACCTCATACGAGGAGCCTTAAAATTAACTGGCTACCAGTAATCGTTAGTAGAACCCTTGCGCTGCAATCCTGCAGCGTCGTATTGTTGTAGCGGAACCATCTAGAATTCTTCTCAAGGAAACGTAAATGGTAACTTAGCGGGGGTCGTCTGAAGGAATCAAAATATTCCCTGTCATCATTCTCGTCAATATAAATAGCAGTCCAATGCTGACCTTGCTTGTTTGCTGGATTCGTGTTCACAGTAATTTCACAAGGTGTAGGTAGCT
Organism: Vesta saturnalis; assembly: GCA_036346205.1. NCBI lineage: Eukaryota > Metazoa > Arthropoda > Insecta > Coleoptera > Lampyridae > Vesta > Vesta saturnalis. Next base: position 199,840 of record JARFJB010000288.1, on the reverse strand, counting down.
GATTAGAGGCACATACAAGTCGAAACACATTCTTGTGGCTGGGTATCGACTTCAAACGTTTCAACACTTATACCGCATACATCTTTGGAGTTGGTATGGGCCTAGTCTTGCAGTAGTAATGCGTTTTTTGGAGCACACATAGGCTCCTCGATCTTATGGTTTAAACAACTATACGCTTTTGCTTCCTTTTTCAATTTTTTAATCGCCTGACAGCCAATCTCGTCCAAGTTTAGTACTGGTTTGTTAAGGAATTTTAAAAACTGTTGTTTTTCACTACCCTTAACGTCAATTTTGTTAAAGGGTTGCAGAGTTCTTATCAGCTCCTCTTGGAAATCGTTGTATAGCACATACACTGACCACCATTTTAAGCCGTGGCATTTATCCTCTAAATACCTTATCTGTCTTGACATGGGCTTTGTTATAAAATAATCTCGAGGTGACTTTATCAGCAACAGCAATAACGAACCATGATCTGTAATTGCGTCAATTTCTTTCGGTATGAGTTCGGCATCAACACCTCTAAACTCTTGTACGCCCAAGTATGCGTCCATCTTCTTTCACTTGCTGCTGGATACTGAAGTTTGTGTACCCGCAACAGGATCGTTATTAAGATAGCTTATGCGATAAACTGGTTGTCTTCTTTTTATCACTGCACTAATTGTAAAAACTTCTTCACTCTAGTTCGTTTCACATCCCTTCTCAAAAGTGTACTTAGTTCTGGCGATTCTAACATGTTCACTGGCCTTATATTTAGGTTGGCGTGATGTACCTAAGCCTTTCGCGTACAGGTTATTCCACACTTCCAAAATGTTTTCATCGTTTACAGTCGCAGGGGCCATCTTTATACTTGAATGAGGGCTATTGTTGTAAGCAGTCACAAGTTTTCTTAGCACATCAATATGCCTGTAGGAATTTTTATAATGCCACATCTTTGTTTTCGATGTTTTATTAAATCTTTCAACTACAGATGCTTTTAGATCAGGGTTATTTGTTACATAGAAATTGATATTTTATTTCTTGAAGAAGTTTTGTACACTGACCACCACAAACTCCTTACCTTTATCCGTCTGTAGATTTTCCGGTGTATACTTCAATTACAGATGCTGCTGTCTTCGATTGAAGAACTCTCACCCAAGCCATCTTGCTAAACACATCAATAACCGTTAGTATGTAGTTGTATCTACTATTGTATTTACTTAAAGTTCGCATATCGCAAAGATCCGCTTGTCACAGCTCGTAAATGTTGCTCACAATATATTTATTTCGCTGAAATTTTTTTCTAACAGGTTTATGAACCGTATAAGCCTCCTGAGCCTGCAGCCATTTTTTCACTTCACTGTATCTACCCTTTACAGCATTAACTAAAGGTGTTATACCCGCAAACCCCGCGGGATGCTCTGGATCATAGTATACAGAATCCATGTTACGTCTTTCACGTATCCCAATCTAGCAAAAGTCTTCTTCTTCGAAAGGATCTTCGCGGGGTTTCACTCGATTCACTATCGGCATCGTAATTATCACCTAGAGTTGTGAGGCTCGGTTCAATGTTAGGTGATACAGTGGTATCACGTCTTCGAGTATTTCCGATAAACTCTCGTGGTATATTTATTTCTTTAATGTACGTTGCAAACTATCGCCAGCCGTGTGGGTTTGTAGTTTTTCGCTGTCTTAACGTTTCGTGAACCAGATCGATAATGTTAGAATGAGGGATGATCTCACCTTTTATTGTGACAGTACCCTTTTTGACCCAAAACACATCACCGACCGCATTCAGTATACGCATGAAATCAGCCCCTTTCTTCCTGTATGAAACAGGCAGTGTTGGTACTATCTCGTCGTCTGCAAAACCTCTGCGTTTCGGCGAACCCCTAATATCATCTTCATCATCACCGCTGACTGTTATACTAGCGGGTTGACGTAACTGATTGGAAAAATGTAGATATCTTTGAAGAACCTGATTGTACTGCTGCCATTTGTGATGGCCGGTCATTTTGGTTTTTAATACTTTATCCATGTCGTTACCCAACTGCGTTAATGTGTTGTTTTGCGTGACATCTGACGCTTGCAGACGCTACATAAGATCCATAGGTAGAATAATCAATTTCTTCAGATTGTGGTCCACAGTTATTGAAACAAATCACCCGGAATTCCGCCAAGTAACGGTCTTAACAGGAGCGGTAGAAACGCGCCGCGTTTCTGTACGAGAAATTGTGTCTTATTTTTTATAGATTCACCTCTCTGTGCCAGCCGCCTTAAAGTGTGCTTATGTTGATAGAGTCGCTGCTTCTGATCAGCTGACAGACGTACACGACCTTTTAAAATGTTATGCGCACACTCGCAGACGAATTCCACCTGCTTACTATCCAGACAATTCAATAAAGCGTCACGATGACCTTTACTTATTAATCTGGCTAATGCGTGCAGGATATTAGTGGTTTGGATTAAAGCGTCAACCATCAACCATATGATGTAATATTTATGACTGTGAGGCTTAAACCCTTTTTTCGCTATATATAGTTGGCAGATACCTAGATGACCGAATATGTTTGTTCTATAGCGTAGCACATCCGGAGTATTCTGTTTTAAATCGAATAATAAATATCCGTGTAGCTTAGAAGTAGCACCTTGGTACTCAGCCTCTCACAATTTAGGGTTGTCAGGTGAAATCTGCTTTGCTAAATGCTGCATCTGTGCCCTGTCACGCGAATTCTTAAACAAGATTATGTAATGAGCGTTGAGAGAGATATCTCGCTGTCCACATCCTTGATGAAATATGTTTTGCGTTAAGAAAAAAACGCTTAGATTTCTATGATGACAACCCTTTGTAAAAATATCAACCACAGAACCGTGATTCTCACGCATTAGATCATCAATTATTATTAAGACCGGTTTTTTACCGTCAAACTTTTCCTTATCAGGTAATCCTTTCTGAAAACCCACTGAGAGATCTTTGAATAATGGCTGACATTCGCCGTAAAACCAGATAATTTTTTCAAAAGCTACTATTGCAGAAAAGGGATGATTAAACTGACCTTCCATATCGAAACGCTAATCGATACTAAAGAGTATTCCGTTATCATCACAACTTAAATACTAGGTGAAAATAAATCTACAATCACAGGTATATTCTACTCTGTTTATCATGTTTATCTCTATCAAGATAACCCTATTTGTTGCTGTTTTTTAAATGTTTACTAAAACCAACAAGCGCATCGTGCATTAACAATAATACTTTGATGTATATCTAATTATATTGTCTAAGGGACTACGACAAGAGGGCGCAGACCTAACACAAGTTCTTATAGCTGTCTTATGAGGTAGGATTAGGACCCCTTATTAGAACATTGTATATGCATGCATTTGCCTACCCTCGAGGGGCTAAACTGCCAAAGAGGCCCTTAATACAGTCAAATTAGGGTGAAAATTTCGTCAAGGGGTTAAAAATGACCACCGAAAAGAAGCCATAAGTGTGAACTGACAAAAACGTTCTTAACACAACCAAAAGGGCTCTAATTAGGGTGAAAATTCCATCAAGGGTTGAAAATGGCCTCCGAAAAGAAGCCATAAAGAAGGTTCTTAATACAACCAAAAGGACTCTAATTAGGAAGAAAATCAAGGGTTGAAAATGCCGTCCGAAAAGAAACCATAGGGGTAAAAAGTACGATCCCCACGTGGGCATATAAAAAAGTGAAATGTGAGGTGTCCCAGGGGGCGGGGATTGTGACGTAAAAAAGTGAAAGGTAAGGTGCCTCGGTACTACTAATAATAAAGTATACTCGATTTTTACTTGGAACGGTTAATGACAGATAGACTGCTGATAGGCTGATTTATGAGAACTTGTTTATAATTTTGGTTGGAGATTAAGTAAAAATAAATTTAAAATGTTACCAAAAACAAATTACAATTTTCCAATGTAGTATTGTAATACAAGAAAATTGAATTTTTTAGATAGCTGTTCTGTACCAACGAACATTTCGATTTACATTAGAATTATAAACTACCTAATTAAATGATAAACCTTGATTTTATGGACATTTTAATTATTTACGTTGAGTATTGTCGAGAGTTATCCAAATTGTTGTGTAAAGATTAAAAAAATAATAAAAAAGTTTGTTAAGTACTGTAATAGTGAATTTTTGTGTCAAACATTTTATCATTTTTTAAACAAATACATACAACTCCCTATAATTCATTTTTGGTCAAATTTCATATAATTAGAAGATGTTTAGTGTTAGTCAAACAAATTATTTTCTGCGTATATTATCACAATATTCAGTTTTCATGAAAATTGAACGTACCTAACTTTACATTTCAAGATAGGGTAAGGGAATTTCGTGGTATAAGTAAATGTCATGATAAATATTTAAATAAATGTGGCGACGTTACCTATCGCTTCAAATAGTGAATAGTCCAATAAATTGCGCTGATCGCGATCTTTCCAGCCGTGGTACTGCCAAGCGTGAATTCTGTTGTTTAATCATTCTGTGGTAAAAAGTAAACGAAACGAGTATGTTTTCAAGATATTTTGGTGCGTGATCGCTGTTGGAGTTATTTAAAGCTGTAATTAAGGAAATTTTATACCAAATTTAATATATTATATGTATAGCGTTTGGAAGCCGTTGAATTGTAGATGATCCTAGATATTTTAAATATTGTTATAGCATTCAATTTTGTTAGTAAATCCTTCACTAATTTTGATAAATTCTTATGCTTAACCTAAAATTTTCTGCCTGTTTTTTCACATCTTAATGAAAATATTTATAATATAATTTATTTCTTAACGTAAATAGAACTTGGCGTTACATTAATCTGCTTAGGTCTTTGAAGATTTTAAAATAATTTCAATGCTTGAGGTATTGTTTTTTTATCACTACATTACCTATCCATTTCTACCACGACATACCTGCCCATTAGAATACATGGTGCTTATTCATAAATTTCTTACTTCTTGAGTGTTTTATTTTGGAAGAGATATGAACCCTACAAAAATGAAACTCCGGAAAGGTAAATAGCGACAATATGACCATGCAAGTCTTCTAGAAACAGCGCGGCTAGCGAGAAATAAAAATTTTGGCTTATACCGAGCAGCTAAAGGTACGGGTAATCCCTGGTCAACTTTAAAGGACTTTCTTATCAGAAACCCAGATAGTGAGCATTTTATTTTACCAAAATTAGGGCGACCATTTACTCTTCCTGCAGAAATAGAAATAAAACTATTTCATTACATTAATACAATGCAAGTGCTAGGATTTGGTATAACTGTTACAAAAATGCGTAAAGTGACTTACGAATTAGCTAAGTCTATTAATCGTGAAAGAATTCAATCCTGAGAAACGGATAGCAAGTAAGTATTGGTGGTCAAAATTTTAAGAACGGTACCTCGGAAAATCTTTCGGCTTATAGAGCGTCTATAGTCAATTTAACAATGATTAATGATTATTACACAAAACTGGAAAACCTTCTACCCAGACAGGATACTGTGGACAAACCTGACAGACTATGGAACGTTGATAAAACGGGCGTGACGTTTGTTGTACAGAGGGGAAAAATTGTCAGCCAGGTTGGTAAGAGGTTGATCTATAAAAGAACTTATGTTGAGGGGGAGACACCCCTACCTTGGTTTGTTGTATCTGTCCCAACCCCCATTTGTTATTTTTAATGGAGTTCGTTGGAATTGCAACTTAGTAAAAATGCCTTCCCTAATTCTAAAACTAGACTACCTCCGAAGGGTTAGATAAACGAGCAGCTATTTAAGGAATGGTTTGAATTTTTTATTGCCTCAATCCCCGCTAGTAGACCAGTAGTCTTACTCATATAGATTCTCACAGCTCGCATATAAAGCCGGATATTATACAATTGGTAAAAGAGAATAATATCTACCTCTTCACTTTCCCGACGCACACCTCCCTTCTACTTCGGCCACTAGTCGTCGGCGTGTACCTGCCCCTGAAAAGTCACAGGCAGGAGCTTGTCTATTTAATCAACATGCCCGTTCATCCGAAGCTTTAGGGCCATATGCTTTAGCGGACCTGCCGCTTGATGCCCCAACTCCTAATACACCAATTCCTGATGCACCAACCCTTTGATTCATCAATTCCCTATCGTAACGCGTCAACTGAAGATACGCCAATAATTGGATGTTCTCCAAATGTAGAAGGAATCCTGAAAGTTCTTACAGTTGAAAGAAAAATAATAACACGCAAAAAAAGGAGATTCACGCGTCCGCTTGGTAACAGCTGTTGATTGTGATTCTGAGCAGAATGTACCTTCAGCATCCTCATCAATGGCAGTCTGCACATCCAGCGTGTCTAAGGCCTCCGCTGCGTCTTTAAAAACAAATAAATCTAAATCGACTAATCAGATGAAGATTGGACTTGTGGAAAGTGTAACGTAAACTTTTCATATACTATTAAACAGAAAACTGGTGCCAATTGGGTGCAGTATTCTGTTTGCTTAATTCCGTATCATAGAACTTGCCAAGATAGCTTCGAAGACGATGAAGATTGCATTTGTGCACTAGCTGTGAAACCCGAGAAGAGAGTAGGCGATAAAGGGTATATTTTAATTTGGTAACACCTTTACAAGAATTAACATTAGATAAATAAAAATAATAAAGTATTTTGATTATTTTTATTTATACCACGCCATTGTATTACCAATATCACTAGATTAAATGTCCTACCACGACATTACATTGCCTATGCCACGGCATTAAATGACATCACGATATTAACATTATTTTCGATATCGACAAACATAGCTATAAAAATCATATGTTCGGACCAATACACTTTTATTCTACAAAAAATGTTGTCTATCTACTGTAAAATGACTATTTTTACCCGAATAATACATAATTTTAGGAAAATATCACGACATAACCTTACTCTACCCTACATACAATGTTAACTTGAAAAGGTATATTTCAAGAATGCAATCCGAATATGAGTAAACCATTGTTATGTACCCTTTCCAGGAAGAAACTATGGGGTTACTTCAAAATTTTCTCATATTGTAAACAGTAGGTATTATTATTATTATTAATTACCTACGTATCATATATAATGTAAATTGTTTTATAAATACAGCAACAGCCTGATAAAACCATATTAGGTATAGGTACCTATAGTAATAATTAAAAGCATAGGGACTTCTTTGTATATTTTATATACATTGAATTTTCAATGTGAGGTAAACATGCTTTTATTTACTTACCAACATAATTTTCCACTCCTTCACAGGATATATTTCATTGAGCATATACATAAGCATTTTTCTACATACTGCAATTATATCTTCGGTAAGCCGAAAGTTTTTCTACAAAACCACCTCGAAATTGTAGAAATTACCAAGTACAAATTGTGTTTGTAAATACTAAAAAAAGTAAAATAAAAAAATCAAATGTTTTTTACTTAAATATATTACGCGGATTGAACATAAATCTTCTTTTGTCCTATTTCTTGAGCCCTCACAATAAGCGTTAATACTCTATAAAGCATGTGATTTAACGGTTGCCTAAAACTACACAAGACAATTTTTAAACGTTTGTTATAAATAAATACTTACTGTTTAGTTGCAAAAAAAAATAAATTCAAGAGGTCGGTTTGAAGATTTTTTAATAAATTGCAAAACTCGATATTATCCGTAATTGGATCATCAAAATCATACAGGCCAGCCCATAAACCCCTTTCAATTATATTCATTACCATTGATATATCTATATCGCCCGATGATTGTCTTTAATAGAAATACATATTTATAGAATGAACTTAAATTTGAAGACACTTACTCCAATGGACTACGCAAAAAAGCTAAAAGATTTGTTATCTGCAAGTATGTTTTGTAATGATCAGTTCCTCTAATATCGCGATCATTAACAAAATTGAAATATTTTTCGTTAAAAGGTTTAATGTCATCAGAATTAGGTATGTCTAGATCAAGCATATAAAATAAACTGTCATATGCTTTATGTATCGAAGCACATATCTTGTGAAATTGTGCAGTATATGAAAAAAATGATTTAGTATTATTTTCCATACGAACCTATGATAAAAGTATGTCACAATAACAGATATTTCAAAATCATACATACTTTATGAAGATTGTAGTAAATATAGCCTGCATAAGTTGCAATCATCTTTGAATAACCGCTTGATATAAAAGAGCACGCGAACTCCTCAATTCTATTTCGGTAACCCTCAATGCCTTAGGGTACAAAAGTAATTGTTCTCAAGCAGTTAACTTGACCGTATATTAAGTAATTATTGTTATAATCTACTGATAAGCAAGCTTCTAGAACACTGGGCAAATATTGGAGAAAAAAAGCATCAAAGGTTTTCAATTTATAACATTCTTTAAGTATTTTATCTAAAATAATCGTATTAACTGTAGTTATTTTACAATTTAAAACTTACCAATCACTTTTAATTGTAAACAAGTGGCTCTCCCAAAAAAAGAGGTACAAGGAATAATCCAAGTTTCAAAATTCAAATGTATGAGTCCAAATGGCATGAAATAGATTACTTTACTCAAAGCTTTTATACCTTCTACACGATAATCGGTGCTGTACAACAAGTTTTTTATAAAAGGGAATACCATTTTTTCAAATTCTAATACAGTGTAGGTTTTATCCATCGTTTTAACAATCTGCGAAATTTTTTCACGATCAAATGTGCAATTGGGTGAAATAAACTCTTCCATATCTTTAGTTTGTTATCACTCTTCTAGTTAAAACGCAATACAAATATTTTAAGAGTTAAATAACTATTAAATTTATTTTGACGACTTGTTAACACAAACTGTCATGAAATTGTGATTAATTATAGAGGGTTCTTTAGAGAAACAATTGCAGGCCAGTGCCATATTTAATACTAGAAATATTTTTTTATTAATTTCTGGATGTATGGAAATGTGTTATGTTGACATTTTCGCATAACTTGTCGTTTTGACTTAACTTTATAACATTGAAAGTAATCCGTGTAGCAGGTACATTTTTTCCATATTATTTATAATTATATTACTACTATTGGATTTGTATATGTAGTGCATCTATTTAAAAAAATAGACTGTATGATGAACATTCGTAAATTCGTTTATATGTTGAACCCTTTCGCGCCACCTCCACACAACATCTAGGCGGTCTTGGATAAACATTCGTTGCGTATTCACGAAACATTTTCCTTTTTATTTCCATTTTTTTAGACAGATTGAGATTATTACTACCATGACATAGACGGAATAGATCAACACAGAAGCGTATTCACATTAAATCTACAGTAACCTAGGTTACCGTAGAATTTAATTTTTCTTTTATTTCCATTTTTAGACAATTTTATAGAAATGTACCAAACACGCATAAGAATTCTAACTGTTATGCTATACTGGTTATGTTTCGTGAATACGCACATGGCGTTATATACGTATAACGCAGTGTTGATTAATTCCTTATATAAAAAATTAAACACAAAGTTACTTTTTTTACAGTTCTATTAATCATAGTTTATACTTAAAGGAGACTGCGCTACTTTAACTGCAGATACGACTTATACATGACAAATATATAACAATCAATTCACAGTATTATAAATAACTTTATAGGTACGTTTCGATAATACAGTAAAAATTATAAAGATTCATTACATGATGGATGAAATAAACAAATTAATTACGGTACTAAAAGAGTCTCGAACCTATGGAATGGTCGAAAAAAACTTTTTGCCTGCGAATCAAAATTCTGTGTCTAACTATTTTATTGAAACTGAAGTTCAAGCACTTACTATGGACCATTTGCACATATTTTTTTATAATTTAAGGAATTGGATGCATTTGTTCCTTTATCGTATTTGCCTGCGATTTAATAATAGACAGTGGCGGCTCTATCGGGGGTGCAAGGGGTGCACATCACCCGGGCACCAGGTCTCGAATGGCGCCGCTAGCTGCTGCTATTGAATTCAGTGGGTAAATACTCAATACTTTAGGATTGGTTTCATATATCGTATTGTCTAAATTTTAGCCAACGTAACAACGCATAAAAGCTCTCGAAAGTTAGCAAATTTCGATTTTCCCTAAGCTACTGGTATTAAAAAGAATAAGTGGTGCCCGCATGGAAGTGTATAACCACTGGTTAAACCATTTGATTTCCCCGCGAGCACTGAGGCGAACCAGCGCCGCGGCGTCTGCTGTCTGAGCCGACACTCACATGCACGGTCAGCTACCTTTGGAGAGGGATTACCGAAACTTCGTTCTTCATCGGCTAAACTTGACTGCCATATAGCTGTTCCAATTATGCTTGTTATCGTCTAAGGTTGTTCTAGAATATTACTATCTCCGTTAGCTTGATTTGTTGTTTGTGTGTTTAGTGTTACAGATTTATTTAGGTACAGACGGAAGTTTATTCGTTGTTTACGCACGGAGGTCATACATTGTTGAGAACACTTTCACCATTTAATTTGAAATTTTTACAGGAAAAAAGATATTTAATAGTGACTGTGTAGTTATTTTTAGACAGTATAGCTTAACAAGAATAGCTCTAAGGGCGAAGTAATAAAAATAAACTCCAGTAACCAACTAACGAGGAATTGGGAAGAGGGGGGACACACCGACACACAGACACACATACACACTGAAACACAGACACACAGACACACAACACAGACACAGACACACAGACACACAGACACACAGACACACAGACACACAGACACACAGACACACAGACACACACACACACACACACACAGACACACAGACACACAGACACAGACACACAGACACACACACACAGACACACAGACACAGACACACAGACACACAGACACACAGACACACAGACAGACACACATACACACAGACACACAGACACACAGACACAGACACAGACACACAGACACACAGACACACAGACACACACACAGACACACAGCACACACAGACACACAGACACACAGACACACAGACACACAGACACAGACACACAGACACAGACACAGACACACAGACACACGACACAGACACACAGACACACAGACACACAGACACAGACACACAGACACACAGCACACAGACACAGACACACACAGCACACAGACACAAGACACAGACACACAGACACACAGACACACACACACAGACACACAGACACACAGACACACAGACACACAGACACAACACACAACACACACACACACACAACAGACACACAGACACAGCACACAGACACAGACACACAACACACAACACACACAGACACACACAGAACACAGACACAGACACAGACACACGACACACAGCACACACACAGACACACAGACACAGACACACAGAGACAGCACACAGACACACAGACACACAGACACACACGACACAGACAACACACACAGACACACACACACACACAGACACACAGACACACAGACACACTGACACACAGACACAACGGAACACACGGACACACAGACACACAGACGACCTAATCGGTATAAACGGTGGTAGAACGGGATTACAGATAAATTGGCCTTTTGCCCGACTGCCAGCGTATGGGTGTAGGTCAGATGTTGAAAAATTTTGCGCATCCAGAATAGTAAATCTTACGTAAGTCACAATAGGGGTTGAAGACAAAATCGAGGGTTTGGGCGCCAGAATGTTTACTAGTCAAAATAAGGGTTGTCGTGCCAAAATTACGAGTACATAGCGTGTCTAAACATACAAAAACATGCGCTTACCTATCCGCAATCAATCCCAGGTGCGCTGGACAGCAACTCAGCAAACTACCTGAAATCGGGCTTCAAAACACTACACGCTTGTCAAATAAAAGCGTGATCAACACTCAATAAAATTACGTTAATACACCTCCGTGTAAATAATCAGACATTAAATAATAATCAAAACAAAACAACAACAAAAAAAATAAGCTATAGAATGAACTCTAAACTGAATTAATATTCAACTAAAAAAAATCAAATAAAACACTAAATATTAAGAACGCTATTACTCGATAAAACAACAAACTAACTTCGTTACGTTAAGACTAAATTACGGTAACTTGCAATCAACTCAATAAATCTTAAGTTCGCAAAAAAAAACGGTTATGTAACACAAAAGGGTTTCCATAGAAGTAAAACACATTTATAAAACCTAACAAACTATAATAAAATAATAAAAAAATAATAAGGATAAATATAAAATAATGCAAACATACGATAATGCGTATAAACAAAAAAATAAATGCTTAAAAGGCGACAGGATGTCTGATCAGAATACTGCTTTTACGCCAGTCTAAATCGTTTAACCTATATTTATAATTCGTGGATAATATGACCACACCACCTCAGGGTCAATTGCCCTTTAATACAAAACAAAAGAATAGTATGAAGGCGAAGTGTCAATAATCTAATTACTTAAAATAATTAAACCTAAAGCAAACAAAAACTTAATTCAATAGGCAAAACAACTCCGCTTTCAAACTTTCATCAACACATATAAAAAAATAAATCGAAACACACAAAAAATCTTGAAATATTCAATAAAAACAATATTATGTTACCTTAAAGGTCTAGAATTACACCTCTTCTGTGTTACAATATATGTGGAAGATAACCCGGTGGTCGGTTACGGCTATGACAGAAATGAAATCTCCCTGCTCTGGCAAAATGATGAATGAAATGTAGACTGTATTAATTCAAAACTTCTTTTAAAATAATAATAATTTGAGCGTTCACAATTACTTGATAACTTTTAGCTTTTAATTGGTTTTATTTCCACTAATAATCCAAAACGTTAATAAATTGATTTAATTAAATATAATTTTTAATATATTGCGAAAGTTTCTTTATCTTTAAATACGCTTTGTACGGTAAATAGGTGGCACTGCAAGAACGATGATGTTAATATCCGCAGAAGCGATATAAACCAAAGAGGTCACTGAAGCACTATACAACACGACGATGTCCTCTAGGTAACTTTACGTAAAACCGAAATCGGCACTAGGTATAATCCTTTGGTGATGAACAATTTTAATAAATCCCTTTACAGGTAATATTCAGGAGTAGCTTAACTACCCTTACTACACAAAACAGTACGTTGGTTAAACACCACAAGGTCCAAAATTTCAACGTTCTAAACCACCCCCTTAAAGCGTAACAATAAACGGCAACGTATACTACTACTCGATAGCGCAGTCAGATTTAGAATCCCAAAAATTATTAACAAATTCCATCTTTGAATTTTGAATCCCACTACTCATAAAAACTCTTATCTAAGTTAATTCCACCAATTAAAAAAACGGAAGGGGAAAATAAGGTACCGCGATACACAAATTCGTTTCCGTCCGTAAGGACTCGGTAAATGTTGAAAAACTAAACGTCAGCAAAAATATCCTGTACAGCCTCTGTATGTTTACCTTAAAGTACGAACAATAAGGCCCACATGTAATCTCTATGAATCAAAACCAAAATACCTAATAATAAACTGGACAACTATACTTAAGCGACTTTATGTCGCTAACATGACATCATACGCCGATAATTCCACACTATTTATTTAAATTACTTAATTTTCTATTATATTTTACGGAAAACAAACGAAATAAACCTTAATTAAACTTATAGACAACTATTTACAAATAAACGTTAATCAAACTTCTATAAACGAGGAATAATAAGGAAAAACAACCTAAATTTCGGAATAATAATTTCACAAACAAAGAATCTAAAGCTCACCATACACCTCCATCCCTAAAGGTCGCTACACACGTTAAAACAAATTTACTATAAAACTTAATTTGACAACAACAAAAATATGTATATACGGAATCTAACTAAGCGAATAAAACTACAAACAAAATTACCAATACGTTATACAGGGTGTTCAAAATACCTACACACTTACATACAGACAACGACAACACAGACACACGACACACACAACACACAACACACACACACAACACACAGACACACACAGAACACACACAGACACACACACGACACACACAGACACACACAGACCACACAATACGCACAGACAAACAACAGACACACAGACACACACAGACACACAGTACACACAACAACACAGACACGACACACACAGACACAACACAGACACGACAGCACACAGACACCACATGACGACACACAGACACACCAGAAACACAGACACACACACACACGCACACACACGCACATACCACAACACACACACACGATTCACTTTATACATTTTTATCAGTTGGGATTAATAGCAATGTCAACAAACGTTTTAAAAAATTTTATCTGAAATTTCATTGAGACATCATCATCATGATTTGAGTACAATCACCTCATCGTCTTACCTTGAACGACGCACTATTACAGTGTGAACGTGTAATTGAAGAAGCATATAGCAAACATACACGCATGACGTAGTACAAGTAGCGAACACACGTAACACATACACACACACACACGACACGCACAACACACCGTCTTAGGAGAAAATATCTCGATCATAAAAGGCATTTGATTTATAAACATATCTAGGGCGATATTAGTGGTTAGGTCAATACAGTCGACATAATGATAACCTTCGAACATTGACACGCGTTGCGCAAAGTGCGTACTGTTTCGTATGTTTGGTCTAAAGTGTAACGTCATCGAGGAGCATTATTATAATGTATTCTCTGTTTATGAACCAACATCACGGACTTTACAGATTTTACTGACTTGTTAATAAACTATTACAACATAAGTTCAAGATAATGATGAAGCGATGACATGGTTGAGCTGAATGTATCTCATCAAGGTGATGGTGATGGTTCACAGAAGAAAGAAGACGATGAGGTAGAGAAGGCGAATCTCAAAATCATGATGATGACGACGAATCACGGTTCAAGAAGAAGAAAAAACCGATAAAGCATGTTGTTTATAATAATAATAATAATAGTATATTTTCAAACGTTGCTTTCCTTCAATTTTGTTAATAAATTGTTTTTTAACGGTGTATCTTGATTCATGGCAGGTTTACGAGTTTTCGCTTTGTTTTCGTTTGCGGTTTTGTTTGGGTGTTTTCATTTTTTTTGTATTTTTTTTTCGTTCAGTTTTGCATGTTTCGTTTGAGTATTTTGTGTTAGTTGTTTTCGTGATAAGTTTTCGTTTGTGTTTTTGTTGCGTGTTTTGCGTTTGCAGTTTTCGTGTTTGCGTGTTTTGTGTTTTTTTTGCGTTTGCGTTTTTGTGTGTGTGTGTGTGGTGTGTGTGTGTGTGGTGTGTGTGTGTGTGTGTGTGTGTGTGTGTGTGTGTGTGTGTGTGTTTGTGTGTGTGTGTCCTGTGCGTGTGTGTGTGTGTATGGTTTGTGTGTGTGTGGTGTGTGTGTGTGTGTGTGTGTGTGTGTGCATGTGGTCGTGTGCGTCGGTCGTGTGCAGTGCGCGTGTGTGCGAGCGTGCGCGTAGTGCGTGCGTGCTGCGTGCGTACATGATGTACGTACGTGCAGCGTCGCGTGCGTACGTGCGTGCGGTTTTTCGTTTGATCCTCGTGAAACCAGTGTGTCGATTGTGTTGACTAAAGCTAATTGGAAACGCTGTTGCTATGAGTCCGTGGAGTTATTTTAATTAGCTTTTGACAGAGTATTGATATAAGGTCAGTTTGCATGTAAAATAATATGATGAAACTAACCAGCTAATGTGTTTTGTGTGCGATACGTATTGAAGATTCTGTTGATGTATTGAAAACGTACTACAGTCTTGAAACAGAATGCAGATAAAATTGAAGGAAATGAATGCTACAACTTTGCGAACGAACTGAAAGATTTGAAGCGTGTGCAGCATTTGAGGTGTTGAAACCAGTTAATTTAGGGCTAACCTTATGTCAATGTGATAATAATAATATAGTGTCTGATAAAGCTGTCAGTTATTAGCTTTTTATAGGTTGTTACAATATAATCGTTCAAGGTGGACAATGAGTGATTGTATATCAAAATCTGATGATGTTGAAATTTCAAATAAAATTAGATTCGTCCTCTTATTTCAGATTAGAAATTTTAACGTTTAGTTGACATTGCTATTAATCCCAACTGATAAAATCATATAAACTGAATCACATGTGTGTGTGTGTGTGTGTGTGTGTGTGTGGTGTGTGTGAGTGTGGGTGAGTGTCAGTGGTGGTGTGAGGGGTGTGGTGTGGGTGTGGGTGTGAGTGTGGTGTGAGGTGTGAGTGTGAGTGTGAGTGTGGGAGTGTGGTGGAGTGTGAGGTGTGAGTGTGGGTGTGGAGTGTGAGGGGTGGAGTGTGGTGTGGTGTGAGTGTGAGTGTGAGGTGAGGTGGAGTGGGTGTGAGGTGAGTGTAGGGTGGTGAGTGTGAGTGTGGTGGAGTGTGAGTGTGAGTGTGAGTGTGAGGAGTGTGGTGTGAGTGTGGTGGAGTGTGAGTGTGGTGTGTAGTGTGAGTGTGGGTGTGAGTGTGATGGAGTGTGGTGGAGGGTGAGTGTGTGTGGTGTGTGGTGTGGTGTGGTGTGTGTGGGTGGTGAGGTGGTGAGTGGTGTGAGTGTGGAGGTGTGAGGTGGAGTGAGTGTGAGTGTGAGGTGTGGTGTAGGTGAGTGATGTGAGTGGTGAGTGTGGTGTGGGTGGAGGTGTGAGTGTGAGTGGGTGGTGTGAGGTGGGTGTGAGTGTAGTGGGGAGTGTGAGGTGAGTGTGAGGTGTGGTGGAGTGTGGGTGTGTGGGTGTGGGTGTGAGGTGAGGTGAGGTGGTGTGAGGTGAGTGTGAGGTGTGAGTGGGTGTGTGAGTGTGAGTGTGAGGTGTGAGTGTGGAGTGTGAGTGTGGGTGGTGAGTGTGAGTGTGAGGTGGAGTGGGGTGGAGTGTGAGGTGGGGTGAGTGTGGAGTGTGAGTGTGAGGTGGAGGTGGTGGAGTGTGAGTGGAGTGTGAGGTGTGAGTGGTGAGTGTGTGGGTGAGTGTGGTGTGTGTGAGTGTGGAGGTGGGTGTGAGGTGGAGTGTGAGGAGTTGAGTGTGAGTGTGGGTGAGTGTGAGAGGTGGAGTGTGAGTGTGGGAGTGTGGTGAGTGTGAGGTGGAGTGAGTGTGAGGTGGTGTGAGGTGGGTGAGTGTGGTGTGAGGTGAGGTGAGTGTGAGTGTGAGGTGTGAGTGGGGGGTGGTGGGTGGTGGTGTGGTGTGAGTTGGAGTGTGGTGTGGGTGGGTGTGGTGTGAGGTGTGGTGGGGTGGGGTGTGAGGGGGTGGGGTGTGTGGTGTGAGGTGTGGTGGGGTGGGTGTGGTGGGTGTGGGTGGGTGTGGGTGGTGGTGTGGTGTGGTGTGGGTGTGGGGTGTGGGTGTGAGTGTGAGTGTGGTGGGTGTGAGTGTGGTGTGGTGGGTGTGGTGGTGGGGGAGTGTGAGTGTGAGTGTGAGTGTGGGGTGGGGGAGGTGAGGGGTGAGTGTGGGGGGGGGGTGGGTGTGGGTGAGGTGAGGGTGGGAGGTGGGAGTGTGAGGTGGGTGTGAGTGTGAGTGGGGAGTGGGGGGTGTGGGTGAGTGTGGGTGAGGGGGGTGAGTGTGGGTGGGTGAGTGTGAGGGTGTGAGGTGGTGGGTGTGGGTGGGGGGTGTGGTGTGGGGTGGGGAGGGAGTGAGTGTGGTGTGGGGTGTGAGGGGGGTGTGAGTGTGAGGTGGGGGGTGAGGGGTGTGAGTGTGAGTGTGGTGGGGTGGTGGGGTGGAGGAGGTGGTGGGTGGGTGTGAGTGTGGGTGAGTGGGGGTGTGAGTGTGGGGGTGGGTGGTGGGGTGGGTGTGGAGGTGTGGGGGTGAGGTGGTGTGAGGTGTGGGTGGGGGTGTGGGGGTGAGGGTGGGAGGTGTGGGTGGTGGGTGTGGGGGGGGTGTGGTGGGGTGTGGGTGGGAGGGTGGGGGTGGGTGGGGGTGTGGTGTGGTGGGGTGGGGGTGGAGGTGTGGGTGGTGTGGGTGGGGGTGGTGTGGGTGGGGGTGGGGGGGTGTGGGTGGGTGTGGGTGTGAGGGAGTGTGGTGTGAGTGTGGGGGGTGTGGGGAGGGTGTGGGTGGAGGTGGAGGTGGGGTGTGGGGGTGTGGGGTGTGAGGGGTGGGTGGGGGGGTGGGGAGGGGTGTGGGTGTGGTGTGGTGTGGGTGTGAGTGTGAGGTGGGGTGTGGTGGAGGGAGGTGGGTGAGGTGGGGGTGAGGGGAGGTGAGGTGGGGGGGAGGTGTGGTGTGGTGGGGGGGGGTGGGGGTGGGTGAGGTGGGTGGGTGTGAGTGTGGTGGGGAGGTGGGTGTGGTGGGGGGGGTGGGTGGGGGTGTGAGTGGGGTGGGGGAGGTGGGGTGGGTGTGGTGTGGGGGTGGGGGGTGGGGGGGTGTGGTGGAGGTGTGGGTGTGGGGTGTGGTGTGAGTGTGGGGGGGTGGGTGTGGTGTGGTGTGGGTGGGTGTGAGTGGAGTGGGGAGGGTGGAGTGTGGGGTGGGTGGGGTGGGGAGTGGGGGTGGGGGGTGTGGGTGAGGGGTGGGGGGTGGGGGGTGGGGTGGAGGTGGGGGGGAGTGTGGGTGGGTGGGGGTGTGGGTGTGGGGAGGGGTGTGAGGGGTGGGGGTGTGGTGTGAGTGTGGGGGAGTGTGGTGTGGTGTGGAGGTGAGGTGTGGGGTGGGGGTGTGGTGTGAGTGGGGGGGGAGTGTGGTGTGAGGTGGTGTGGGGTGGGGTGGGGGTGGGGTGTGGTGTGGGGTGTGAGGTGTGGGGGAGGTGTGGTGTGTGGGGGTGGGTGTGTGGTGTGAGTGTGAGGTGTGGAGTGTGGTGTGGGGTGGGGGTGGGGGTGTGGTGGAGGGGGTGTGGGTGGAGGTGGGGTGGGGGTGGTGGAGGGGTGGGTGGGGTGTGAGGGGTGGGGTGGGTGTGGGGTGTGAGGTGGGGTGAGTGTGGTGTGGTGTGGTGTTTGTGTGTGTGTGTGTGTGTGTGTGTGTGTGTGTGTGTGTGTGTGTGTGTGTGTGGGTGTGTGTGAGGTGTGTGTGTGTGTGTGTGTGTGTTTTGTGTGTGTGGTAGGGACCAGTGTGAGCATGTGGGTTAATTGGTTTTAAAGTGGGTTGAAAATATGGTTCTATACGTGAGCTGTCATAAAATAGGGTGAAAACACGTCCACACGTGGGTTAAAAATTAGGGATGGGTTGAGGACCCCGTGGGTGTGTAAAAAAATACGGTGAAAAAATACGTCCTACACGTGAGCGAGTAAAAAATAATTAGGATGAAAAGGGCCTTCGAAAAGAAACCATAGGGGTGGAAAATACGGTCCCCGACGTAGGCAGTCTTGTGACGTCAAAATCCAAGATGGCGGCGCAAGTGTCCCGTTCTACTGACGTATATACCCCAATTTAACTACTGGAGATCTTGAAGATTCTAATTTATTATAATAATAGATACAAAAGTAACATAATCTTAGGGCAAGGTTCAATCAACCTGTTGTTCCACCTAAACCCTGTTTGAATTTGTTGTTAACACTTTTCTTGGTTAATGTATCCAAAAACAGTAATTCGTTATTTGACTCGGTATCCTTTGTAAATTTAAAATTTGGATGAATATCGTGCAGGTGTTGTACATGACATTTTAACTTAATCACCTTTGTTATAAAAGTGTAGCTTCAACTTTACGCTTGAAGGAAATAATGTATACCGTTGACGCAGATCCCCAACTACATTTTGTAGTCGGGCACAAAAATTGCTTGGATGAATATAAGAAGTAATGGGTAAATTTCAGATTTTACGACGTTTCTATTGGCTTAAAGAATGAAGAGATAGAGATTTTTTAACACGGCGAGACTGAGTAATTAAAACAGGCTAGAAAAAGAAACCATGCAAATATCCTTTAGTGAAAGTTTTATTTACAGTAAGTAGCGGAAGAAAATTACAGATTTGGATTTTGACGTTAAATACAACAAAGTGTTTTACTCCCACACAATTTGTGTAAAGATTTTATAAGAGAGACCTTTAGGTTTAGGTGATCAGAAGGAGTGTATCGTTCGTTATACGCAAAGATGTAAGTGAAATTATTGATGGAAGGGTCAAATCGCTACATCACCAGCACTCTTGATTTATTCAGGATGTTTGACTGTTTTAACTTCAAATGTGACTAGCGTTATGTTTGTAGGCTCAGTACAAATACCCTGTAGCCTTGAATCAATCCAAGAGATGTGTTAATGAGAATATTTAAATCACTTAAATTTTTTAGTTAATTTTATTCAATGGCCAAAAATCACAAGTGAATATTGGTAGGTACAGAGAAAAAGTGGATTTTATTTTAACCTCAATAAAATTTACTTATTATATGTAACTAATTTTAACGTTATATACCATAACTTATTTATATAAATATTTTATTATTTATAAAGTTTTATATTATATATATATATACATATATATATATATATATATATATATATATATATATATATATATATATATATATATATACACTGTGTCTCTTGAATTTCTGGACATAGAATTCCATGTTAAAATAAATTATTGTAAATATTTTCTCTAATTATTTTTACAGTAAATGTCAAATGTAAAACTTCTTAAGGAAAAAGGCTGTTTTATGTTACAATTGCATTTACATTTGGTTCATCCGTTTTCGAGAAAATTAGGAAAACTTAAGGGCTTTTTCGTAACTGGTAACGTTATATCATGTAAGTGGCAGGATAAATACAATAAGGAGCACAAATAAAATAAGTCTGTTATAAACAAGGAGATGATATTCTAAATAAACAAATTAATTATGAAAATTGAATTTCCGGTTTTGATAATTAGCCGACTACAAATCTCTGATATTTCTAAGTGAATTGCCAGAGTAATGCCATTCAATAAATTTTACTTTTTCTTCAATGGTGTAATAATTCATTTTTATAAACAAATTTTTCTTTAAAAAGTAATAATCTGTCCCAAATAAAGTTTTAATGATGAATGAATTGTTTTTGAACAATGAATAATTTGTAAATGACAATTAATAATTATTGTTAGCAAAACAACCTGACCAGTTATGAAAGCTTGTTTTTTCCTAAATTTCGAAAACGGATAAACCAAATGTAAATGCAATTGTAACATAAGAAGCAGCCTTTTTCCTTAAGAAGTTTTACATTTGACATTTTACTGTAAAATAATTAGGCGAGCCAATATTTACAATAGTTTATTTTAACATGGGAATTTATGTCCAGAAATTCAAGAGACACAGTGTATATATATATATATATATATATATATATATATATATACAAACTTAAAAATAAATATTATTTAATGAAAAGAAAGATAATAAATATCTAAAGTATAAAATTATCATATATATATATATATATATATATATATATATATATATATATATTTTAACTTTATTAATTTATGTAATTAAATATAGATCAATAAAAGTGGAACTATAAATTAATAAAGAAAGATATTGGTTTATTAATCGTATATAAATTATTATTACACGATAAACTTGAAAAAAGAAATAATGAATAGTTTCATATATTTTATATATTTTATTTAATGGTTATAACGTCGTATTTATATAGAAAACTATAGTGATTTTTTTTATTTGTTGTTTTAATAATATTATTTTCATTATTTATAACTTTTAGTTCAATAAATATATTTATTTTTATATTTTTTTTTGAAATTAGATTAATTCCAACATTGTTATTAATTTTAGGTTGAGGTTATCAACCTGAACGTATTCAAGCTGGTATATATATATATATATATATATATATGTATATATATATATATATATATATATATATGATAATTTTATACTTTAGATATTTATTATCTTTCTTTTCATTAAATAATATTTATTTTTAAGTTTGTACAATTTTTGTTTTTTAGTTAAAATTCTATATATTCTGTTCATTTATGGTTACCCAAGGCATGTAGAGGCTCCAATTTCTGGGTCAATAATTTTGGCTAATGTTAAAGTTAGGGGATATGGATTAATTCGTTTTATAAAATTTATATAATTGTAGGTTTAAATTTAATTTTATTATTATAATTATTGGTTTAATAGGAGGTTTTATTATTTCTTTAATTTGTTTACGTCAAATGGATGTTAAGTCTTTAATGGCATATTCATCAGTTTCACATATGAGATTAGTATTAGGAGGTTTAATAACAATAAATATATGAGGTTTATATGATTCAATTGTAATAATAATTTCTCATGGTTTATGTTCATCAGGATTATTTTGTTTAGCTAATTGTTCATATGAACGTTTATCTAGTCGTAGATTGTTTTTAAAGAAAGGTTTAATTAATATTATACCTAGAATAAGATTATGATGATTTTATTATGTTCTTCTAATATAGCAGCTCCT
Source organism: Vesta saturnalis (assembly GCA_036346205.1). Taxonomy (NCBI): domain Eukaryota; kingdom Metazoa; phylum Arthropoda; class Insecta; order Coleoptera; family Lampyridae; genus Vesta; species Vesta saturnalis. Next base: position 177,568 of record JARFJB010000288.1, on the reverse strand, counting down.
CCTTCTTTAAATTTATTAGGGAAATTATATTAATTAATAGTTTGGTTTCTTATAGTTGAATTACAATAATTTTAATTAGATTAACTTCATTTTTTAGAGGTTGTTTTTTAATTATTTATTAGGCATCAACTTCTAAGGTTATTTTGCCTATAGCCTGTTATGAATTATTTACTTGTTCCAAAACGTATTCTGAATATGTGCATATTTGTTGGTTAAATTTTTCCGTGTAATTCTGATAAATGTAAAATTCAAGCACCTTTTCATTTTTCTTTCATTTACTTCTATCATTTTTGAAATGGACCTCTTATATCACAGATTTCTCGTTGTGCTTGCATTGCTTGACAATCAGTGAAGAGATGTCGGATCGTTAATTGTACGTTGCATGTTTAGCATATTCCTCGGGGTGATCCTGTAAGTATGTGTTCGTGTGTCAACTTTGTATGACCTATGCGAAGTCTTGTAATGACTATACTGTTCCTTCTTGAGAATGCTGGGTATTTTTGGGTTTTTGATCGAAGGTAGATGTTTTTTAAGGCGCTATTTTGTTGATTCCAAGTATTTTGCCATTGGTCTAATATTTTATCTCTAATGTACTCCTTTTGGTCGCTTGTGATGGGATCTGTAATGTGATCCTTTGTTTTGTTAATTGTACATATATGAGCGTATTTAATGTTCTGCACGTAGTTTCATTCTTAGTGATGATCTCGTAATTAAAATGTGTTGACTTCATGCTGATTTTGCAAGCATATTTTGTTGTTACATGCGCCTGAACTTTAAGGGTAGAACACCAGCTTCAGCGCATAAATATGAAGAGCTTGTGGGAAAGCCCATATGCAGTATCTTAGTGAGACATTTTGGATTGTGTCTAGTTTCTTCAAGAGAGATTTGCATGCAGATCCGTATGCATTGCATCCATAATCTACCTTTGAAAGAATCATTGTTTTATAAATCCGTAATAGAATTTCCCGGTTTGCACCCCAGTTTGTGTTTGATAGGCACTTTATTACATTCAAGACTTGTTTGGATACTGTGTATATATTCTATGTGGTTTCTCCACGAGAGGTAGGGTTAAGAATTATGCCAAGAAATTTTGTTTGAGATAACTCTGATTCGTTTATTTCAAGGTAAAGTTTAGGCTCGTAATGCGGTGTTCTTAGCTTGCAGAAATGCATAGACACTGTCTTTGAGTGAGAAAATCGAATCCTACTTTTGTGCCTGTTCCACTATGGTGTTAATTGCTTTCTGTAGCTAAAATTGCAGCGCTCTTTCCCGGACAAATCGTGATATCGTCAACGTATATAGAGCGGCCAATTGTTGGTTTTAGTGTAGTTGTGATATCATTTACCGCAATAGCAAACAAAGTTACACTAAGTGGAGAGCCTTGAGGTATTCCATTTTCTAAAATATGTTCGTCGGACACTGCTTTCCCTACCCGCACTTTAAAACTTCTATCATACAGAAAGACTTTATGGTATAGGCTAATTTTCCCTTTACCCCCATTTATGTAGCTTTTCCAATACGGCATATCTCCAAACTGTATCATAAGCCTTCTATGTCGAAAATACAGCTGTTAGGTGTTCTCTTCCGAAGCTTTCATAGATGGCCGTTGACAATTAACCAATTTATCGTTTGTGCTATAATTTTTCCGAAATCCCGCCTGATAATGATTTGTCCAGTTATTTTCTTCCATTAAATTGACCAGTCTTTTATTGATAATCTTTTCTAAGAGTTTTTCCATACAGCAACATAAAGAGATCGAACGTTAGCTGTCCGGTTCTAACAGATCCTTACTGGTTTTAAGACAGGTACTACCATTGCAGTCTTCCACAATTCTGGATACTTGCCTTCGTTCCAAATTTTGTTGAAAGTATAAAGTAAATCCAGCAAACATGAGTACGGTAGGTTTTCAGCATTCCGTTTGGGATATCATCGATTCCAGTCGCACCTTCCTTAGCTTCGTAGCTATACGGAGTTCTTCCATAGTAACTGTCAAAGCTACAAAGCTTTGATAGGTTATTTCAGTAAGATCTATGCTGTGTCGTCATTTAAAATCTCCACTGAAGTTATTTGTACTGCTGACCTGTTGGTAATGATTAGCTAGTTGCTCGGTTACTGCTGCGGGTTCGGTAAATAGATTGTCATTAATTTTAAATTTTGGGAGGCTTTTATTGTAACGTTTCCCGGAGATGGCACGGATTTTAGTCCACAACTCTGTAGTAGGCGTTGTTGTTTGTAATGAGCTGACGTAACTTCGCCATGAGGACCTTTGTGAGGTTTTAATCTCGTCGTGCTATTGCTCTGAGTTTTTAAAATTGATAAGGTTTTCTGTAGTGGGGTTTTTGAAAACTTCTTCAGAGCGACTTTTCTGGCCTTAATAGCTTCACCGATTTTGGGTTCCACCAAGGTACAGGTATTCGTTTTTGTGGCTTGTCCTAGGAATTGATATTTCGGCAGCTGCAGAATCGATTCGTTAAGTTTACCATATCATCGATTTCCAGCGCTCTATTAATAGGACGTACCTTGTTTTTAAAATTGTCCCAATCAGCTCTTATTAACTTCCATTTCACGGTAACATTACGTGACCATTAGATTGTGACGTACTGATGAGAATGGGAAAGTGATCACTTTCATGTAGATCATTAGCTACTTCCCATGTGAGGTTCGAGCTATCCGAGAGCACAAAGTCAGATCGATCGTGGAAAAGTTATTGGATCTGGCGTTAAAGAACGTTGGTTCCTGGGCATTATTAAGTAAAATGAGCCCTGTTGTATCCAGTAAGTCCTCTATTGCTTTTCCCTTCTATCAAATTTATCAGAACCCCACAAAGGATTATGGGAGTTAAAGTCACCCAACAACAGAATCGGCTCTGGAAGTTGCGAGATAAGATTTTCTAAGTCAAGCGGTGTGTCCACGTGTTGTCTGACAAGTAGATAAAATTGTCATTTTAAATGGGTGCGACACGTGTACTGCAATTGCTTGCAAATGAGTACGCAATTGTGTTTCTTTGTAGACACAATCATTGTGGACAAAATTTTACACGCCTTTCGTGGGGCATGTCACGTCTAATGCTCACATAATTGGGTATTTTAAATTTATCTTGTGTTTTAAAATGTGTCTCTTGAAGGCAAATAACTAATGGTGTGCGTTCATTTGCGATTAGTCTCAACTCGCTCGAACTTTTTTGACATCCGTTACAGTTCCATTGAAGAATACTTTCCATTTTTAAATTAAATTTATGTATGTTATTCTTTATATTTATATTCAAATACTCAACATGGAAAATTAATTAATGGGATATATTCTTGTTCTTCTGGATGTTTACGTGAATATTTACTTATATTTCTTCATTGAGTTCCTTTAAATTTAATTTTTCTTGTTGGTGATTTATTTATTTGTTATTTAGGTAGTTTAAAAAAAAACATTAATTTGTGGAATTAAAAATATAAAATTTATCTTAAATAATTTCAATTTGTAAATTTTATTTTACGTTTTCACTTTTTTTTAGAGTAATTTTATTATTTTCGAGTTTATATTTTATGATTTTTGATTATTTAATTTTATTGAGTACGAGTTATAAGTTTAAATTCTAGAATAATTTGTATAATTATTTTATTTGATTGAATATCTTTATTATTTTTGAGATTAGTTTTATATTTCTTCTATAGTAATTTATTATAGTGAGGAATATACATGGGAAATAAATTTAAATCGATTTATTGTATTAGTTGTTTTATTCATTATTTCTATATTTTTATAATTATTTGATCAAAAGGGCCTAGATGAAACTACGATTACTATTTACTAATAAATCAATAATATAATTTTAAGTTTAGAAAAAATTATGTGTTGTATTAATTTCTCCGATTTATGGATATTGTTTAACTGTTTATTACCCATTTCTAAATTACATTAACAGAAACAGGCTCCAACATCTACAAAATACTGTTGCAGATTTATGGTCTACGTAAATTTGACTATATTAGCGATTTCATGCAAGAATTAAATTGGCTCTCCTTAAAAGGTGGAAATTTCATTTCTTAAATTTTATACATAGAATTGTTATAACGAACAGTCCTGCATATCGCCGCAAATTAATCGGTAGAAATGAAATTCACTCTAAAAATATCAGATATGTAAATAATTTTACCATACCTGCACATCGTACATTGTTCGAATGTGGTTTTACGTATAATGTAATGACAAAACTGTATAACGCCCTGGATATAGTTTTTAAAAATTACCCTTAAATATTTTTCGTAAAAAATTCGTGGTACGATTTGACTGTTAGCAATTTATATTTTGCTTTATATTTATACATACATTTATAAATAATCATTGGATACACAGGTAGCTATTTATTTGGTATCAATTTAGTTTCATATATTGGAAATAAAAATATTATTTCAAAGAATAATAATAGGGGAAACAATACCGTTTATAGTATGTTTTTTATTTATCTATGAGTATGTAGACGGATGGCGCCGATCCGACAATGACAATCAGTCTCGTCATGACTCGTGCAGTCGAGTAATCAGTTCAGAAAATTTGCAACGATGTCGTTAGTTTACAATTCAGAAGCTTGTTGGTGGTGGGGGAGCAGGGTTCCATTAGAAAAGACAGCATGTTGAACGCAATTTAACATTACACTTGCCTGTCTTAAAATTTTTAGTCAATACCAATGTAAAATACAAATATAAGTTGATCTTTATCGTTGTCTTAATAACTAAATAAAACTTTAAAACACGCCTAAATTAACTACTAAATTATTAAATGTGACGACACCTTTTGTAACAAAAATCAATTTTAATTAAGCATAAAACTAACTCTATCATAAAAACGCAATTCATCTATTTACAGGAAAAATGACTAAAAGGATACCTATCACATTATAACAATTACTTTTCTTTGGAGTAAAATTTGACGAACTTTTGTTTAATTAATAGTGGAATAGGTTTGTATTTGTTCGGCATCAAAGTAATATATTGTATAAAAAGTATCTTGAAAAAGCTACTATGAGGTGGTGTATACCTTTATATTGCAGATTTAAGTTTGTACATCTGCCTGAAATGTTATTTTATTATAAAGATTAGCGGGACGTTTAAATAAAATTATTTTATAATAAAGGCAAGAGGTATTTAACACTGACTGTTTTGCATATTGAGCCAATTTACTTCATTTAACTTGTGTGAAATACTTTCAAATTTTTAATCCCAAAATAAATCTTAATGAATTCTGTACGCTTTGGATGCTTTGAGAAAGATCAGATGTTATATTAGAACCATGAATTGAAGACCAATTGAAGTAAAAACACCAATGTAACAACAAGCCCTGTAAGGTTTACAGGCAATTCGTGTTTTTTTATAATTTTGATATGATCACATATGTTTTGACACTTATTTTGTATACTTGAAAGTGTTATCCAACACTATACCCAAAATTGCAGCTTGTTGCTTAATTAATTTTATCTCGCCACATGCAGATAATTTTACCATTTCAATTTTACTGATTTCCAAAATAATTATCACTGTTCTTATCGGATTGATAATCAATAAGTTTGCATGTTTTGAGTAAACGAATGATACATTTGTGTATCTTCCACATAAAAAAGGATTTTACATGTTTTAATTGTTGTGCTAAGAAGATGGTGTATACAGCGAATGAGAGAGGACCTAATGGAACCCTATGAACACCTTTTAACACTAAAAGTGGATGTCTTTATCCACACAAACAGCTTGAACCCTGTCAGTTAGACAATTACGAAACAAGACGACTGTATTAGGCGAGGTGCCAATCGTTTTAACAGCTATTAAAATGTTGTGAGAATTGTGTCAAAGCCTTGCTAAAATCTAACAGAATTAATATTGATAATTTATTCTGATCGTAAGCTCTTAATAGGTAATCTGTAACATTTAGTAATAATGCAGTACAACTGATTAGGAGTCTGGAAACAAATTATTATTATTAAGATATTTTTTCAAAACTTTGGATAAAACCGGCAATATGCAGATTGGTCGTAAATCCTGATAGTAGAATGAGATTTTTTAGGAGTTGGTACTACACCTTCTTTCCAAGCTGTAAAAATGAAACAGTTGACCATATGAGTTGAATAAGGCACAATAATAGGTACATAAAGTTCAAAAAATCAATATTGAAGCCATCCATCCACTACATTTGTTACGAATTTTATATCCATTTTCCTTTAAGGACTTGTTGATGTTTAGTTTTTAAGCTCATTCCAAAGTTTTATAGAAGAAGAGTGAGGTTGGTATATTTAAAATAGAAACTTTTTTTGCATTTTATCATTTTACTTGTGTAATTACGTAACATCCTATATTCAAAATTATTAGGTAGTTTGCTACATTTTTTGAATCTGCACAATTTTATCTCTAAACTTCATAAGAAGCGTTAGACTACCTGTAATCCAAGGCATGAATCATTTCTTGACAGCATTCTTCACAGTTTTTAAAAGAGCATGTTGATATAACATATTAAGGAACTTTCAAGACTTCTTCGATTATCTTAATTTGAAGGTTGATTATCTTCCGTCTGTTTTTATCTTGCAATATCTCAATTCTAGGAGATATCAATGTTCAGAACTCTAATGGGCTTCAATTTTCATCTACTACTAATCCTGATGGTCGTAGTGCAGAAACATTTGCTATTTCATGTGATTTCACAAATGATTTCAGAATCCACAATCCCTGATAACCCGAACCATACCCCATATCTTCTAGACTTCTTTCTTACATCAAACAACCCCACTTATTGATAAACTTCAGTCCTTTCCCCACTAGGTATATCTGACCATTGACTAATAGAAATAACTTCTACTGTCCCCAGTTCCTTTGTTGTTCACAACACTGGTAGAACCTTCTGAGTTCAGCTAAATAGTGATTTCTTTGCAAGCTTCCCATGGATAGTGTTTAAGTAGTCATCATCTTCGGATATTGCTCTTCAGTATCTAAAGTCGTCCTCATGGATGAAAGTTATACATTCCAAAAACAAAATCGTACAGGTCATTCTTGTTGCCGACCCTGGTTCAATAAGGCTTGTGCTGATGCAATATTTTGAAAAATAAATCTTGTACCAAATCGTAATCTAATAAAACGGTCGAGAGTCATGCAGACTGCGTTAGTGCTAGAAATATCTACAAAAGTGTTATCACTAGAGCTAAAACGTTGTTTGAATTGAATTGCTTGAATTAGCTACATCTTCTGGGCAGTCGTAAAGTTTAGTCTAGTTCCAGACCTACTCAAGCTCCCTTCGATCTCTATTGTCTTCTGGGGAATTTCCTTCATCATGGAAGTCAGCAAATTTTCAACCCATTCCCAAAAAATGCCAATCCCTCTAACTACCGACCAATTACCATCGCTTCCATTTTGTCTAAACTCACGGAAAAAACCATCAATCAGCAACTGCTCCATTTTCTTGAATCTAACAAACTTCCTTAGTGACCACCAATATTGTTTATGCAGAGTCGTACAACAGGTGATCTTCTTTCATATGTGACCTAAGTTTGGAATAATGCATTAGAACAATTCGGCAAAACAGTTGTAATCGCTTTAGGTATGTCAAAACATTTGTTGGCATAATTGTTAACTTGTCAAACTCACCTCGTTTGGGCTAACTGATTCGCTCATCAACTAGGTTTCTGGTTTCCTTGATAAAAGACGAATACGTGTCGTAGTTGACGGTTTCTTTTCCAAATAAGTTGGCACTAACGCGAGCGGTCCACAGGGATCAGTTATAGCTCCTACGTTTAATTTTTTCTGCTATACCCACAGAAATGTTCTTATTTCTTCAACGACTAACCTGATCCATTGCTTTGCGACGGTAACTCTTCATTGTAGTTCATATCAGCATACTAATGGTAATCCACCTTCTATTTCAAATAAAAGGCATTAAACGTGAAATAGCAGTTTCAATCAAAGACATTCAATCTATCCTTGAATGTAGAAGTAATAATCTAGTTAAATTTAATGCTAACAAAACTCAGTTTTGCTTTGTGTCCGCCAAAAAGATCGATCATTTAATGAATGGCTCAAATCTTAAGCTTTAAGACTATTACTATGTTGGGAATAACCATATCTTCAAATTAGTCATCGGTTTTCATCTTCTGTCAGCTACTAAAGTAGTTGTTCGTAAATAGGCTTTTGCACAGATCTCACCAGTACTTTACCTCCTGACAACCCTTTCTGCTATATAAGGCCCAAACTGAACTCATCTAGGATACAATCACCTCTGGGTTGGTGCTCCCCAATAATTTTGATATCGTTGATCGTACTTAGAGAGGAGGGATAGGATTATAAATGACCTGTCCTTAACTTCTGACATACAGTCCCTCAAGCACAGAACAATCTTTGTGGTACCAAACGGGCACAATCCTGTAAAAATAAAACTTTATCTACCCACCTAACAGTTGGTTAATGTTAATATGTTTTAAAGTTTTTATAACTGCTAACTGTAACTTGCGATCCAATGAATAATTGCAGTAATGTTTCGTGATCTGTAAAAATTCAACCCAGAAGTGCCTTAGTCACACACTAGGCCAGAGATAGATGTAATAATGAGACCTAGCAATGTGAATCGCGAGTTTCATTACGCCTTAGTACAGTAAGATTTAACCAATTCATCATTATATTAAAATATTTAGTATCTGGTGCAAGTATTTGAAGTAAATCTATATTTAAACCATAAAACAAGAAATATTATTGCTTAATAATGATATTTGGGTCAAATATTGCTCAACCTCACCACAAAATAATTTATACTTTAGTTTAGGCGGCCTGTACTACAAGCGCCAAAATCAGTTACCCTACTTTAATGCTTGTCCAACATTGTTGTTTTTTTGTTAATAATTATGGACCTGAACGGGCTAAGTTTGGCCTAGTGCTGAAGCACTCAAAACACTTAGGAGGACGGATAGGAGGATATTGAATTACCAAGAGAGGCCTGTGAACGGCTACCTTAAATTTTCCCATATAAGAGAGAGGAAAACAGTGTGGATTTCGTCCGTTTGTTACAAGTAGACATTTGTACTGCATATTGATGATGCGAATGAGCGAACCGAGTATTCCCAGCAAAGATGGCTCGAGATGGTACCAAAAATATAATTCAGCAGAGCAATAGCCATTGTAATATCGATAGTACCAAGAAAGAACTGAAACGATTCTTCTATGCTCAAGGGACTGTATGTCATAGGTTAAGGACGGGTTATGAACCTAATCGCCCTTTTTAATACGATCAACGACATCCAGAGCGTATTGGCGAGCACCAACCCTGAGGTGAGAGTTACATTCTAGATGAGGTCGAATTTGGGACTTATACTGCATAAAGAGTTGCCGGAGGTAAAGTACTTTAGATCTATACAAAACCTATTTTACGATCATCTGCTTTGGTAGCTGACAGAAGATGGTCAACCCATGATAGATTTGAAGATAGTCATTCCCAACATATTAATAGTCTGAAAACTTAAAATCTGGCCCATTCATTCTTACGAGGAAACGATCGATCTTTTTAGCGAACACAAAGTACCATTAAATTTAACTACATTATTACGTTCTGGTTCGAGGATACGTTAAATGTCTTTGTTAATTGAAATTGCTATTTCAGCTTTAATGCCTTGGTTTGAGATAGTAGGTAGATTACCATTATGAGCAGACTGAGATGAACTACAATGAAGAGTACTGTCGTCAGCAAAGCAATGGATCGGATTAATCGTTGATGAAATAACATCATTTCTGTATAGCAGAAAAGTGTAGGCAATCACTGATCCCCAATTGCGACACGTATTCGTCTTTTATCATTCATGCAATTATATTTACACCAGTACGTTTAAATTTAAATGAATTTGTACAAAAACAAACGCCACCGCCTCTTCCAATGCGATTGTACCTTATATCATTGTCACCATCAATATACACACCGTCATACTTTTACTTATTGAGTTAGCCAAGTTTCACTTACTGCAATACAACAATACATCAATTAATAAGAATCAGTTTTAGACCATTTAACCTTAGAACTAAAGATAGAATGTTTACATCTACAATTCTAAAATTATGTACCATGTTCAGTTAATGCTGTCTGCTAGTTATTCCCCAAAATGAAATATATTATCAATTTGCAAATATTAGTAAAACGCAATACGAATATACAAGTAGAATTTGAATGCAATTCTAATCTTTCAGTAGCTCAGTTGGTTAGAGTTCATGTCTAGATAACATGAGGTCGTGGGTTCGAATCCCATTCGAGAGATCATTTTTATGTTTCTTCCATCAATTCCACTCCCCTTCCATTTTCCACAAGTATTTTTCTACACTCCTATCGTCCTCCCTTAACTACCTACACTATTTTGCCATATGCCTTATATTCTCCATTCCTTCTCCGCATAATCTACATCTTCTTTCTTCCTCTTTTCTCCAATACTTGTTTCCCCACTCTTCGTTACCGCATCTGAACCTCGCTATCATTTTTTTCTTTCCATTCTTTCCTTCTCCTTTCAGATATTCTGGTATCCCTTCCCCTTTAATCCTTTTGTAATTTACATTATATTTTGCTTCACTTATTTTTACCCATCTTTCTTGGTTTTGGACATCCCTGTCCTTTCTTATTGTCTCCTCTTACCCTGACTACCTCTACCCTTAACCTCTTATTTCAGTCGCGTACCCGATCCTTTTATAATATTTCTCCCCTTGACCGTATTTCACGCCCTTCCTTTATCTCTTTCCAGCCTGTAGTAAATATGTATGTATGTGTGTATGTCCGTATATGCGTATATGCGTATGTGCGTGTGTGCGTGTGTGTGTGTGTGTGCGAGGGTGCATGTGTGTGGGTGTGTGCGTGTGCGTCTGAGTGCCAGTGTGCCAGTGTGCTTGCGTGTCTGCCTGTCTGCGTGTCTGGGTATGTCCGTCCGTCCGTCCGTCCGTCCGTCCGTCTGCCCACCTGTCCGCCTGTGCGTGCGTCCGTCCGTCCGTGTCCGTGTCGTGTGTGTGTGTGTGTGTGTGTGTGTGTGTGTGTGTGTGTGGTCTGCGTGTGTGTGTGTGTATGTGTGTGTGTGTGTGTGTGTCAATGTATGTGTGTATGTATGTATGTATGTATGTATATGTATGTATGTATGTATGTATGTATGTATGTATGTATGTATATGTATGTATGTATGTATGTATGTATGTATGTATACATGTATGTATGTATGTATGTATGTATGTATGTATGTATGTATGTATGTATGTATGTATGTATGTATGTATGTATGTATGTATGTATGTATGTATGTATGTATATGTATGTATGTATGTATGTATGTATATGTATGTATGTATGTATGTATGTATGTATGTGTGTATGTATATGTATGTATGTATGTATGTATGTATGTATGTATGTATATGTATGTATGTATGTATGTATATGTATGTATGTATGTATATGTATGTATGTATGTATGTATGTATGTATGTATGTATGTATGTATGTATGTATGTATGTATGTATGTATGTATGTGTATGTATGTATGTATTGTATGTATGTATGTATATGTATGTATGTATGTATGTATGTATGTATGTATGTATGTATGTATGTATGTATGTGTATGTATGTATGTATGTATGTATGTATGTATGTATGTATGTATGTATGTATGTACAAAAGGTATGTATGATGTATGTATGTATGTATGTATGTATGTATGTATGTATGTATGTATGTATTGTATGTATGTATATGTATGTATGTATGTATATATCTATATATATATATATATATATATATATATATATATATATATATATAATATATATTAAAACCAAATATCCCCTAGATGGGGTGATTTGGGTACTTCATGTAAATGGATCAATGCCTGAGAAACATACTCCTTAATATTTTCAATGTTACTTGCAGTTCCAATGAATCTTTCTTTCGGCTTATTAACACTCAAAGGAAATATGCCAGTTTTCCTAAAGCGTGAAATTATTATTATTATTACACTAAACAGGCTTAATAGGCCCATTAAATATTAGTTAATTGAAGTTAAGAAATATTGACTAAATCAGATATAGAAAAGCCGTGACTGTGTAAGTGTGATTGTTTTATTAGAAAACTGAACAAAAATTAGTTTTGAACGAGAAAACTACATTTAATTGATAATCAGAGCAGTTAAAAATATCAATCTTGTCTTCAATTGATGCAAGGACAGAAATCATCCGATACAAATATGAATCTAAAACACATTAGTTTTAACAGCTGGGAGATAAAACTGCTAGACAAACGGGTATTACTTCGTTTAACCCTAAACAGTATCATGCTTAAGATTTTTCACAGTCCATGCTACAAGATATCACCTTAAATAGGAATACAGATTGTATACGTCTTCTGGTCTCTAAGCTGGTGAAGTATTAGCGCATTTCGAGGTGTAACAGTTGTGGTGCATCAAATATTTTTCTTTTGAATTCATTACGATGAAATGATCTGGCAATTACATAATTTAAAAGGGCGAAGTTCAGATATTAAGCTTCTTACACTTAACCCTGTTCTTTATATTTTATTTGCATATATACCGGGATAATATAAACTTAATGTAAATTAAAAAGAAAATAAAGGTTTTATAAAAATTTAATAAAGGTATGTTGATGAATGGGTAACTTAGAAATTACTTGACGATAATGACCAAAGTAAAATAAAAGGAATTTGTTTTTGTTAAATTTTGATGATTTGCATGTTTGTATCTACAATTAAAAGATTGAGTTACACGTTACGATAACGAGGCGCGTATTTTTTCCATGCCATTTCCGGTCGTTTATGTTCGCATGATTGCTTAAATCAGTACGTGAATTAAATTTGATTTATGAACATGGCTCATTTTAGTTAGCATGTTTAAAAAATCATAATATTAACCGTTTCCAAATTTACTGATTGAAAAGTACCTCTACATTGGTGAGGGACGTATGTGATAATTTTAAGACAAACCTTCTCAATGTAAGAAATTGCATGAAAAGGCATTCACTAGAATTAGAAACATTAAATTGAAAGTTCAAGATAATAACAATTTTAAAGTGGACAAATATCCGTTCGAGAATTCGTTCTCTTTAACTCTCAGTGAAATATTTCAGGAAAAGGTTCCAACGAAATCACCACACTTACACTCAATTCCGATATTACAAACTCGACAATATTAAATAATACGTTAGATGTTTCTGAATTAACTCCAAAAACTCATTTCGAATTGGGAGCAGTTTAACAAAGTGACATTGTCTCCATAAGTAACATCTTGCCTCTGAATTCTAATAATGTTTAACCTATAAGTTTAAATGAAAAAAATAGTTTTTTGTTACGGAAGGACGTTTTGTGTAGAACAAACAGGAATAATTAAAAATTTTTAATAAACCTACGAAAAAATTTAAAGGTAACATACATACCTTGGTGAAACAAAAATTTCCTAGCGTAAATAACACTTGTATTCTAAATTTTAGGAACACAAAACAATTTTAAAAATAACTCAATTGTAATATACGAGTACTGTGCGCACCTAACTTGCAAACACTTTAAATTATTTGAAATGTAAACTTTCACCATTAACACTCATAATAAAATACTTATCTTTTGGGTTTTTAATGGTGTACTTTAAATTATACAATCTAAACGTTTCGATAACACTTACAGTTATCTTCGTCAGTAGTAATGTTAAAAATTGTTAAAGATGTAAACAATTTTGTCAAATTTGACAAAATTGTTTACATCTTTAATAATTTTGTTGTATAATTTAAAGTACACCATTAAAAAACCCAAAAAAGATAAGTATTTTACTTTAAATTATTGTGCAATTGGAGTGAAAATGGCTTGGAAAATAAACTATTTAATGTAATCGTTTATTTACAGTACATCTTTGAATTTTTCTCATCATCATGATCTAACTGGGCAGGTTCGTGGAGTAGAAAGAATTATACTGGGGAAAAAGTTATCGACTTCAACAACGGGTAAAATTCGTGAGAAGATATTAAATACTCTCATACAATGTTTTCGAAAACAAAAACTTAAAATTAAATCAGAAAGTGTATGCAGACAAGTAAATTTTGAAACACTTTCGGCAAACGATCGCGGTAGAGACGATATTGTAGATCTGATTTATTTTGACCGAGCCAATCCTCATTACGTTTACTGTAAATCACAACCACTGAATGTGTACATTTTAAACACAATTGAGTTTTATTCTAATAAGGGCCCTAGTGCTAACTAAAAATTAAATATTTAAATCACTTAAATTTTTTAGTTAATTTTATTCAATGGCCAAAAATCACAAGTGAATATTGGTAGGTACAGAGAAAAAGTGGATTTTATTTTAACCTCAATAAAATTTACTTATTATATGTAACTAATTTTAACGTTATATACCATAACTTATTTATATAAATATTTTATTATTTATAAAGTTTTATATTATATATATATATACATATATATATATATATATATATATATATATATATATATATATATATATATATATATATACACTGTGTCTCTTGAATTTCTGGACATAGAATTCCATGTTAAAATAAATTATTGTAAATATTTTCTCTAATTATTTTTACAGTAAATGTCAAATGTAAAACTTCTTAAGGAAAAAGGCTGTTTTATGTTACAATTGCATTTACATTTGGTTCATCCGTTTTCGAGAAAATTAGGAAAACTTAAGGGCTTTTTCGTAACTGGTAACGTTATATCATGTAAGTGGCAGGATAAATACAATAAGGAGCACAAATAAAATAAGTCTGTTATAAACAAGGAGATGATATTCTAAATAAACAAATTAATTATGAAAATTGAATTTCCGGTTTTGATAATTAGCCGACTACAAATCTCTGATATTTCTAAGTGAATTGCCAGAGTAATGCCATTCAATAAATTTTACTTTTTCTTCAATGGTGTAATAATTCATTTTTATAAACAAATTTTTCTTTAAAAAGTAATAATCTGTCCCAAATAAAGTTTTAATGATGAATGAATTGTTTTTGAACAATGAATAATTTGTAAATGACAATTAATAATTATTGTTAGCAAAACAACCTGACCAGTTATGAAAGCTTGTTTTTTCCTAAATTTCGAAAACGGATAAACCAAATGTAAATGCAATTGTAACATAAGAAGCAGCCTTTTTCCTTAAGAAGTTTTACATTTGACATTTTACTGTAAAATAATTAGGCGAGCCAATATTTACAATAGTTTATTTTAACATGGGAATTTATGTCCAGAAATTCAAGAGACACAGTGTATATATATATATATATATATATATATATATATATATACAAACTTAAAAATAAATATTATTTAATGAAAAGAAAGATAATAAATATCTAAAGTATAAAATTATCATATATATATATATATATATATATATATATATATATATATATATTTTAACTTTATTAATTTATGTAATTAAATATAGATCAATAAAAGTGGAACTATAAATTAATAAAGAAAGATATTGGTTTATTAATCGTATATAAATTATTATTACACGATAAACTTGAAAAAAGAAATAATGAATAGTTTCATATATTTTATATATTTTATTTAATGGTTATAACGTCGTATTTATATAGAAAACTATAGTGATTTTTTTTATTTGTTGTTTTAATAATATTATTTTCATTATTTATAACTTTTAGTTCAATAAATATATTTATTTTTATATTTTTTTTTGAAATTAGATTAATTCCAACATTGTTATTAATTTTAGGTTGAGGTTATCAACCTGAACGTATTCAAGCTGGTATATATATATATATATATATATATATGTATATATATATATATATATATATATATATGATAATTTTATACTTTAGATATTTATTATCTTTCTTTTCATTAAATAATATTTATTTTTAAGTTTGTACAATTTTTGTTTTTTAGTTAAAATTCTATATATTCTGTTCATTTATGGTTACCCAAGGCATGTAGAGGCTCCAATTTCTGGGTCAATAATTTTGGCTAATGTTAAAGTTAGGGGATATGGATTAATTCGTTTTATAAAATTTATATAATTGTAGGTTTAAATTTAATTTTATTATTATAATTATTGGTTTAATAGGAGGTTTTATTATTTCTTTAATTTGTTTACGTCAAATGGATGTTAAGTCTTTAATGGCATATTCATCAGTTTCACATATAAGATTAGTATTAGGAGGTTTAATAACAATAAATATATGAGGTTTATATGATTCAATTGTAATAATGATTTCTCATGGTTTATGTTCATCAGGATTATTTTGTTTAGCTAATTGTTCATATGAACGTTTATCTAGTCGTAGATTGTTTTTAAAGAAAGGTTTAATTAATATTATACCTAGAATAAGATTATGATGATTTTATTATGTTCTTCTAATATAGCAGCTCCTCCTTCTTTAAATTTATTAGGGAAATTATATTAATTAATAGTTTGGTTTCTTATAGTTGAATTACAATAATTTTAATTAGATTAACTTCATTTTTTAGAGGTTGTTTTTTAATTATTTATTAGGCATCAACTTCTAAGGTTATTTTGCCTATAGCCTGTTATGAATTATTTACTTGTTCCAAAACGTATTCTGAATATGTGCATATTTGTTGGTTAAATTTTTCCGTGTAATTCTGATAAATGTAAAATTCAAGCACCTTTTCATTTTTCTTTCATTTACTTCTATCATTTTTGAAATGGACCTCTTATATCACAGATTTCTCGTTGTGCTTGCATTGCTTGACAATCAGTGAAGAGATGTCGGATCGTTAATTGTACGTTGCATGTTTAGCATATTCCTCGGGGTGATCCTGTAAGTATGTGTTCGTGTGTCAACTTTGTATGACCTATGCGAAGTCTTGTAATGACTATACTGTTCCTTCTTGAGAATGCTGGGTATTTTTGGGTTTTTGATCGAAGGTAGATGTTTTTTAAGGCGCTATTTTGTTGATTCCAAGTATTTTGCCATTGGTCTAATATTTTATCTCTAATGTACTCCTTTTGGTCGCTTGTGATGGGATCTGTAATGTGATCCTTTGTTTTGTTAATTGTACATATATGAGCGTATTTAATGTTCTGCACGTAGTTTCATTCTTAGTGATGATCTCGTAATTAAAATGTGTTGACTTCATGCTGATTTTGCAAGCATATTTTGTTGTTACATGCGCCTGAACTTTAAGGGTAGAACACCAGCTTCAGCGCATAAATATGAAGAGCTTGTGGGAAAGCCCATATGCAGTATCTTAGTGAGACATTTTGGATTGTGTCTAGTTTCTTCAAGAGAGATTTGCATGCAGATCCGTATGCATTGCATCCATAATCTACCTTTGAAAGAATCATTGTTTTATAAATCCGTAATAGAATTTCCCGGTTTGCACCCCAGTTTGTGTTTGATAGGCACTTTATTACATTCAAGACTTGTTTGGATACTGTGTATATATTCTATGTGGTTTCTCCACGAGAGGTAGGGTTAAGAATTATGCCAAGAAATTTTGTTTGAGATAACTCTGATTCGTTTATTTCAAGGTAAAGTTTAGGCTCGTAATGCGGTGTTCTTAGCTTGCAGAAATGCATAGACACTGTCTTTGAGTGAGAAAATCGAATCCTACTTTTGTGCCTGTTCCACTATGGTGTTAATTGCTTTCTGTAGCTAAAATTGCAGCGCTCTTTCCCGGACAAATCGTGATATCGTCAACGTATATAGAGCGGCCAATTGTTGGTTTTAGTGTAGTTGTGATATCATTTACCGCAATAGCAAACAAAGTTACACTAAGTGGAGAGCCTTGAGGTATTCCATTTTCTAAAATATGTTCGTCGGACACTGCTTTCCCTACCCGCACTTTAAAACTTCTATCATACAGAAAGACTTTATGGTATAGGCTAATTTTCCCTTTACCCCCATTTATGTAGCTTTTCCAATACGGCATATCTCCAAACTGTATCATAAGCCTTCTATGTCGAAAATACAGCTGTTAGGTGTTCTCTTCCGAAGCTTTCATAGATGGCCGTTGACAATTAACCAATTTATCGTTTGTGCTATAATTTTTCCGAAATCCCGCCTGATAATGATTTGTCCAGTTATTTTCTTCCATTAAATTGACCAGTCTTTTATTGATAATCTTTTCTAAGAGTTTTTCCATACAGCAACATAAAGAGATCGAACGTTAGCTGTCCGGTTCTAACAGATCCTTACTGGTTTTAAGACAGGTACTACCATTGCAGTCTTCCACAATTCTGGATACTTGCCTTCGTTCCAAATTTTGTTGAAAGTATAAAGTAAATCCAGCAAACATGAGTACGGTAGGTTTTCAGCATTCCGTTTGGGATATCATCGATTCCAGTCGCACCTTCCTTAGCTTCGTAGCTATACGGAGTTCTTCCATAGTAACTGTCAAAGCTACAAAGCTTTGATAGGTTATTTCAGTAAGATCTATGCTGTGTCGTCATTTAAAATCTCCACTGAAGTTATTTGTACTGCTGACCTGTTGGTAATGATTAGCTAGTTGCTCGGTTACTGCTGCGGGTTCGGTAAATAGATTGTCATTAATTTTAAATTTTGGGAGGCTTTTATTGTAACGTTTCCCGGAGATGGCACGGATTTTAGTCCACAACTCTGTAGTAGGCGTTGTTGTTTGTAATGAGCTGACGTAACTTCGCCATGAGGACCTTTGTGAGGTTTTAATCTCGTCGTGCTATTGCTCTGAGTTTTTAAAATTGATAAGGTTTTCTGTAGTGGGGTTTTTGAAAACTTCTTCAGAGCGACTTTTCTGGCCTTAATAGCTTCACCGATTTTGGGTTCCACCAAGGTACAGGTATTCGTTTTTGTGGCTTGTCCTAGGAATTGATATTTCGGCAGCTGCAGAATCGATTCGTTAAGTTTACCATATCATCGATTTCCAGCGCTCTATTAATAGGACGTACCTTGTTTTTAAAATTGTCCCAATCAGCTCTTATTAACTTCCATTTCACGGTAACATTACGTGACCATTAGATTGTGACGTACTGATGAGAATGGGAAAGTGATCACTTTCATGTAGATCATTAGCTACTTCCCATGTGAGGTTCGAGCTATCCGAGAGCACAAAGTCAGATCGATCGTGGAAAAGTTATTGGATCTGGCGTTAAAGAACGTTGGTTCCTGGGCATTATTAAGTAAAATGAGCCCTGTTGTATCCAGTAAGTCCTCTATTGCTTTTCCCTTCTATCAAATTTATCAGAACCCCACAAAGGATTATGGGAGTTAAAGTCACCCAACAACAGAATCGGCTCTGGAAGTTGCGAGATAAGATTTTCTAAGTCAAGCGGTGTGTCCACGTGTTGTCTGACAAGTAGATAAAATTGTCATTTTAAATGGGTGCGACACGTGTACTGCAATTGCTTGCAAATGAGTACGCAATTGTGTTTCTTTGTAGACACAATCATTGTGGACAAAATTTTACACGCCTTTCGTGGGGCATGTCACGTCTAATGCTCACATAATTGGGTATTTTAAATTTATCTTGTGTTTTAAAATGTGTCTCTTGAAGGCAAATAACTAATGGTGTGCGTTCATTTGCGATTAGTCTCAACTCGCTCGAACTTTTTTGACATCCGTTACAGTTCCATTGAAGAATACTTTCCATTTTTAAATTAAATTTATGTATGTTATTCTTTATATTTATATTCAAATACTCAACATGGAAAATTAATTAATGGGATATATTCTTGTTCTTCTGGATGTTTACGTGAATATTTACTTATATTTCTTCATTGAGTTCCTTTAAATTTAATTTTTCTTGTTGGTGATTTATTTATTTGTTATTTAGGTAGTTTAAAAAAAAACATTAATTTGTGGAATTAAAAATATAAAATTTATCTTAAATAATTTCAATTTGTAAATTTTATTTTACGTTTTCACTTTTTTTTAGAGTAATTTTATTATTTTCGAGTTTATATTTTATGATTTTTGATTATTTAATTTTATTGAGTACGAGTTATAAGTTTAAATTCTAGAATAATTTGTATAATTATTTTATTTGATTGAATATCTTTATTATTTTTGAGATTAGTTTTATATTTCTTCTATAGTAATTTATTATAGTGAGGAATATACATGGGAAATAAATTTAAATCGATTTATTGTATTAGTTGTTTTATTCATTATTTCTATATTTTTATAATTATTTGATCAAAAGGGCCTAGATGAAACTACGATTACTATTTACTAATAAATCAATAATATAATTTTAAGTTTAGAAAAAATTATGTGTTGTATTAATTTCTCCGATTTATGGATATTGTTTAACTGTTTATTACCCATTTCTAAATTACATTAACAGAAACAGGCTCCAACATCTACAAAATACTGTTGCAGATTTATGGTCTACGTAAATTTGACTATATTAGCGATTTCATGCAAGAATTAAATTGGCTCTCCTTAAAAGGTGGAAATTTCATTTCTTAAATTTTATACATAGAATTGTTATAACGAACAGTCCTGCATATCGCCGCAAATTAATCGGTAGAAATGAAATTCACTCTAAAAATATCAGATATGTAAATAATTTTACCATACCTGCACATCGTACATTGTTCGAATGTGGTTTTACGTATAATGTAATGACAAAACTGTATAACGCCCTGGATATAGTTTTTAAAAATTACCCTTAAATATTTTTCGTAAAAAATTCGTGGTACGATTTGACTGTTAGCAATTTATATTTTGCTTTATATTTATACATACATTTATAAATAATCATTGGATACACAGGTAGCTATTTATTTGGTATCAATTTAGTTTCATATATTGGAAATAAAAATATTATTTCAAAGAATAATAATAGGGGAAACAATACCGTTTATAGTATGTTTTTTATTTATCTATGAGTATGTAGACGGATGGCGCCGATCCGACAATGACAATCAGTCTCGTCATGACTCGTGCAGTCGAGTAATCAGTTCAGAAAATTTGCAACGATGTCGTTAGTTTACAATTCAGAAGCTTGTTGGTGGTGGGGGAGCAGGGTTCCATTAGAAAAGACAGCATGTTGAACGCAATTTAACATTACACTTGCCTGTCTTAAAATTTTTAGTCAATACCAATGTAAAATACAAATATAAGTTGATCTTTATCGTTGTCTTAATAACTAAATAAAACTTTAAAACACGCCTAAATTAACTACTAAATTATTAAATGTGACGACACCTTTTGTAACAAAAATCAATTTTAATTAAGCATAAAACTAACTCTATCATAAAAACGCAATTCATCTATTTACAGGAAAAATGACTAAAAGGATACCTATCACATTATAACAATTACTTTTCTTTGGAGTAAAATTTGACGAACTTTTGTTTAATTAATAGTGGAATAGGTTTGTATTTGTTCGGCATCAAAGTAATATATTGTATAAAAAGTATCTTGAAAAAGCTACTATGAGGTGGTGTATACCTTTATATTGCAGATTTAAGTTTGTACATCTGCCTGAAATGTTATTTTATTATAAAGATTAGCGGGACGTTTAAATAAAATTATTTTATAATAAAGGCAAGAGGTATTTAACACTGACTGTTTTGCATATTGAGCCAATTTACTTCATTTAACTTGTGTGAAATACTTTCAAATTTTTAATCCCAAAATAAATCTTAATGAATTCTGTACGCTTTGGATGCTTTGAGAAAGATCAGATGTTATATTAGAACCATGAATTGAAGACCAATTGAAGTAAAAACACCAATGTAACAACAAGCCCTGTAAGGTTTACAGGCAATTCGTGTTTTTTTATAATTTTGATATGATCACATATGTTTTGACACTTATTTTGTATACTTGAAAGTGTTATCCAACACTATACCCAAAATTGCAGCTTGTTGCTTAATTAATTTTATCTCGCCACATGCAGATAATTTTACCATTTCAATTTTACTGATTTCCAAAATAATTATCACTGTTCTTATCGGATTGATAATCAATAAGTTTGCATGTTTTGAGTAAACGAATGATACATTTGTGTATCTTCCACATAAAAAAGGATTTTACATGTTTTAATTGTTGTGCTAAGAAGATGGTGTATACAGCGAATGAGAGAGGACCTAATGGAACCCTATGAACACCTTTTAACACTAAAAGTGGATGTCTTTATCCACACAAACAGCTTGAACCCTGTCAGTTAGACAATTACGAAACAAGACGACTGTATTAGGCGAGGTGCCAATCGTTTTAACAGCTATTAAAATGTTGTGAGAATTGTGTCAAAGCCTTGCTAAAATCTAACAGAATTAATATTGATAATTTATTCTGATCGTAAGCTCTTAATAGGTAATCTGTAACATTTAGTAATAATGCAGTACAACTGATTAGGAGTCTGGAAACAAATTATTATTATTAAGATATTTTTTCAAAACTTTGGATAAAACCGGCAATATGCAGATTGGTCGTAAATCCTGATAGTAGAATGAGATTTTTTAGGAGTTGGTACTACACCTTCTTTCCAAGCTGTAAAAATGAAACAGTTGACCATATGAGTTGAATAAGGCACAATAATAGGTACATAAAGTTCAAAAAATCAATATTGAAGCCATCCATCCACTACATTTGTTACGAATTTTATATCCATTTTCCTTTAAGGACTTGTTGATGTTTAGTTTTTAAGCTCATTCCAAAGTTTTATAGAAGAAGAGTGAGGTTGGTATATTTAAAATAGAAACTTTTTTTGCATTTTATCATTTTACTTGTGTAATTACGTAACATCCTATATTCAAAATTATTAGGTAGTTTGCTACATTTTTTGAATCTGCACAATTTTATCTCTAAACTTCATAAGAAGCGTTAGACTACCTGTAATCCAAGGCATGAATCATTTCTTGACAGCATTCTTCACAGTTTTTAAAAGAGCATGTTGATATAACATATTAAGGAACTTTCAAGACTTCTTCGATTATCTTAATTTGAAGGTTGATTATCTTCCGTCTGTTTTTATCTTGCAATATCTCAATTCTAGGAGATATCAATGTTCAGAACTCTAATGGGCTTCAATTTTCATCTACTACTAATCCTGATGGTCGTAGTGCAGAAACATTTGCTATTTCATGTGATTTCACAAATGATTTCAGAATCCACAATCCCTGATAACCCGAACCATACCCCATATCTTCTAGACTTCTTTCTTACATCAAACAACCCCACTTATTGATAAACTTCAGTCCTTTCCCCACTAGGTATATCTGACCATTGACTAATAGAAATAACTTCTACTGTCCCCAGTTCCTTTGTTGTTCACAACACTGGTAGAACCTTCTGAGTTCAGCTAAATAGTGATTTCTTTGCAAGCTTCCCATGGATAGTGTTTAAGTAGTCATCATCTTCGGATATTGCTCTTCAGTATCTAAAGTCGTCCTCATGGATGAAAGTTATACATTCCAAAAACAAAATCGTACAGGTCATTCTTGTTGCCGACCCTGGTTCAATAAGGCTTGTGCTGATGCAATATTTTGAAAAATAAATCTTGTACCAAATCGTAATCTAATAAAACGGTCGAGAGTCATGCAGACTGCGTTAGTGCTAGAAATATCTACAAAAGTGTTATCACTAGAGCTAAAACGTTGTTTGAATTGAATTGCTTGAATTAGCTACATCTTCTGGGCAGTCGTAAAGTTTAGTCTAGTTCCAGACCTACTCAAGCTCCCTTCGATCTCTATTGTCTTCTGGGGAATTTCCTTCATCATGGAAGTCAGCAAATTTTCAACCCATTCCCAAAAAATGCCAATCCCTCTAACTACCGACCAATTACCATCGCTTCCATTTTGTCTAAACTCACGGAAAAAACCATCAATCAGCAACTGCTCCATTTTCTTGAATCTAACAAACTTCCTTAGTGACCACCAATATTGTTTATGCAGAGTCGTACAACAGGTGATCTTCTTTCATATGTGACCTAAGTTTGGAATAATGCATTAGAACAATTCGGCAAAACAGTTGTAATCGCTTTAGGTATGTCAAAAACATTTGTTGGCATAATTGTTAACTTGTCAAACTCACCTCGTTTGGGCTAACTGATTCGCTCATCAACTAGGTTTCTGGTTTCCTTGATAAAAGACGAATACGTGTCGTAGTTGACGGTTTCTTTTCCAAATAAGTTGGCACTAACGCGAGCGGTCCACAGGGATCAGTTATAGCTCCTACGTTTAATTTTTTCTGCTATACCCACAGAAATGTTCTTATTTCTTCAACGACTAACCTGATCCATTGCTTTGCGACGGTAACTCTTCATTGTAGTTCATATCAGCATACTAATGGTAATCCACCTTCTATTTCAAATAAAAGGCATTAAACGTGAAATAGCAGTTTCAATCAAAGACATTCAATCTATCCTTGAATGTAGAAGTAATAATCTAGTTAAATTTAATGCTAACAAAACTCAGTTTTGCTTTGTGTCCGCCAAAAAGATCGATCATTTAATGAATGGCTCAAATCTTAAGCTTTAAGACTATTACTATGTTGGGAATAACCATATCTTCAAATTAGTCATCGGTTTTCATCTTCTGTCAGCTACTAAAGTAGTTGTTCGTAAATAGGCTTTTGCACAGATCTCACCAGTACTTTACCTCCTGACAACCCTTTCTGCTATATAAGGCCCAAACTGAACTCATCTAGGATACAATCACCTCTGGGTTGGTGCTCCCCAATAATTTTGATATCGTTGATCGTACTTAGAGAGGAGGGATAGGATTATAAATGACCTGTCCTTAACTTCTGACATACAGTCCCTCAAGCACAGAACAATCTTTGTGGTACCAAACGGGCACAATCCTGTAAAAATAAAACTTTATCTACCCACCTAACAGTTGGTTAATGTTAATATGTTTTAAAGTTTTTATAACTGCTAACTGTAACTTGCGATCCAATGAATAATTGCAGTAATGTTTCGTGATCTGTAAAAATTCAACCCAGAAGTGCCTTAGTCACACACTAGGCCAGAGATAGATGTAATAATGAGACCTAGCAATGTGAATCGCGAGTTTCATTACGCCTTAGTACAGTAAGATTTAACCAATTCATCATTATATTAAAATATTTAGTATCTGGTGCAAGTATTTGAAGTAAATCTATATTTAAACCATAAAACAAGAAATATTATTGCTTAATAATGATATTTGGGTCAAATATTGCTCAACCTCACCACAAAATAATTTATACTTTAGTTTAGGCGGCCTGTACTACAAGCGCCAAAATCAGTTACCCTACTTTAATGCTTGTCCAACATTGTTGTTTTTTTGTTAATAATTATGGACCTGAACGGGCTAAGTTTGGCCTAGTGCTGAAGCACTCAAAACACTTAGGAGGACGGATAGGAGGATATTGAATTACCAAGAGAGGCCTGTGAACGGCTACCTTAAATTTTCCCATATAAGAGAGAGGAAAACAGTGTGGATTTCGTCCGTTTGTTACAAGTAGACATTTGTACTGCATATTGATGATGCGAATGAGCGAACCGAGTATTCCCAGCAAAGATGGCTCGAGATGGTACCAAAAATATAATTCAGCAGAGCAATAGCCATTGTAATATCGATAGTACCAAGAAAGAACTGAAACGATTCTTCTATGCTCAAGGGACTGTATGTCATAGGTTAAGGACGGGTTATGAACCTAATCGCCCTTTTTAATACGATCAACGACATCCAGAGCGTATTGGCGAGCACCAACCCTGAGGTGAGAGTTACATTCTAGATGAGGTCGAATTTGGGACTTATACTGCATAAAGAGTTGCCGGAGGTAAAGTACTTTAGATCTATACAAAACCTATTTTACGATCATCTGCTTTGGTAGCTGACAGAAGATGGTCAACCCATGATAGATTTGAAGATAGTCATTCCCAACATATTAATAGTCTGAAAACTTAAAATCTGGCCCATTCATTCTTACGAGGAAACGATCGATCTTTTTAGCGAACACAAAGTACCATTAAATTTAACTACATTATTACGTTCTGGTTCGAGGATACGTTAAATGTCTTTGTTAATTGAAATTGCTATTTCAGCTTTAATGCCTTGGTTTGAGATAGTAGGTAGATTACCATTATGAGCAGACTGAGATGAACTACAATGAAGAGTACTGTCGTCAGCAAAGCAATGGATCGGATTAATCGTTGATGAAATAACATCATTTCTGTATAGCAGAAAAGTGTAGGCAATCACTGATCCCCAATTGCGACACGTATTCGTCTTTTATCATTCATGCAATTATATTTACACCAGTACGTTTAAATTTAAATGAATTTGTACAAAAACAAACGCCACCGCCTCTTCCAATGCGATTGTACCTTATATCATTGTCACCATCAATATACACACCGTCATACTTTTACTTATTGAGTTAGCCAAGTTTCACTTACTGCAATACAACAATACATCAATTAATAAGAATCAGTTTTAGACCATTTAACCTTAGAACTAAAGATAGAATGTTTACATCTACAATTCTAAAATTATGTACCATGTTCAGTTAATGCTGTCTGCTAGTTATTCCCCAAAATGAAATATATTATCAATTTGCAAATATTAGTAAAACGCAATACGAATATACAAGTAGAATTTGAATGCAATTCTAATCTTTCAGTAGCTCAGTTGGTTAGAGTTCATGTCTAGATAACATGAGGTCGTGGGTTCGAATCCCATTCGAGAGATCATTTTTATGTTTCTTCCATCAATTCCACTCCCCTTCCATTTTCCACAAGTATTTTTCTACACTCCTATCGTCCTCCCTTAACTACCTACACTATTTTGCCATATGCCTTATATTCTCCATTCCTTCTCCGCATAATCTACATCTTCTTTCTTCCTCTTTTCTCCAATACTTGTTTCCCCACTCTACGTTACCGCATCTGAACCTCGCTATCATTTCTTTCTTTCCATTCTTTCCTTCTCCTTTCAGATATTCTGGTATCCCTTCCCTTTAATCCTTTTGTAATTTACATTATATTTTGCTTCACTTATTTTTACCCATCTTTCTTGGTTTTGGACATCCCTGTCCTTTCTTATTGTCTCCTCTTACCCTGACTACCTCTACCCTTAACCTCTTATTTCAGTCGCGTACCCGATCCTTTTATAATATTTCTCCCCTTGACCGTATTTCACGCCCTTCCTTTATCTCTTTCCAGCCTGTAGTAAATATGTATGTATGTGTGTATGTCCGTATATGCGTATATGCGTATGTGCGTGTGTGCGTGTGTGTGTGTGTGTGCGAGGGTGCATGTGTGTGGGTGTGTGCGTGTGCGTCTGAGTGCCAGTGTGCCAGTGTGCTTGCGTGTCTGCCTGTCTGCGTGTCTGGGTATGTCCGTCCGTCCGTCCGTCCGTCCGTCCGTCTGCCCACCTGTCCGCCTGTGCGTGCGTCCGTCCGTCCGTGTCCGTGTCGTGTGTGTGTGTGTGTGTGTGTGTGTGTGTGTGTGTGTGTGGTCTGCGTGTGTGTGTGTGTATGTGTGTGTGTGTGTGTGTGTCAATGTATGTGTGTATGTATGTATGTATGTATGTATATGTATGTATGTATGTATGTATGTATGTATGTATGTATGTATATGTATGTATGTATGTATGTATGTATGTATGTATACATGTATGTATGTATGTATGTATGTATGTATGTATGTATGTATGTATGTATGTATGTATGTATGTATGTATGTATGTATGTATGTATGTATGTATGTATGTATATGTATGTATGTATGTATGTATGTATATGTATGTATGTATGTATGTATGTATGTATGTGTGTATGTATATGTATGTATGTATGTATGTATGTATGTATGTATGTATATGTATGTATGTATGTATGTATATGTATGTATGTATGTATATGTATGTATGTATGTATGTATGTATGTATGTATGTATGTATGTATGTATGTATGTATGTATGTATGTATGTATGTGTATGTATGTATGTATTGTATGTATGTATGTATATGTATGTATGTATGTATGTATGTATGTATGTATGTATGTATGTATGTATGTATGTGTATGTATGTATGTATGTATGTATGTATGTATGTATGTATGTATGTATGTATGTACAAAAGGTATGTATGATGTATGTATGTATGTATGTATGTATGTATGTATGTATGTATGTATGTATTGTATGTATGTATATGTATGTATGTATGTATATATCTATATATATATATATATATATATATATATATATATATATATATATAATATATATTAAAACCAAATATCCCCTAGATGGGGTGATTTGGGTACTTCATGTAAATGGATCAATGCCTGAGAAACATACTCCTTAATATTTTCAATGTTACTTGCAGTTCCAATGAATCTTTCTTTCGGCTTATTAACACTCAAAGGAAATATGCCAGTTTTCCTAAAGCGTGAAATTATTATTATTATTACACTAAACAGGCTTAATAGGCCCATTAAATATTAGTTAATTGAAGTTAAGAAATATTGACTAAATCAGATATAGAAAAGCCGTGACTGTGTAAGTGTGATTGTTTTATTAGAAAACTGAACAAAAATTAGTTTTGAACGAGAAAACTACATTTAATTGATAATCAGAGCAGTTAAAAATATCAATCTTGTCTTCAATTGATGCAAGGACAGAAATCATCCGATACAAATATGAATCTAAAACACATTAGTTTTAACAGCTGGGAGATAAAACTGCTAGACAAACGGGTATTACTTCGTTTAACCCTAAACAGTATCATGCTTAAGATTTTTCACAGTCCATGCTACAAGATATCACCTTAAATAGGAATACAGATTGTATACGTCTTCTGGTCTCTAAGCTGGTGAAGTATTAGCGCATTTCGAGGTGTAACAGTTGTGGTGCATCAAATATTTTTCTTTTGAATTCATTACGATGAAATGATCTGGCAATTACATAATTTAAAAGGGCGAAGTTCAGATATTAAGCTTCTTACACTTAACCCTGTTCTTTATATTTTATTTGCATATATACCGGGATAATATAAACTTAATGTAAATTAAAAAGAAAATAAAGGTTTTATAAAAATTTAATAAAGGTATGTTGATGAATGGGTAACTTAGAAATTACTTGACGATAATGACCAAAGTAAAATAAAAGGAATTTGTTTTTGTTAAATTTTGATGATTTGCATGTTTGTATCTACAATTAAAAGATTGAGTTACACGTTACGATAACGAGGCGCGTATTTTTTCCATGCCATTTCCGGTCGTTTATGTTCGCATGATTGCTTAAATCAGTACGTGAATTAAATTTGATTTATGAACATGGCTCATTTTAGTTAGCATGTTTAAAAAATCATAATATTAACCGTTTCCAAATTTACTGATTGAAAAGTACCTCTACATTGGTGAGGGACGTATGTGATAATTTTAAGACAAACCTTCTCAATGTAAGAAATTGCATGAAAAGGCATTCACTAGAATTAGAAACATTAAATTGAAAGTTCAAGATAATAACAATTTTAAAGTGGACAAATATCCGTTCGAGAATTCGTTCTCTTTAACTCTCAGTGAAATATTTCAGGAAAAGGTTCCAACGAAATCACCACACTTACACTCAATTCCGATATTACAAACTCGACAATATTAAATAATACGTTAGATGTTTCTGAATTAACTCCAAAAACTCATTTCGAATTGGGAGCAGTTTAACAAAGTGACATTGTTCCATAAGTAACATCTTTCCTCTGAATTTAATAATGTTTATCCTATAAGTTTAAATGAAAAACATAGTTTTTTGTTACGGAAGGACGTTTTGTGCCGAACAAACAGAAATCGTTAAAATTTTAATAAACCTACGAAAAAATTTAAAGGTAACATACATACCTACCTTCATGGTGAAACAAAAATTTCCTAGCGTAAATAACACTTGTATTCTAAATTTTAGGAACACAAAACAATTTTAAAAATAACTCAATTGTAATATACGAGTACTGTGCGCACCTAACTTGCAAACACGTTAAATTATTTGAAATGTAAACTTTCACCATTAACACTCATAATAAAATACTTATCTTTTGGGTTTTTAATGGTGTACTTTAAATTATACAATCTAAACGTTTCGATAACACTTACAGTTATCTTCGTCAGTAGTAATGTTAAAAATTGTTAAAGATGTAAACAATTTTGTAAATTTGACAAAATTGTTTACATCTTTAATAATTTTGTTGTATAATTTAAAGTACACCATTAAAAACCCAAAAAGATAAGTATTTTACTTTAAATTATTGTGCAATTGGAGTGAAAATGGCTTGGAAAATGAACAATTTAATGTAATCGTTTACAGTACATCTTTGAATTTTTCTCATCATCATGATCTAACTGGGCAGGTTCGTGGAGTAGAAAGACTCATACTGGGGAAAAAGTTGTCGACTTCAACAGCGGGTAAAATTCGTGAAGAAGATATTAAACCCTCTCATACAATGTTTTCGTAAACAAAAAACTTAAAATTACATCAGAAAGTGTATGCAGACAAGTAAATTTTGAAACACTTTCGGCAAACGATCGCGGTAGAGACGATATTGTAGATCTGATTTATTTTGCTGAGCCAATCCTCATTACGTTTACTGTAAATCACAACCACTGAATGTGTACATTTTAAACACAATTGAGTTTTATTCTAATAAGGGCCCTAGCGCTACCGGAGGACTTCACGAACAAACGAAAAACTTGGTATATATTCAATACTAGGATGGTTCACTTAGTTGCCTACGTAAAGACGTGCCGGTTTGCTACGAATAGCCGTTCGTATTTATACATTCTATAATAGTCAGAATCTGGAATTCCGCCATTTTACTGGACAGATTTCGCTCAAAAGTGCATCATTCCGTCTACTCATGGATCCGACCCTGGGTACCACACTACAGGATTACCATTCGGATGTGCATTGAATTTATACGACACTAGCTCTGTATTTTAGATTAAATAATTTACCAACGACTGATTTTGTAAGTGTTTTTCACTACATGTTGATTTTGTAAGTGTTTTTCACTACATGTTTAATTATATATCATGAAATGACGTAGTTATTACACAACGCTTTTTTTGCACAATTCTACTAAATAAAAATAATTACGCCTTAGGGTGAATGTAATGCATGAGCTTTACCTGAAACTTGTTTCAATTAGAGGAGCCTAGATACAGCAACAAAATGCAAGTCTAAGATGTTGATTTGAAATCGCAGCACTTTTTAAGATTTCCCGCCTTCCAACACTTTTAAAACATAGTTCTGGATGAATCAGACCCTAGTACAGGAAACTACCGTTAGATTTTGAAAAAATAAACCACTAGGTGGCGTCACAAACAAACGAGAGAGCCTCTGCAGTGGAGCAAAGACTCTGTGACATATTTCGGAGCCCTTGCGGAGATGTATGAGATAGTATGAAGCCCCCATTATTTGAATACTATTTCAAATTTTTAGTTTTTCCGGCATAACAATCAAGGGGGCTCCGTGGAAGGGGCTAAGACTCTGACAAATTTCGAAGCCCTAGCATAAACCTATGAGATAGTGTGGTATTAGAATACTATTTAAAATTTTAAGTTTTTCCGCCATTACAAGCAAACGGATCTGGACGAGATGCCATGACCCCGAGGACAAATTCCTGAATCCTAACTGAGCTCGATGAGATGGTGTGGCCACCTATTATTAGAATACTATTTCAAATTTCAATTTTTTGTGCCATAACAATTAAAGGAATCTATTTTTAAAATATACCACTATGTGGAGCCAAGATCAAGCTCTATTACAGAAAACTCCCGTTAGTTTTGAAAATACACCTCTAGATGGTATCACAAACAAGCAGTCAATCAATCAGAATGCAGAGCCTTAGGCCTACAATCAGCATACATTACCTGCAGGTCGCCAATGAGACTTAAGCCAGCTCTAAATAGAGCACAGAGCACAGAGCCTGAGAGTGGGCGCTGTCCAAGGATGGGCCGTGGCAAGGTCCACTTTTAATTGTAATTAATAGTGGTGTGGGATAATGTGTCCAACTCTACAGACGTAGCTTTGATTTAACCAATGTCGTTGATTGAGGAATCGTTTAAGATACGCAACGGTACGGTAATATCCGTAGACAAAGTTGAGTCTCAACTAGAGACGGCGATAGTAGTAATGTGGGTCTCAAATGTTTAGTTGCTCGTTAACTCTCGCCG
The DNA here is from genome assembly GCA_036346205.1 of Vesta saturnalis. Classification (NCBI taxonomy): domain Eukaryota; kingdom Metazoa; phylum Arthropoda; class Insecta; order Coleoptera; family Lampyridae; genus Vesta; species Vesta saturnalis. The sequence goes on along the minus strand of JARFJB010000288.1, from coordinate 145,418 downwards.
TGAAAGTATCTATGTACTCTTAATTGGCAAGCGTGTTTGACGTCAGGTTTCTCCTACAAACTTTTGATTATTTGTGTTTTTGCAAAGCGTGTCATTTTTCAAATAAAAATTTAATTTCTGAACTAATTGATTAATAAAATAAATTTTGTTTTTCTTTATAATTAAAATTACATTGATTGTAAGAATTGAATAAATTAAAAAGTAAATTATTCATGTTGTTGATAAATTATTGCAATTATTCATCCTATATGATTAATTGATGAATATGCTAAAATTTTTCGTATTCTAATTTGATTAAATGCCATTAATCCTCTTACAATTATTGCCATTAAAATAATAATTATTATAAAAGATTTGAATTTAATATTTAGTATTAACAGGACTATAGGGGCAATTTTCTGTCATGTTAATATTAATATACAATTTATTCAATCTAATCCTTCAAGAACTTCTGGAAATCAAAAATGGAACGGGGTTATTCCTATTTTCATTAGAAGTCTCGAATTTATAATAAAAATAATTAATGATTCTTGATTTATTTTTGATGAAAATCTCGAACTTATTATTAATATGATAATTGCTAATAGAATTACTGATGATACAATAGTTTGTGTAATAAACTATTTAATTGAAGATTCGGAAGAAAGTTTATTTTTTCTTGAATTTAAAATTGGAATAATAGATAAAACATTAATTTCAAGTCCTATTCATATAGCTATTCATGAATAAGAGGAAATTGAAATCAAGGTTCTATTCTAATAATTAATATTGATAAAAATAAAATTTGATAAAATTTTTGTATTAAAAAAAAAGAATCTTTACATTTGGGGTATGAACCCAAAAGCTTTATTTAGCTTATCTTTTTATAAATTAGAATAAGATGTACATGAATTTTTAATGTTCACAGGAATAGTTTAATTCTATTATTTATAATGAAGGTAAAATTTTACATTTTTATTAATTATATCATAATAATCCTTTTGTCAGGCACTTCATTTGTTTTTGTTTTTAATGTATTTGAATTGTTAAAATTAAATATTTAAATCACTTAAATTTTTTTAGTTAATTAATTTTAGCGTCCAATTTAAATTCAAGGAAAAAAAATCACAAGTGAATATTGGGTAGGTACAGAGAAAAAAAAGTGGTGGATTTTATTTTTTAACCTCAATAAAAATTTACTTATTATATGTAACTAATTTTAACGTTATATACCATAACTTATTTATATAAATATTTTATTATTTATAAAGTTTTATATTATATATATATATATATATATATATATATATATATATATATATATATATATATATATATATATATATATATATACACTGTGTCTCTTGAATTTCTGGACATAGGGAATTCATGTTAAAATAAATTATTGTAAATATTTTCTCCCTAATTATTTTACAGTAAAATGTCAAATGTAAAACTTCTTAAGGAAAAAGGCTGTTTATGTTACAATTGCATTTACATTTGGTTCATCCGTTTTCGAGAAAATTAGGAAAAACTTAAGGGCTTTTTCGTAACCGGTAACGTTAATAAGCCATGTAAGTGGCAGGATAAATACAATAAGGAGCACAAATAAAATAAGTCTGTTATAAACAAGGAGATGATATTCTAAATAAACAAATTAATTATGAAAATTGGAATTTGCCGGTTTTGATAATTAGCCGACTACAAATCTCTGATATTTCTAAGTGAATTGCCAGAGTAATGCCATTCAATAAATTTTACTTTTTCTTCAATGGTGTAATAATTCATTTTTATAAACAAATTTTTCTTTAAAAAGTAATAATCTGTCCCAAATAAAGTTTTAATGATGAATGAATTGTTTTTGAACAATGAATAATTTGCAATGACAATTAATAATTATTGTTAGCAAAACAACCTTGACCAGTTATGAAAAAGCCCTTAAGTTTTTCCTAAATTTCTCGAAAACGGATAAACCAAATGTAAATGCAATTGTAACATAAGAAGCAGCCTTTTTTCCTTAAGAAGTTTTACATTTGACATTTTACTGTAAAATAATTAGGCGAGCCAATATTTACAATAGTTTATTTTAACATGGGAATTCTATGTCCAGAAATTCAAGAGACACAGTGTATATATATATATATATATATATATATATATATATATACAAACTTAAAAATAAATATTATTTAATGAAAAGAAAGATAATAAATATCTAAAGTATAAAATTATCATATATATATATATATATATATATATATATATATATATATATTAACTTTATATTAATTTATGTAATTAAATATAGATCAATAAAAGTGGAACTATAAATTAATAAAGAAAAGATATTGGTTTATTAATCGTATATAAATATTATTACACGATAAACCTGAAAAAAAAAGAAATAATGAATAGTTTCATATATTTTATATATTTTTATTTAATGGTTATAACGTCGTATTTATATTGAGAAAAACTATAGTGATTTTTTTTTATTTGTTGTTTTAATAATATTATTTTCATTATTTATAACTTTTAGTTCAATAAATATATTTATTTTTTATATTTTTTTTTTTTTGAAATTAGATTAATTCCAACATTGTTATTAATTTTAGGTTGAGGTTATCAACCTGAACGTATTCAAGCTGGTATATATATATATATATATATATATATAGTATATATATATATATATATATATATATATGATAATTTTATACTTTAGATATTTATTATCTTTCTTTTCATTAAATAATATTTATTTTTAAGTTTGTACAATTTTTGTTTTTTAGTTAAAATTCTATATATTCTGTTCATTTATGGTTACCAAGGCTCATGTAGAGGCTCCAATTTCTGGGTCAATAATTTTTGGCTGAATGTTAAAGTTAGGGGATATGGATTAATTCGTTTTATAAAAATTTATATAATTGTAGGTTTAAAATTTAATTTTATTATTATAATTATTGGTTTAATAGGGGGTTTTATTATTTCTTTAATTTGTTTACGTCAAATGGATGTTAAGTCTTTAATGGCATATTCATCAGTTTCACATATGAGATTAGTATTAGGAGGTTTAATAACAATAAATATATGAGGTTTATATGGTTCAATTGTAATAATAATTTCTCATGGTTTATGTTCATCAGGATTATTTTGTTTAGCTAATTGTTCATATGAACGTTTATCTAGTCGTAGATTGTTTTTAAAGAAAGGTTTAATTAATATTATACCTAGAATAAGATTATGATGATTTTTATTATGTTCTTCTAATATAGCAGCTCCTCCTTCTTTAAATTTATTAGGGGAAATTATATTAATTAATAGTTTGGTTTCTTATAGTTGAATTACAATAATTTTAATTAGATTAACTTCATTTTTTAGAGGTTGTTTTTTTTTTAATTATTTATTAGGCATCAACTTCTAAGGTTATTTTGCCAATAGCCTGTTATGAATTATTTACTTGTTCCAAAACGTATTCTGAATATGTGCATATTTGTTGGTTAAATTTTTCCGTGTAATTCTGATAAATGTAAAAATTCAAGCACCTTTTTCATTTTTCTTTCATTTACTTCTATCATTTTTGGAAATGGACCTCTTATATCACAGATTTCTCGTTGTGCTTGCATTGCTTGACAATCAGTGAAGAGATGTCGGATCGTTAATTGTACGTTGCATGTTTAGCATATTCCTCGGGGTGATCCTGTAAGTATGTGTTCGTGTGTCAACTTTGTATGACCTATGCGAAGTCTTGTAATGACTATACTGTTCCTTCTTGAGAATGCTGGGTATTTTTTGCGTTTTTTGATCGAAGGTAGATGTTCTTTAAGGGCGCTATTTTGTTGATTCCAAGTATTTTGCCATTGGTCTAATATTTTATCTCTAATGTACTCCTTTTTGGTCGCTTCTTGTGATGGGATCTGTAATGTGATCCTTTGTTTTGTTAATTGTACATATATGAGCGTATTTAATGTTCTGCACGTATTTTCATTCTTAGTGATGATCTCGTAATTAAAATGTGTTGACTTCATGCTGATTTTGCAAGCATATTTTTGTAACAGCCACATGCGCCTGAACTTTAAGGGTAGAACACCAGCTTCAGCGCATAAACTATATGAAGAGCTTGTGGGGAAAGCCCCATGCAGTATCTTAGTGAGACATTTTGGATTGTGTCTAGTTTCTTCAAGAGAGATTTGCATGCATATCCGTATGCATTGCATCCATAATCTATCTTTGAAAGAATCATTGTTTTATAAATCCGTAATAGAATTTCCCGGTTTGCACCCCAGTTTGTGTTTGATAGGCACTTTATTACATTCAAGACTTGTTTGGATACTGTGATATATATTCTATGTGGTTTCTCCACGAGAGGTAGGGTTAAGAATTATGCCAAGAAATTTTGTTTGAGATACAACTCTGATTCGTTTATTTCAAGGTAAAGTTTAGGCTCGTAATGCGGTGTTCTTAGCTTGCAGAAATGCATAGACACTGTCTTTGAGTGAGAAAATCGGAATCCTACTTTTGTGCCTGTTCCACTATGGTGTTAATTGCTTTCTGTAGCTCGTTGTTAATTGCAGCGCCTCTTTTCCCGGACAAATCGTGATATCGTCAACGTATATAGAGCGGCCAATTGTTGGTTTTAGTGTAGTTGTGATATCATTTACCGCAATAGCAAACAAAGTTACACTAAGTGGAGAGCCTTGAGGTATTCCATTTTCTAAAATATGTTCGTCGGACACTGCTTTCCCTACCCGCACTTTAAAACTTCTATCATACAGAAAGACTTTATGGTATAGGCTAATTTTCCCTTTACCCCCCATTTATGTAGCTTTTCCAATACGGCATATCTCCAAACTGTATCATAAGCCTTCTATGTCGAAAATACAGCTGTTAGGTGTTCTTCTTCGAAGCTTTCAGATGGCCGTTGACAATTACCAATTTATCGTTTGTGCTATAATTTTTCCGAAATCCCGCCTGATAATGATTTGTCCAGTTATTTTCTTCCATTAAATTGACCAGTCTTTTATTGATAATCTTTTCTAAGAGTTTTTCCATACAGCAACATAAAGAGATCGAACGTTAGCTGTCCGGTTCTAACAGATCCTTACTGGTTTTAAGACAGGTACTACCATTGCAGTCTTCCACAATTCTGGATACTTGCCTTCGTTCCAAATTTTGTTGAAAGTATAAAGTAAATCCAGCAAACATGAGTACGGTAGGTTTTTCAGCATTCCGTTTGGGATATCATCGATTCCAGTCGCACCTTCCTTAGCTTCGTAGCTATACGGAGTTCTTCCATAGTAACTGTCAAAGCTACAAAGCTTTGATAGGTTATTTCAGTAAGATCTAAGGGTGGCTGCTGTGTCGTCATTTAAAATCTCCACTGAAGTTATTTGTACTGCTGACCTGTTGGTAATGATTAGCTAGTTGCTCGGTTACTGCTGCGGGTTCGGTAAATAGATTGTCATTAATTTTAAATTTTGGGAGGCTTTTATTGTAACGTTTCCCGGAGATGGCACGGATTTTAGTCCACAACTCTGTAGTAGGCGTTGTTGTTTGTAATGAGCTGACGTAACTTCGCCATGAGGACCTTTGTGAGGTTTTAATCTCTCGTCGTGCTATTGCTCTGAGTTTTTTAAAATTGATAAGGTTTTCTGTAGTGGGGTTTTTTGAAAACTTCTTCAGAGCGACTTTTCTGGCCTTAATAGCTTCACCGATTTTTGGGTTCCACCAAGGTACAGGTATTCGGTTTACTTTGTGGCTTGTCCTAGGAATTGATATTTCGGCAGCTGGCAGAATCGATTCGTTAAGGTCGTTTACCATATCATCGATTTCCAGCGCTCTATTAATAGGACGTACCTTGTTTTTAAAATTGTCCCAATCAGCTCTTATTAACTTCCATTTCACGGGTAACATTACGTGACCATTAGATTGTGACGTACTGATGAGAATGGGAAAGTGATCACTTTCATGTAGATCATTAGCTACTTCCCATGTGAGGTTCGGAGCTATCCGAGGGGAGCACAAAGTCAGATCGATCGTGGAAAAGTTATTGGATCTGGCGTTAAAGAACGTTGGTTCCTGGGCATTATTAAGTAAAATGAGCCCTGTTGTATCCAGTAAGTCCTCTATTGCTTTTCCCCTTCTATCAAATTTATCAGAACCCCACAAAGGATTATGGGAGTTAAAGTCACCCAACAACAGAATCGGCTCTGGAAGTTGCGAGATAAGATTTTCTAAGTCAAGCGGTGTCCACGTGTTGTCTGACAAGTAGATATTGCAAATTGTCATTTTAAATGGGTGCGACACGTGTACTGCAATTGCTTGCAAATGAGTACGCAATTGTGTTTCTTTGTAGACACAATCATTGTGGACAAAAATTTTACACGCCTTTCGTGGGGCATGTCACGTCTAATGCTCACATAATTGGGTATTTTAAATTTATCTTGTGTTTTAAAATGTGTCTCTTGAAGGCAAATAACTAATGGTGTGCGTTCATTTGCGATTAGTCTCAACTCGCTCGAACTTTTTTGACATCCGTTACAGTTCCATTGAAGAATACTTTCCATTTTTAAATTAAATTTATGTATGTTATTCTTTATATTTATATTCAAATACTCAACATGGAAAATTAATTAATGGGATATATTCTTGTTCTTCTGGATGTTTACGTGAATATTTACTTATATTTCTTCATTGAGTTCCTTTAAATTTAATTTTTCTTGTTGGTGATTTATTTATTTGTTATTTAGGTAGTTTAAAAAAAAAAACATTAATTTGTGGAATTAAAAATATAAAATTTATCTTAAATAATTTCAATTTGTAAATTTTATTTTACGTTTTCACTTTTTTTTAGAGTAATTTTATTATTTTCGAGTTTATATTTTATGATTTTTGATTATTTAATGTTTATTGAGTACGAGTTATAAAGTTTAAATTCTAGAATAATTTGTATAATTATTTTATTTGATTGAATATCTTTATTATTTTTGAGATTAGTTTTATATATTTCTTCTATAGTAATTTATTATAGTGAGGAATATACATGGGGAAATAAATTTAAATCGATTTATTGTATTAGTTGTTTTATTCATTATTTCTATATTTTTTATAATTATTTGATCAAAAGGGCCTAGATGAAACTACGATTACTATTTACTAATAAATCAATAATATAATTTTAAGTTTAGAAAAAAATTATGTGTTGTATTAATTTCTCCGATTTATGGATATTGTTTAACTGTTTATTACCCATTTCTAAATTACATTAACAGAAACAGGCTCCAACATCTACAAAATACATGTTGCAGATTTATGTATGGTCTACGTAAATTTGACTATATTAGCGATTTCATGCAAGAATTAAATTGGCTCTCCTTAAAACAAGGTGGAAATTTCATTTCTTAAATTTTATACACAGAATTGTTATAACGAACAGTCCTGCATATCTGCGCCGCAAATTAATCGGTAGAAATGAAATTCACTCTAAAAATATCAGATATGTAAATAATTTTACCATACCTGCACATCGTACATTGTTCGAATGTGGTTTTACGTATAATGTGACAAAACTGTATAACGCCCTGGATATAGTTTTTAAAAATTACCCCTTAAATATTTTTCGTAAAAAAATTCGTGGTACGATTTGACTGTTAGCAATTTATATTTTTGCTTTATATTTATACATAAATATTTATAAATAATCATTGGATACACAGGTAGCTATTTATTTGGTATCAATTTAGTTTCATATATTGGAAATAAAAATATTATTTCAAAGAATAATAATAGTTAGGGAAACAATACCGTTTATAGTATGTAAGGTTTTTATTTATCTATGAGTATGTAGACGGATGGCGCCGATCCGACAATGACAATCAGTCTCGTCATGACTCGTGCAGTCGAGTAATCAGTTCAGAAAATTTGCAACGATGTCGTTAGTTTACAATTCAGAAGCTTGTTGGTGGTGGGGAGCAGGGGTTCCATTAGAAAAAGACAGCATGTTGGGAACGCAATTTAACATTACACTTGCCTGTCTTAAAATTTTTTAGTCAATACCAATGTGTAAAATACAAATATAAGTTGATCTTTATCGTAGCCTTGTCTTAATAACTAAAATAAAACTTTAAAAACACGCCTAAATTAACTACTAAATTATTAAATGTGACGACACCTTTTGTAACAAAAATCAATTTTAATTAAGCATAAAAACTAACTCTATCATAAAAACGCAATTCATCTATTTACAGGAAAAATGACTAAAAGGATTTACCTATCACATTACAAACAATTACTTTCTTTCTTTGGAGTAAAATTTGACGAACTTTTTGTTTAATTAATAGTGGAATAGGTTTGTATTTGTTCGGCATCAACTAGTAATATATTGTATAAAAAAGTATCTTGAAAAAGCTAAGTATGAGGTGGTGTATACCTTTATATTGCAGATTTAAGTTTTGTACTCTGCCCGAAATGTTATTTTATTATAAAGATTAGCGGGACGTTTAAATAAAATTATTTTATAATAAAGGCAAGAGGTATTTAACACTCGACTGTTTTGCATATTGAGCCAATTTACTTCATTTAACTTGTGTGAAATACTTTCAAATTTTTAATCCCAAAAATAAATCTTAAGCATGAATTCTGTACGCTTTGGATGCTTTGAGAAAGATCAGATGTTATATTAGAACCATGAATTGAAGACCAATAGTTAAAGTATGAAAACACCAATGTACCACACAACAAGCCCTGTAAGGTTTACAGGCAATTCGTGTTTTTTTTATAATTTGCATATGATCATTAAATATGTTTTGACACTTATTTTGTATACTTGAAAGTGTTATCCAACACTATACCTAAAATTGCAGCTTGTTGCTTAATTAATTTTATCTCGCCACATGCAGATAATTTTACCATTTCAATTTTTACTGATTTTCCAAAAATAATTATCACTGTTCTTATCGGATTGATAATCAATAAGTTTGCATGTTTTGGAGTGTAAACGAATGATACATTTGTGTATCTTCCACATAAAAAAGGATTTTACATGTTTTTAATTGTTGTGCTAAGAAGATGGTGTATACAGCGAATGAGAGAGGACCTAATGGAACCCTATGGAACACCTTTTTTAACACTAAAAGTGGATGTTTCTTTATCCACACAAACAGCTTGAACCCTGTCAGTTAGACAATTACGAAACAAGACGACTGTATTAGGCGAGGTGCCAATCGTTTTTAAAACAGCTATTAAAATGTTGTGAGAAATTGTGTCAAAGCCTTGCTAAAATCTAACAGAATTAATATTGATAATTTATTCTGATCGTAAGCTCTTAATAGGTAATCTGTAACATTTAGTAATAATGCAGTACAACTGATTAGGAGTCTGGAAACAAATTATTATTATTAAGATATTTTTTCAAAACCTTTGGATAAAACCGGCAATATGCAGATTGGTCGTAAATCCTGATAGTAGAATGAGATTTTTTAGGAGTTGGTACTACACCTTCTTTCCAAGCTGTAAAAATGAAACAGTTGACCATATGAGTTGAATAAGGCACAATAATAGGTACATAAAGTTCAAAAAAATCAATATTGAAGCCATCCCATCCACTACATTTGTTACGAATTTCCATATCCATTTTCCTTTTAAGGACTTGCTGATGTTTAGTTTTTTAAGCTCATTCCAAAGTTTTATAGAAGAAGAGTGAGGTTGGTATATTTAAAATAGAAACTTTTTTTTTGCATTTTATCATTTTACTTGTGTAATTACGTAACATCCTATATTCAAAATTATTAGGTAGCTTGCTACATTTTTTTGAATCTGCAATAAGCTTTATCTCTAAACTTCATAAGAAGCGTTAGACTACCTGCAATCCAAGGCATGAATCATTTCTTGACAGCATTCTTCACAGTTTTTAAAAGAGCATGTTGATATAACATATTAAGGAACTTTCAAGACTTCTTCGATTATCTTAATTTGAAGGTTGATTATCTTCCGTCTGTTTTTATCTTGCAATATCTCAATTCTAGGAGATATCAATGTTCAGAACTCTAATGGGCTTCAATTTTCATCTACTACTAATCCTGATGGTCGTAGTGCAGAAACATTTGCTATTTCATGTGATTTCACACAAATGATTTCAGAATCCACAAGAATCCCTGATAACCCGAACCATACCCCATATCTTCTAGACTTCTTTCTTACATCAAACAACCCCACTTATTGATAAAACTTCAGTCCTTTCCCCACTAGGTATATCTGACCATTGACTAATAGAAATAACTTCTACTGTCCCCAGTTCCTTTGTTGTTCACAACACTGGTAGAACCTTCTGGAGTTCAGCTAAATAGTGATTTCTTTGCAAGCTTCCCATGGATAGTGTTTTAAGTAGTCATCATCTTCGGATATTGCTCTTTCAGTATCTAAAGTCGTCCTCATGGACAGAAAGTTATACATTCCCAAAAAACAAAATCGTACAGGTCATTCTTGTTGCCGACCCTGGTTCAATAAGGCTTGTGCTGATGCAATATTTTTGAAAAATAAATCTTGTACCAAATCGTAATCTAATAAAACGGTCGAGAGTCATGCAGACTGCGTTAGTGCTAGAAATATCTACAAAAGTGTTATCACTAGAGCTAAAACGTTGTTTGAATTGAATTGCTTGAATTAGCTACATCTTCTTCGGGCAGTCGTAAAGTTTAGTCTAGTTCCAGACCTACTCAAGCTCCCTTCGATCTCTATTGTCTTCTGGGGAATTTCCTTCATCATGGAAGTCAGCAAATTTTCAACCCATTCCCAAAAAATGCCAATCCCTCTAACTACCGACCAATTACCATCGCTTCCATTTTGTCTAAACTCACGGAAAAAACCATCAATCAGCAACTGCTCCATTTTCTTGAATCTAACAAACTTCCTTAGTGACCACCAATATTGTTTATGCAGAGTCGTACAACAGGTGATCTTCTTTCATATGTGACCTAAGTTTGGAATAATGCATTAGAACAATTCACAAAACAGTTGTAATCGCTTTAGGTATGTCAAAAACATTTGTTGGCATAATTGTTAACTTGTCAAACTCACCTCGTTTGGGCTAACTGATTCGCTCATCAACTAGGTTTCTGGTTTCCTTGATAAAAGACGAATACGTGTCGTAGTTGACGGTTTCTTTTCCAAATAAGTTGGCACTAACGCGAGCGGTCCACAGGGATCAGTTATAGCTCCTACACGTTTACACTTTTTCTGCTATACCCACAGAAATGTTCTTATTTCTTCAACGACTAACCTGATCCATTGCTTTGCGACGGTAACTCTCTTCATTGTAGTTCATATCAGCATACTCATAATGGTAATCCACCTTCTATTTCAAATAAAAGGCATTAAACGTGAAATAGCAGTTTCAATCAAAGACATTCAATCTATCCTTGAATGTAGAAGTAATAATCTAGTTAAATTTAATGCTAACAAAACTCAGTTTTGCTTTGTGTCCGCCAAAAAAGATCGATCATTTAAGTACGAATGGCTCAAATCTTAAGCTTTAAGACTATTACTATGTTGGGAATAACCATATCTTCAAATTAGTCATCGGTTTTCATCTTCTGTCAGCTACTAAAGTAGTTGTTCGTAAAATAGGCTTTTTGCACAGATCTCACCAGTACTTTACCTCCTGACAACCCTTTCTGCTATATAAGGCCCAAACTGGAACTCATCTAGGATACAATTCTCACCTCTGGGTTGGTGCTCCCCAATACACTCTTGATATCGTTGATCGTACTTAGAGAGGAGGGATAGGATTATAAATGACCCGTCCTTAACTTCTGACATACAGTCCCTCAAGCACAGAACAATCTTTGTGGTACCAAACGGGCACAATCCTGTAAAAATAAAACTTTATCTACCCACCTAACAGTTGGTTAATGTTAATATGTTTTAAAGTTTTTATAACTGCTAACTGTAACTTGCGATCCAATGAATAATTGCAGTAATGTTTCGTGATCTGTAAAATTCAACCCAGAAGTGCCTTAGTCACACACTAGGCCAGAGATAGATGTAATAATGAGACCTAGCAATGTGAATCGCGAGTTTCATTACGCCTTAGTACAGTAATAAGATTTAACCAATTCATCATTATATTAAAATATTTAGTATCTGGTGCAAGTATTTGAAGTAAATCTATATTTAAACCATAAAAACAAGAAATATTATTGCTTAATAATGATATTTGGGTCAAATATTGCTCAACCTCACCACAAAATAATTTATACTTTAGTTTAGGCGGCCTGTACTACTCCAAGCGCCAAAATCAGTTACCCTACTTTAATGCTTGTCCAACATTGTTGTTTTTTTTTGTTAATAATTATGGACCTGAACGGGCTAAGTTTGGCCTACCGTGCTGAAGCACTCAAAAACACTTAGGAGGACGGATAGGAGGATATTGAATTACCAAGAGAGGCCTGTGAACGGCTACCTTAAATTTTCCCATATAAGTGAGAGGAAAACAGTGTGGATTTCGTCCGTTTGTTACAAGTAGACATTTGTACTGCATATTGATGATGCGAATGAGCGAACCGAGTATTCCCAGCAAAGATGGCTCGAGATGGTACCAAAAAATATAATTCAGCAGAGCAATAGCCATTGTAATATCGATAGTACCAAGAAAGAACTGAAACGATTCTTCTATGCTCAAGGGACTGTATGTCATAGGTTAAGGACGGGTCATTTATGAACCTAATCGCCCTTTTTTAATACGATCAACGACATCCAGAGCGTATTGGCGAGCACCAACCCTGAGGTGAGAGTTACATTCTAGATGAGGTCGAATTTGGGACTTATACTGCATAAAGAGTTGCCGGGAGGTAAAGTACTGCTTAGATCTATACAAAAAACCTATTTTACGATCATCTGCTTTGGTAGCTGACAGAAGATGGTCAACCCATGATAGATTTGAAG